>CM071949.1:26092500-26200000 GCA_036784905.1 Acrossocheilus fasciatus | reverse complement strand
ATCTATCTATCTATCTATCTATCTATCTATCGTTCGTTCGTTCTGGTGTTCTATCATTCTGTCGTTCTATCTTTCTATGTATTGTTCTTTCTATCGTTCTATTATTCTATTATCTATTGTTCATTCTATTTTTCTATCTACAGTTCTATCATTCTGTCATCTATCTATCTATCTATCTATCTATCTATCTATCTATCTATCTATAGTTTGTTCGTTCGTTCTGGCGTTCTATCATTCTGTCGTTCTATCTTTCTATCTATTGTTTTTTCTAATGTTCAATTATTCTATTATCTATTGTTCATTCTATTTTTCTATCTACAGTTCTATCTATCTATCTATCTATCTATCTATCTATCTATCTATCTATCTATCTATCTATAATTCTATCATTCTGTCGTTCCATCGCTCTATCATCTATCATTCTATTTATTGTTCTTTCTATCGTTCTATTATTCTATTCTATTATCTATTGTTCATTCTATTTTTCTATCTACAGTTCTATCATTCTGTCATCTATCTATCGTTCGTTTGTTCATTCGTTCTGGTGTTCTATCTGTCTGTCTATCTATCGTTCATTCGGGCGTTCTATCATTCTATCTATTGTTCATCGTTCTGGCATTCTATCGTTCTATCATTCTATCAATTGTTAATTCTATCGTTCTATTATTGTATTCTATTATCTATTGTTCTTTCTATTTTTCTATGTACAGTTCTATCGTACTGTCATCTATCTATCTATCTATCTATCTATCTATCTATCTATCGTTCGTTCGTTCGTTCGTTCGTTCATTCTGGCGTTCTATCATCTATCATTCTGTCATCTATCTATCTATCTATCTATCTATCTATCTATCTATCTATCTATCTATCTATCTATCTATCTATCTATCTATCATTAATTCGGGTGTTCTATCATTCTATCTATTGTTATTTCTATCATTCTATTATTCTATTCTATTATCTATTGTTCATTCTATTTTCTATCTACAATTCTATCATTATGTCATTTATCTATCTATCTATGTATCTATCTATGTATCTATCTATCTATCTATCTATCTATCATCTATCTATCTATCTATCTATCTATCTATCTATCTATCTATCTATCTATCTATCTATCTATCGTTCGTTCGTTCGTTCGTTCGTTCATTCTGGCGTTCTATCATCTATCATTCTGTCATCTATCTATCTATCTATCTATCTATCTATCTATCTATCTATCTATCTATCTATCTATCTATCTATCTATCTATCTATCTATCTATCATTAATTCGGGTGTTCTATCATTCTATCTATTGTTATTTCTATCATTCTATTATTCTATTCTATTATCTATTGTTCATTCTATTTTCTATCTACAATTCTATCATTATGTCATTTATCTATCTATCTATGTATCTATCTATGTATCTATCTATCTATCTATCTATCTATCATCTATCTATCTATCTATCTATCTATCTATCTATCTATCTATCTATCTATCTATCTATCTATCATTTGTTCATTATGGTGTTCATTCTGGCGTTCTATCATTCTATCATTTATCACTCTGTCATCTATCTGTCCATCCGTCCATCCGTCCGTCCATCCATCCATCCATCCATCCATCCATCCATCCATCCATCTATCTATCTATCTATCTATCTATCTATCTATCTATCTATCTATCTATCTATCTATCTATCTATCTATCTATCTATCTATCTATCTATCTATCTATCATTAATTCGGGTGTTCTATCATTCTATCTATTGTTATTTCTATCATTCTATTATTCTATTCTATTATCTATTGTTCATTCTATTTTCTATCTACAATTCTATCATTATGTCATTTATCTATCTATCTATGTATCTATCTATGTATCTATCTATGTATCTATCTATCTATCTATCTATCTATCATCTATCTATCTATCTATCTATCTATCTGTCTATCTATCATTTGTTCATTATGGTGTTCATTCTGGCGTTCTATCATTCTATCATTTATCACTCTGTCATCTATCTATCTATCTGTCCATCCGTCCATCCGTCCGTCCATCCATCCATCCATCCATCCATCCATCATCTATCTATCTATCTATCTATCTATCTATCTATCTATCTATCTATCTATCTATCTATCTATCTATCTATCTATCTATCTATCTATCTATCTATCTATCTCTGTCTATCTATTTCTATCTATCTATCGTCCGTTCGTTCTATCATCTGTCGTTCTATCGTTCTATCTTCTTTCATTCTATCTAATTGCCTGTATATCTGTGTATCTATCTGTCTGTCTGTCATTCTATCATTCTGTTGTTCAGTCTGTAGTTCTCTCTGTAAATAACATCTCTAAACCATCAATTTTAATGTTTTTTTTTTGTTTTTGTTTTTTGTTTTTCTCAATATATTTTCAAACAAGCCTGTCAAACCAACATTAAATGTTTGTCTTGATGAACTTTTTATCTTGTTAAAAAATGTAATGTTTGAAAAACAATTCTCTATCCTATTTGCTACCTGATTTCATTTCAATTTAATAAAATACATTTTCAGGTCAAAGCAGAATGGCGCAAACCCTGTTGAACATCTATTTCATCACATTTGCATGCTGTTAGTGTAAGTGACATTGCAAGATTTCCTCTCAGTCTGGGTCATACTTTATGCAGTGTTGGTTTAAAGTATCGAGTAAAGAACATTCTAAGTGACAAAGACAAATGAAGTGTCTTTAGGCAGTCTGTTATCTGCTTTAATTAATACACTACTTGAGTACATATGAAGGTCCTTTGCCCCCTTACTATGTGTACTAATTAATTAGGAGTAAAATGAATGGCCACCTGTCTGGGGTTTGTATCTAGTTTGAACCTGCCTTATCTTGTTCTCATGAAATATCTTATCTGCAAGTTTGATGAAACCTACTTTTTATTTATTTATTTATTTTTTTAAACCTACATGATGCATTTCAGGAGTGTCCCCCAGCAAAGCGAGTCATTATTCATCTATATCAGATATTCATGTGGCTCTACCAGTGTAGGTGTATTGTACGGTATCAGTGGCTTTGCGTATATTTTTGTGGCACTCATACACATTTGGCCTTCAGCAGGATACGTTCTTGCAAAATCTAGATGTAGTGCAAGAGAATTAAACAGAAGCCTGAGTCCTATTTACAGGAAAAGCTGCTTCAGCCCCCTAAAAATCTGCTGTTTTCTCAGCTGTCAACACTATAATGTGTGATTGTGATCTCTCTTCACATTTGCTAAAAACAGCACCTGCACTAAGTTATCTGAGGATTTTTATTCTGAATCCCTCAGTCGTTAACAGTCATTACAAATTCTGCAAAAATGAATAAAGTCATCATTTACTCATCATGTCATTGCAAACCTGTATGATATTCTTCTGTAGCATAAAATATATTTTGAAAGACACTTTTGAAAGTGTCTTTTTTTCGTCTCCATACAATGAACAAGTCAATGCTGTTTTAAAAACATTTCCTTTTGTGTTCCACATAAACACAGTCACACAGGTTTAGAGTAAATTTATTTGGCTAAACTATCTGTTTAAGTATTATCTTTATGATGAAATCCTATAATAATGTACAAAAAATTATAATTCTGTCATCACATACTCACTCTCCAATTCTTCCAAACCTGTATGAGCTTCTTTCTTCTGTTGAACATAAATATATATATATATATATATATATATATATATATATATATATATATATATATATATATATATATATATATATATTTTTTTTTTTTTTTTTTTTTTTTTTTGTAGAATGTTGGTATTATTTCTATATATGGAAACTACCTTCTTGAAGAGAAAAATCATAAAGATTTGGAACAACTTAAGGCTGAGTAAATGATGACAGATTTTATTTATTTTTATTATCCCTTTAAATTCAAGTTTGAGTGTCAGTTTTAGTTTCTGTCTGCTAACTCAATTCAAATTCAATATAAATTTAGAATCTGAATAGGAATATATACTTGAATTGGACTTTATAATTAGGATTAGATTTTGGTTGTGCATTTTTTATACAGTCCAAATCATGCATTTCTTGAGCCACCTTATACAAATTATTATGACATCCCACAAGACCGGTTGCAAAGGGCGGAAAACATTTGTCCCACATAGACGTTCCATTTCTTTCCGGTTATTTCGAGTGATTGCAGCATACTAGAGAAATCACAAAAAACAACAACAACAACAAAAAACAATGCACCCACCAACAATGTGCCACCATTTTTGATGTACATCTACTGAAAAAAACAGATGCAATTTTAATTTATTTTTTATATGCTAGGCTGTGTGTCAAATGTAACTATTATTTCGTGAAACTGTCCATCTGTTCCACATACTGATGAATAATTGCAAAAAAGGAAACAGAAAGCAAGAGTAGCAAATGATACTCTTGCCCACACTCTTGCTCACATGCTGTCGATATAATGAGAACGCTACTTCCTCCACAGCATGTGAAACAGGATCCACTCCAGTATAAGTCCGCCCTTGAATTCTTGTTCACCCTGGAGAGGCACCACCTATTCTGATTGCATTAAACAGTAGATTTTGCCAACTCAGTGAGCCTAAAACGATGCAGCTGACCTTGTAGCTCACTGGGCGTTGAGTACTGGGGTGATTCAGCTGTTTCACGCCAGGATATGCACATGCAGGTCCTTATTTCTCTCTCATTGTCTCTCTGTTTCACTCTGTCAGGCCTCTGGCTGCTTTTGTTCATCGTAAGGTCTGATTATTCCCCAGTGCTTTAGCACTTTTTTTGGTTTTGTGTCATCTCTCTTATCCCATTCTCACTGTTTGCCTTTCTCTCACCAGCCTTTATGCTTTCACAGTTTTTTTTTTTTTTTTTTTTTTTTTCATTTTTCTAAAAGCTCTTTATAATTTTTGAACTTGAAACTTGCTATGAAACGGCAAATATTTCTCTGGTGCTTTAAGGGTCGTTAGTCGCATAGAGACTCATTAGCGAGTTGAGAGCAAAAGGCACAGTGAGTGTGCAAGCGTGCGAAAGAGCGAGAGATGAAAGATTGCCAATTGGTAGCACACTTTTGATGTCAATGGATCAAAAAACATGAGGAATTTCTCTGCGATGACATCACAGGTCATTTATAGCAAAACGCTAAAGGGGTGTTCACGCCAGCAGCAATTTGCAGCGACAAAGTGACTGGAAGTCGTTCGTTTACGATTTTGAGGCGGCATGAGCAACACCAACCATTAGCGATGCAACAGTTGAGTAAATCGAGCAACTCAAAGGAATAGTCACCTAAAAATAAAAATGTCCTTATGTCGTTTCAAACCTGCGTTCTTGTACAAGCCATTCTTTTTTATACTAAAAACGGAGTATAAAGTAGTTCATGTAACTAGTCTTCTAAAAGTACAGTAACTACAAATTCTGGAAAATCTGGTCTTTTAGACTCTGGTCTTTGCTTTAACAGATACATTTCAGATTCAGAGAGAAAAATTAGTTTTATCAAACTAATTTCAGTTGTTCCATTGTTTTTAGTTTCAGCATTGGCTGGTTATTAGGCTACACTTAGGCTAAAAAAATAAAATAAAATAAAATAAATGGCGTTTTTAGTTCCATGAAGAACCTTTAATATCCATGGAGCATATCTGAACTAAAGGTTGTTCATTGGCACTTTTAACATCCATGGAACCTTTCCATTGCACAAAAGGTTGTTTAGAGGTTCTTCAGACTAAGGCCCCGATTACACTATAGTGCGTTTTCGTTTTAAAACACATAATTTTTGCTATGGTTACGCCTATTGTTTACTCTGGCGTTTTCGAGGTTGAAAACGGAGACTTTTGAAAAAAAATGCAGACCTCATTTTAGTTTGAAAACTCCGGGGTAGCGTTTCAGTGTAAACGGACCAAAACGGAGACTTTTGAAAACGATTCTCTCTGCGTGTCCTTGACGACCGTCTAAACAATAACATCATGCTCATTGTTGTACCCACAGATAAGTATGGGTAGATTCCCCATTCGACCATTCCAAGCACGCAGACGCAACCGCCATTTAAATAATAGGGATCTACCTTTACAAATCTATGGTTGTACCTGTATGAATGGTCATGAGGCATGCGTTTTCGGTTGTGTAGTGTAAACGTTTCTCAAATGCAGCGGAAACACCAGTGTAAACGGGGATCGTTTTCATTCTAAAACGCCGTTTTAAAACGAAAACGCACTAGTGTAAATGGGGCCTAAGAAAAAATATTTATTTTAAGAACTGTTCACAGAAAGGTTCTTGGGAAAATCAAAAAGGTTCTTCTAAGACATTGTTGCAAAAAAACAAAACAAAATAAAAAACATTTTGGAACCTTTATTTTTAAGAGTGAGTGGAAAAGGTTCTTTGTAATATTATTTTTTAAAAACAAAAATTTAAAAAAAGTTCTTCTAAGTGGCATTTTAGGCTACACTCTTAAAAATAAAGTTTTTTTTATTGGTATCTGTGGTTCCATTTAATATCAAAGGAAACTTTTCATTGCAAAAGTGTAAAAAAGTTTGTTCAGATTATTAAAAGTTATTTTAATAGCTGTTCGCTGTAAGGTTCTTTGGGGAACCAAAAATGGTTCTTATATGGCAACACACCAAAAAACATCTTTTAGAACCTTTATTTTTAAGAGTTTTGTGATATTACACTGGCAACATCAAGCTATTAAATTGCTGTTGCTGTGAACGCTCTTCTAAATGTTCTTCTATTGTGTTGCTAATGCTTCAAGTGATCTCATTTCTATCTAATTTAACAGCACTATAATAGCAGTTATTTAAAATTCATGGGGACTGAGCCATAATCGAATTATCATGTGAGTCGATCGTGCGATATTCTATTTATTATTACTATTAATACAGCCATTAAAAGCCAACTTTTCTGTCCAATTTTCCGTAAATAGGTCTATCAAGTTTGATTGCAACGCATTATCCATTTGTCAGAGCTATATCACTGCATGTTGAGGCCTCTGGGTCTGATGAAGGATGTTAACCGGCACAGGCTTCTCATATTGTGAATATTTATGGCTGATCTAGCCAGGCTTAATTTGACTAGGCGGAAGTCCATTGCACTGTCATGCACTTGTGAATACCAAAAACAATCTCAGGCAAAGGTGACAGGAAGAATTAGGCCTTTATGGGGTGATGAAGTTCTCGGTACATTCAGTCCATTAAAGCATTGTCTCAGAGCGCGCTCGGCCTCCATCTAACTCCCTCCGTGCCTGGTGGAAATTGAATAAAGGTTCGGTAAATATATGTTGCTTCAGCTTTCGTCGGTCTTTCCATTCATTTCACATTTAAGTATATCTTATAAGAAACTGTGGCCACTCTCGGTGTACTCAGCAGTCAATTCAACTGAAAAAAAAGCAAACAAATCTCTTTGCATTCACCAATAATCGCATACAATACTTGACCGAGCATTGCTCATGGATATTTTCAGCCATTTGTTCTTGGTGGCAGTAGCTGTGGCAGCAATCAGCTCGTTTGCTGAGTAGCTAATAAAACACTCTTGAGGACAAGTTACCGCTCAAGTGGGTTGCCTTTTTGTTTGGCTTGCACAGCTATTTCATTTGCTGTGTATTACACAAAAGTTTGGTGAGTCAGACCTAGAGTAGATGTGATATGATATTCAGACAAATGTGTTTAATCTATATGTTTAATCAAAAGTTGTTTAATCTATTTATTAATCTGTTTATTTATTTTTAAATATTTCAAATTAAATAAATAAAGACATATCACTAATACTATTGAAATGCAAGGTATTTAATAATAATAAGAAGAAGACGAAGAAGAAGAAGATTAAGAATAGTTAACAACAGATTGTAAACAGAACTTTATTTATTTGTTTGTTTGTTTCATGCATTGAAGAATCACATAAGGTAAATAGGGTCAGTTTTGATGTATTTTTTTTCATATTAGCCTTCAAGAATGTTTCAGCATCCATTTTTTTTCCCCACTTTAGGCACTGGTTTAAATGCTAAATTCATTTTAGAGGCCATTAATTATTCTAAAATTTGATATTGAGGGTACTCATGCTTCCTGAATCAGAAGGAAAATATTCTCCATTATGCACCTCACAAACGCTAATGTATTTTCATTTAATAGCTGATCCAGATGAATAAAATGTGAGCGGCACCAGGCCGGCTTGGTCTCATTAGACCACTAAATGTAGTAATCAAGTAGCAGGAAGAGACACATTAGCCCTGGGCCATGTCACAGTAATCCCACTGCCAGGTATTAAAGCTGGCTATTTCAGGCAATGAGGTGATACAACTCACTTAATCAAAGACTTATCATGCTGTGAGGACACACAGAGGCATGCAAATCCCCTAATAAGTGTGAAATGCCTCCATCAATGAATCAGACTCATGCTTTGCCATTTGAAGTGTAGGCAGTTTGACGGTGAAATACTGATAATCGCTCAGGGACCTCAAAAGCATTGGTACTTCAGTACCCAATAGGTAGCACAATAAAAAAAAGTTAACCATAACAGTCTTTCTACAGCAGTAGTAGAACTTAATTTGTTGCCCGAGGGCTGTGTGATTGACATGTAACGTCTTTGAAATATTTGCATATTTGAAATAATATGCATATTTCTGAATGTACTCTGTGTTTACTTGAGTAATTGCATGCAAACCTTAAAACAACATTTACTGAGTTGACAAATACTTATTTTTGTTTACCTTTAATTTGCTAAGATTTACGTTGTTAATTTTCTTTTTAAAAAGGAGTGTTACATTTATTTATTTATGAAATTTAGATATTGAAAAAAATGTGCCTAATTAAACCAATTTGCAAACATGAAATTCAGAAATATTCAATATATTCAGTTCAAATCAAGAGATTATCATCATTATTATTACAGTAATAATAATAATATAATTATATAGTTATTACGCATTACTACACAAAATGAATTTACATAGAAGTCAATAATAATAATAATAATAATAATAATAATAATAATAATTTGGTGTACTGTAGGAAACTCAGTAACCTTTAAAATAAAAAAGAAGAAAAAATGTTGAATATGGCTTATTGAAACCACATTGAGATGATCATTCTTTAAAAGTTTTCAATGGAGCGTTTCATAGAGAAAAGGTATATTTGTCAAGTTGCCGACTATCCTCCATCTGTTATCACCTGCTTTTTCACTTTTTTGCGCTCGTTTTTTTAATCTTTTTTAGGAGGTAGATCAGCCGCTCCCAGGTTCTCAGAGGAGGACAATATTTCCATGTGCTTTTGTCTGCAGGCAATCCTATTGAAATATTGAATAGCTCAATTATAACATTCACAAAAGCTTTGAAACTGCTTCAAGTGATTCTATTTCTGAGCCTGAGTGCTATTAAAACATCCCAGTACGCCAGGTACGAGAAGTTCTCAAAACCCAAGACGTGAAAATGGATCTGAACTTACACGTAGGCATTCGTGCTCTCAATAGTGCGTCAAAAGTGTCAATAATTAAAGCCTCTGAAAAGGGTGTAAATGCAACCACCCAAAATTATTTTGAGAGTTCTCCGTGAACACATGCAATTACGGCACGCATAAAGTGGTCCATAAAGTGGAAAGCGGGTTTCGATATGAGCGTGTGTAAAATGGAGCCATAGGGAAGTCCCCTTTTTCCAGTTCATCTATTTTGAACCTGGCTGAAGATGTATGCGTTTCTGCATACGTAAACAGCTGGATGTCACATCTAGGCTGGGTGAAGCCATTCGCACACCTATCATGGACACTAATCAATACTCTTTCTTGGCTTTCTCTGGGAAGCCAGTGAACAAATGGTAATCTATCATGTAAAACCCATTTAGGGTGCCAACATGCTCCAGTGCTTTGTTAGGTGCGGATGGTCATATGTGCAAAGCCAGAAATGGCAGAGAGGTAGATTAAAAACAGGTATTGATAGCGAATAGGGCAATGCGAACATAAGAAAAGTATGAGACCTTCCCAATCGAGCAGACACACAAAACTCGCTATTGATTTCCCCAGGGAAATTAGTCGTATGGTGATGCACATCCAGGGTAGGCCTTGCAGCACAATGTAATTTACTTTTAATATATTACTACCTCCTTGATATGACTCATCGTGCATTTAGTATATACTAGTGTGTTTGTATACCATTTGTATACCACCTCCTGGTTCTTCTGGAGTAACCGTGAAGAGCTGGTTTTGAATATAAAAGCTAATCTGCTTTCTCAGCAACAGGTTTACCGGGAGCTTTATACTGTCGCCCACTCTTCCATATATATGTAGCTCATTGTGACACACGGAATCACTGCAGTGACAAAGGGGAACGGCATGTTGCTTAAAATCTCCCCATCCTTGATTTGACCCATGGAGGGAAGCGGAAATTGGTTGGCCTTGGGCATATTTGTGCAAGATTTAATTACAAGCACCGTTGGACTTAAAGGAATTTACGACAAGAGCTTGTTATTTAAATGAGCAAATACAAGCGTAAAACATTCAGTGAAAGTCTTGACTTGTGGAGTACAGGAAATCCTCAACTATCTCAAGAGAATGGTCTTGATGGCTCCCCGTGGTGCTCTATAAAAAAAAAACAAAACAAAAAAAAAAAAAACGAAAAATAAATACAGACTGCAGGCTGCAGGCACTTCACTGGAGGAAAAGTAGGACAGGGTTTGACTGACCTTTTTTTTCAGCAGAGAATGATGAAGATGGCTGATTTCAAGACCTGCTGGAATGGATGGGCCCTTTTCTCTCTGAAGGAACGTGTGTTTTTTTTGTGCTTCGGCTTTTTGTTGATTCATAATTCCCTTTGAAGGTGTTGCTAACAAGAATGTAATGACGTTCCAAATGTGCAGGAATAGATAAGCGCTCTTTTGGACTCCCAAATACCCATATTTTTGTTTGGGTTACTACATTATGCCGTAACTTCTAGTGGAGCTGCAATTTGCAAACTTTTCATATATATATATATATATATATATATATATATATATATAAAATACACTCTAAAAATGCTGGGTTAAATATGGACAAACCCAGCAATTGGGTTGTTTTCAGCCAACAGTTGGGTTAAATGTTTAACCCAACCTTCTGGGCAGTAACCCAACTGCTGGGTCAAAACAACCCAATCATTGGGTTTGTCTATATTTTAACCAGCGCTGGGTTTCAGGATCTGAAATGTTGGAGAATATTTAGAAGGACTGAATAACTTGCTTGGTGATTGTTTTTATGTCTTTTATACTGACTGTATGCTCTTTTTTCATTATTGAAGTAATGAAAGCTACAAAAAAGTAAATAATCATAGTACGTTTATATACAATAATGAATAAAAAAAAAAAAAAATCAAATCAAATAAAGTACTGGATCACTGAAAAAAATATTAAGCGGCACAAATGTTTTCAAAATTGATAATAATAATTGATTCTGAAGCAGCAAATTGTTACAGTCAGGTTCGGACACAGAGGTAAGTGGTGAAACAGGAATGACATTTATTGATCAGGTGAGTAGATAATCTTGAAGCGTGATTCTTCGTGAATGAGGAATGATGATAGAGTTATTTTCCCACAGTGTGGTCTAGATGACAAGACGAGGGGATCCGTAGCGACACACACACACACACACACACACTGACGATTGGCGATCTATGAAGAGAGAACACCACAAGGAGGCAGAATACAGGAGGGAAGTTACACAAGGTAAGTAGTAATCTTGGAAGGATATAGCTCTGGGTAGTTAGTCCAGCGTTGAGAGAGTCCACATTGTGATTAAGGAGATCGGACAGAGTGGTGTGGTCGGTGAGGATCTTTTTTATGTGGGTGCTGATGAGGCTGTGATCAGGTGCAGGTGTGCGTGGTTAGTACTCTGGTGAGGTGGAACGCTGTGATTGGTGGAGTGTAGGGCCTGACTGATCCGTGACAGTACCCCCATCTCCACGGCCCGCTCCTGAGGGTCGCCCTCGGCGTCGTGGTGGTCTGCCCCTGCCTCGGGGTGCTGGGCAATCTGGGTGTGTTGAGTGGAATTCTTCGAGCAGAGTTGGATCTAAGATGTCGTCTCTGGGTACCCAAGAGCGTTCCTCAGGACCGTAGCCCTCCCAGTCAACGAGGTACTTCAGTTTACCACCACGACGCCGGGATTCCAGGATCTCCTTGACCCGATAGATTTCTCCTTCATCCAGGATTAGCGGGAGAGGGGGTTCCTCGTCTTGGTCAGGCCCTGTGGAGACAGGAGGAGAGAAGGGTTTACACAGTGATACGTGGAATGTTGGGTGGATTCTGTATTGTGGAGGTAACTGTAACTTATAGGTGACATGGTTGATGCATTCCAGGATGGTGAAAGGGCCAACGAATCTGGGACTGAGTTTCTTGCTAGGCAGGCGCAGCTTGATGTCCCAGGTTGACAGCCAGACCTTTTGCCCTGGTTGGTAATTGGGGTTGGTCGATCTTCGGACGTCGGCTGTCATTCTCTGTCTGCGCACTGCCTGCTGGAGCTGATGGTGTGCTGCGTCCCAGACTCTCTCGCTCTCCCGGAACCAGTAGTCGATGGTGGGGACGTCGGATGGTTCAGGGAAACAGGGGAGGCTGGAAACCGAGTACGCACTGGAAGGGAGTGAGTGCAGTGGATTGTTGGCGAAGCGAGTTTTGGGCGTACTCGGCCCAGCCTAGAAATTGGTTCCAGGAGTTCTGGTGACTATGGCAGAAGGTTCTCAGAAGGACCGAGCGATCTTGCTCTCGGTCTGCCCATTTGACTGTGGGTGGTAACTGGAGGAGAGACTGACAGTCACACCTAGGAGAGAGAAGAAAGCCTTCCAAACTCGTGAAATGAACTGGGGTCCTCTGTCTGACACGATATCCTCCGGGATGCCATAGTATAGGAAAACGTGATTAAATAGCAGTTCGGCCATCTGAAGTGCTGCGGGAAGGCCATTGAGGGGTATGAGACGACAGAACTTGGAGAATCGATCAATGATGACTAGAATGCAAGTGTTTCCGTCCGAAGCTGGTAGGTCGGTGATGAAATCAACTCCTAGGTGTGACCAGGGGCGTTGAGGTATGGGTAATGGATGGAGTTTACCGGCTGGGAGATGACGGGAACTTTTGGAGATGGCACATTCTGGGCAGCCTTGCACAAACCTTCTCACATCCCTGGCCATATTGGGTCACCAGAAGCGGTCTCGTAGCAGTGAGAGAGTTGCGTTGACCCCTGGGTGGCCAGTACCAAGTGATGTGTGGGTGGTTTGAATTAACGGTGTTCGTTGGGTTCTGGGAACATACTGAAGATTTTGAGGGCAGCCCGGCGGATGGAGTGGTTGAGGCCACTGCTGGAGAGGTCCACTGAATGGGGCTGGCTATGATTTTGGGATGTAATATGATTTCGGGCTCCTCGTTGTTGTTGTCTGGGTTGTGGATCCGGGATAGAGCGTCTGCCTTGGCATTTCTGGTACCTGATCGGTAGGAGATCTTGAAATGAAATCGGGTGAAGAATAAAGCCCATCTTGCCTGTCTTGGGTTGAGTCATTTATCGTCACGGAGATATTGTACATTTTTATGGTCAGTTAGGACTAGGAATGGGTGTTTTGCCCCCTCCAACCAGTACCTCCATTCCTCTAGGGCGAGTTTGATGGCCAACAGTTCCCGATTGCCAATGTCGTAATTTCTTTCCGCCGGGCTGAGTTTTCTGGAAAAATAGGCACATGGATGGAGTTTGGGAGGCTTCCCCTGCTGCTGTGACAGGACGGCTCCTACGCCTGTGGTGGACGCGTCTACTTCCACAACAAATGGTAGTTTGGGGTCTGGGTGTGCGAGGAGTGGTGCGCTGGTGAAGGCATGTTTGAGATTCTCAAAGGCTTCTATGGCTTTCGGGTTCCAGATGAGGGTCTTGATTCTTCCTTTGAGCAAGTCTGTGAGTGGGCTGGAGATGGAACTGTAATTGGCAATAAAACGACGATAGAAGTTGGAAAACCCTAGAAACCTTTGAAGTTCCTTAATGTTGGTGGGACTGGGCCAGGTGGTGACTGTTTATACCTTCCCTTTGTCCATGCGGACGCCACGGTGGTCAATGATGTATCCAAGGAAGTGAACTGAGGGTTGATGGAAAGTGCATTTTTCGGCTTTGAGATACAATTGATATTGTCGGAGTCTTTGGAGGACCTCCGCAACATATTGGCGATGGTCAGCCAGGCTCCGGGAGTAGATGAGGATGTCATCTATGTAAACGATCACAAAACGATTTAAAAACTCCTGGAGCACCTCATGCATAAATCCCTGGAAAACTGAGGGAGCATTGACTAGCCCATACGGCATCACCCGATACTCATAATGGCCGGTAGGGGTTATGAAGGCGGTCTTCCACTCGTCTCCTTCTCTTATGTGGATGAGGTTGTAGGCGCTGCGGAGGTCCAGTTTTGTGAAGATGGTGGTGCTGCGTAGTTGTTCCAAAGCTGCTGGGACAAGGGGAAGAGGATATCGATACTTGATGGTGATGTCGTTGAGTTTCCGGTAGTCAATACAGGGGCGTAGGCCGCCGTCCTTCTTCACAACGAAGAAAAAGCTGGAAGCAGCAGGGGAGGTAGATGGTACGATGTATCCTTGTTGTAAAGCCTCCTCAATGTACTCCTCCATGGCCTTTTGTTCTGGTGGTGAGAGGGGATAAATTCTTCCTTGTGGTACTGGCTCACCCGGAAGGAGGTCAATCGCGCAGTCCCATGGCTGGTGTGGTGGTAGCTTGGCAGCCCTCTTTGGACAGAAGACGTCTCTAAAGTGGGAATAACAGGAAGGGATGTCGATGGATAATTTTTCCTGAGGACTTTCAATGGAAGTTGTGTAGAATGGTATCTGTACCGGCACTTGACAGGTAGGTTGAGGTAAGTTTGGGAAGCAGTGAGGGAAGCACTTCTCACCCCACTTTAGGACTTCTCCTGTCCTCCAAGACAGATGTGGATCGTGCTGCACCAGCCACGGGCGACCCAAGATGATGTCCACTGTTGAACCCTCCAGAACCAGCAAGTAGAGCTCCTCCTGATGTAATTGACCAATTTGTAATTGTACCGGTCCGGTACAGAGGTGGACGGAGCGTCGTGTTAGTGGTTGACCAGTTATGGATTGGACTTCATAAGCATTCAGCGTGGTTGAGGTAGGGAGTCAGAGCTGCTGGAGGAGGTTCCCTGAGATGAAATTCCCCACGGAACCAGAGTCGAGGAGAACGGTAACTGAAAGGACACATGAGCGAGCAGTAAGCAGAGCACGAGTGGATAGAGGCTTAAGCTTAGGAATGGTGGGAAGGACGGAACTCACCAGGACTCGTCGTGATCGTAGGGGACACTCCAGGATGCGGTGTCCATTATCTCCACAGTACAAACACAATCCCTGGTTAATTCTTCTTTGGCGTTCTTGCAACGATAAGCGAGTCGAGTCAGTTTGCATGGGTTCTGGAGGGTCGTTAGTCTCTGGTCGGCGGGGAGGAGGAGTGGCGATGGCTGAAGATGGATCCAGAGAGCAGGACTGAATACGGTTGGAACATCGGATGGCTAGCTGGATAAATTTCTCCAAACCATAAGTGTCATCATACGCACTAAGGTGTAGACGTAGGCGTAGGTTTAATCCTTGCCGGAAGGCCGTGAAGAGCGACGGCTCATTCCATCCGCTGGCAGCTGCGAGGGTTCTGAATTGTAGTGCGTATTGATGGATGGGCGTGGTACCCTGACTAAGTTGGTACAGTTGTTCACCCACAGATGAATCTCTCGGCGAGCTGCTGAATACCTCTTTGAAGTGGTGGATAAAGTTTGCAAAGGTGTGAGTAGCGGGTCCGGCTTGGTTGAGAATGGTTTCAGCCCATCTGAGAGCAGGACCAGTGAGGGAGATGACAACAAACGCTATCTTGGTTTGATCCGTGGAGAACACGTGGGGATGTAGATTAATCGTCAGGGTACACTGCATTATGAAGCCATCACATTCCTCCACCGAACCAGAGAAGGGCGTTGGTCGAGCCATGGGACTGGCGAATACAATCGGTGAAGGAGTGCTCGTTGAGGCGTGAGAGGGCTGTGGTGGTTGTGGAGCTGGTGGTGCCGTTGGTGTGGGCGATTGCAACAATACCTTCTTCAAGGAGTCCACCAGCTCTTGAAAAGGGTCCGGAGTGCTCATCCTGTTCGTGTACGTATGCGGTCCGATCTTCTGTTACAGTCAGGTTCGGACACAGAGGTAAGTGGTGAAACAGGAATGACGTTTATTGATCAGGTGAGACACTGCAATGTGAAAGGGTGATTTTGAGGTGAGTAGATCATCTTGAAGCGTGATTCTTCGTGAATAATGATGATGATAGAGTTCTTTTCCCACAGTGTGGTCGGGATGACGAGATGAGGGGATCCGTAGCGACACACACACTCTCTGACGATTGGCGATCCATGAAGAGAGGACAACACAAGGAGGCAGAATACAGGAGGCAAGTTACACAAGGTAAGTAGTAATCTTGGAAGGATATAGCTCTGGGTAATTAGTCCAGCGTTGAGAGAGTCCACGTTGTGATTAACAAGATCGGACAAAGTGGTGTGGTTGGTGAGGATCTTTTATGTGGGTGCTGATGAGGCTGTGATCAGGTGCAGGTGTGCGTGGTTAGTACTCTGGTGAGGTGGAACGCTGTGATTGGTGGAGTGTAGGGCCTGACTGATCCGTGACACAAATGATTAGAATGATTTCTGAAGGATCATGTGACACTGAAGACTGGAGTAGTGATGCTGAAAATTCAGCTTTGCATCACAGGAATATTTTATTTTTTATTAAACGTGTATTTATTGATTGATTGATTGATTGATTGATATTTCATAATAATAATAATTTACTGTATTTTTGATCAAAATAAATGTAGGCTTGGTGAGCATAAGAAAGAGTTTTAAACTTACAGGCTTAACATTCACTTTTTTTTTTCTTTTTTTTTCTTCTTCTTCATCTTCTCTGTAAGAACAGTAAGCCAAGAACTAACCAACCTCAGTAGGGGTGCTACAATCTCTCTGGATCACTGAGGATGAGAAAGATCAACCCTCCTGGTCCCAGTACACTTAGACTATAAGCTAGCTCAAATGCTGCATGTGCCATGTTCTGCCGAATGGAACAAAGAACAGTGACATACTGTAGGCAGAGATGATGTTTCAAATAGAACTGTTTCAAAAAAAAAAAAAAAGAAAAAAAAATCAATCACGTACTGTATGTGGAGTTATGCGTGCAAGGCTCCCAAAAGCACTAGCGTATCTATATGCAAAGTCTGCTGAGCGCTCCTGATTATCTCTCAGCAGGCCAAAATGGGAAAAGTCATTCTTTTTTAACAGTGCATACAGGGCAAGTGGACCGTGTGGGTGGGCTGGGTCCCTGACCTGGGCTGCACTACACATCCCACTTTTTTAATGCATCACAAACTAGCTGAGACATATACACATCGACACATTAAAAAACACATAATTAAGTAAATAAATAATAAATAAATAGATATATAAGTGTGGCATGTAGGTAGTGACCGGGGATGGCTGATGTTTGGGGAGATGGTGGGCCTGTTGCCCAGCAGCATCTTTCCCTGGCACTCCCATTGGGGCATATTTTTGGCACATGTAAATATTGTCATCTTCAAAAAACAAAAAAAACAAAGCAGTGGTTCTTGACAGATGATATTGGATCATGACATTTCTGCTGTTCTGGAAAGGTGCAATTTCTTATTCAGTTTCATCCTGTTACTATTTTGTTATTTCGGCAGAATAAGGTTTTTCTAATTGCACAAGATTATGTTTTAATAATAAAACTAAACATAAGTGTTTACAAATAATTTAGGAAGACAGTTACGCATTTTAGTTTGGATGATACCTATTTCTAAGAAAAACTTATATGCTTCTATTTAATTAAATTTTGTATTTTATTTCATTAAAATAAAGGTTATTTCATTTTGTTTTTAATTTAATGAAACATTAATATTACTTTATTTAGAAATTTAAACGTTTTATTTTATTAAAATAGAAAACCGTTATTTTAAAATGTTAAAATTGAATACAAATTTCCTAGAAAACTAAAATGATTTTGAGAAGCTAAATTGTTGTTGTTTTTTTAATTAAAATAGAAAACTGTTATTTTAAAATTTGACACAAATTTCCCAGTAAAACTATTTTTTTAAAAAGCTAAATTATTGTATTGTTTTATTTTATTAAAAGTTGAAACTAATAAAATATTTTATTTATTCGTTCATTCATTCATTTAAACAGAAAATGGTTGTTTATTTTTTTATTTAAACCCTATTATTTTATTTTATTTTATTTATTTATTTTTTTTATTTATTTTTTTTTTTTGCCAAGAACAGTGACTGATTTTCACTTGAGATTTGAGTTTTTTGCCCCAAATATTGTTTGATTTATAGCAGCAACATGATAGACAGCTGCATTAATTACAAGATCTGATTTTTGTGCTGTTTATATCCACTTAAGACAAAACTGTCTTTACATTAATACTTTGTCCAGGACTGTGCATCGCCGCATCAGTGAAGTGCAGCTTTTGTTTTTCTTACTGGCTCGTGCACTGGCAAAACCTGTCAGTAGCTTTAGTGCATCATCCATCTCCCGGGTTTAGAAGAATGGTTCACATGAGTATGTGAATTCATTTATGTGTTTCTACATTTCCAGTTGGTAATGTATTTTTCCTCACCCTGTAGGTCATGTTTGATGGAGAGGGAATCCACGAGTATGGATGAGGTGGGAAATAACTATTGCCTTCCCTTCACCTGCAGAGTATCAGGTTCAACCCCGCTGCCGTCCGTATGTAACACCCACGAGCAGCACGACTCCACAGGAAATACGGTTTTTACAGGTTTGGCTGCAAACACTCGCTACATTCATATTTCCTTTTTTTTTTTTTATTATTTTTATGTCCAGCTCCAGAGTCAGAGCCACAATGAATTACTTAAAAATAGATACATATCTGCCCCTTTATGTTTAATGTTATGCAGCTACAGTATAATGAGTAGTTGTGTTCTCTATCATCCCTGTTTTGTCATGCATTTTCAGAAATTACAAAATATATATACACATAATTGTTGGAAAGTTTGGGGTCAGTAAGAATTTTTATTTATTTTACTTTTATTCACAAAGGATGCATTGAATTGATTAAAAATAACAGTAAAGGCATGTATAATGTTACAAAAGTTTTCAGTTTCAAATAAATGCTGTATTTTTGAGCAAAAAACAACATTAAAGAATCCTGAAAATAAAATGTATCACGGTTTTCGCTAAAATATTAAGCAGCACAACTGGGGAAAAAAATAAATAAATAAATAAAAATCTTGAGCAACAAATCAGCATATGTGACCTGGGACCACAAAACCAGTCATAAGGATCTTTTTTTTTGTTGTTTTTTTTTCGAAATTGACATCATCTGAAAGCTGAATAAATAAGCCTGGTCTGTTAGAACAATATTTGGCCGAGATACAACTATTTGAAAATCTGGAATCTTGAGGGTGCAAAACAGTCACAATATTGAGAAAATCCCCTTTAAAATTGTCCAAATGTTTTGCAATACATATTACTTAACAAAAGTACATTTTTGATACGATAACGGTAGGACATTTACAAAAATATCTTCATGGAACATGATCTTTACTTAATACCCTAATGATTTTTGGCATAAAAGAAAAATCAATGATTTTGACCCATACAATGTATTTTTGGCTACAAATATACCCGTGCTACTTAAGACTGGTTTTGTGCTGATTTCTGAAGGATTATGTGAACAATTATATTATAAACATAGTAAAAAAACAAACAAACAAACAAAAAAGTATTTTAAATTGCTATAATATTTATTCATTGATCAGATGAATGCAGCCTAGTGCGCATAAGATACGTTTTTTTTTGTTTTTTTTTAACAGTTTTTTTTTGTATTTTCATTGTTACTTTCTAACAAGGTAGAAGGACAAAAATAAACTATTATTATAAATTAATAACTACAAAAATAAGAATCAAAGATTGAGAGAGAATAACGATATCTCGTGGCTGCTTGCTTTTCATGTTTTGTTTTAAGTAGTAAAATTGTTTAAATAGTTGCCATTGGGTGAACATTAGGAATCTGATCTGTACTAATGAAACTGAAACTGTTCCCCATGAAACTGCTGGAATATGCAGCGCACAGTGCTATATGCCAACTCAGAATCCTGTCTACGGGGTGATCTGCCACTGTTCAAGGCACAGTGTTTCACGATTTTTTAATTTTATAAGCGAATCACATTGTGGTTGTTAAAGACATGAGAAAGGTTGGTCAAATATGACATTGTACATCAGTGATCTGGCACAGGGTGACTGCACAGTATATCCAGCATGAGTCAGCGTTATATAGTGATATATGGGGAACCAAACTTCAGTGTTGAGATTCTTATGATAGCAAATTGCCCTCGGGTGCCTGTCATAATACTGCGTCTAACAGCAAAATGCCATCTTGTTATGCGAGATTAATCATGTTGTTTCTGAATTACATTTCGATAAAGAGATACAGTGATATTCAGGCTCTCTATCTGCCGCTTTGACATCCTTCCCTGTTTCTTTCTGTCCATCAAAGCATATCGGTGTCCCACCTTAAACCTTTCACCTTTCCCAAACTAAACTGAATGCATTAACCCATGCTCTTATCAAAACCGGCTCGCTTCTTGTTTCCAGGAAAGGCTCTGAAAAACAGTGACCTTCAGCCTCCCTTCATTCACTGTGCAACTCGCCAGCCCCTCAAGACGCTTTGGCTCTGTCAGGATGATTTCTTATTCCATTTTGGTAGTTGAAGAGCAATGCTTTATCTCTACCCCGGGTTCATGGTTTATACGAGGCAGCCGTGCTGGAAAAGAGGGGGGGCCGAGCCCTAATCCAAACTGTAAGCTGTTTAGTCAAAGTATGGTGATGAAACAACGTCCTTTGCAGTCACTGTAATTTAAAGGGGGCTTTGGGAACATGGGCAATTTTGTTGTAAATCCATAGCAGTCTCAGTCTTTGACTGTTTTAACTTTTCTCTCTTCAGTGACTCTATTTTGTTCAAATTCTTTTCTTTTTTTTTTTTTTTTTTGTTGGCCATTGTAAGACAGAAGGTCAAGTTTGCGTAAGTCTTTGTGAGGGGCTTGTGGGATGTGGTTCTTTGCTCTGAGGTGCCGGAAGGTTAATCTGCATTGGCTCGGATGTGGGTCAGAATTGACGAGGCGTGGACAGCATGTTGGTTTCTTACTGTTACACACATCAATCATGAAGTTGTTACTTCAGCAATAGCATTTGAATTTGTCTGACGGCTGCTCAAGGGGAACATTTATTCCTTTTGGGGTTGCCAAATTTGGCCTGATTGACTGTTTTTTAATCCTGTTCCTTTTCTGCACTCAAGAAAACACTCTTATTTCTCCTGCTTGATGTGATTTGAACAAGTAGGATGTGTTCCTGGATAAACATCCTTTGCTGGTTCTGTAAGAGTATTTTCATCAACCATTTAATCAGTTTCCTTTGATTTTAGTATGGCGTATAAATAAATAAATAAATAAATATTTTTTGAAACCTAATTTCACATTAGCATTGCTTTATTCTGCTTGGGGTTATTTATTTATTTATTTATTTATTTATGTGTGTATGTATTTATGTATTTAATTAATTATGTATTTATTTATCAGTATATGAATATTAACAGTACATTTGAATAAAAAAAAGTATTTTATGTTATGTTTTATTATAGCATTTTTACTATATGTTTAAATAATCTAAAACAAACAAACAAACATTTTACCCTAATTTCACATTATTATTGTTTCATTATCCTTTGGATTGGGGTTTATTTATTTATTTATTTAAATCAGTATATCACTATCATTAAACATTACTTTTAATAAAAAATGATGTTTTTTACTTGTAAATTAATTTTAATTATAATTTTAATGTTTTAAACACAGCTACCTTTATATTTTAGGAACGGGGTCACTTGTCGCCAAGGGATTGTCATATTTGGGGGTGTATGAAATAGATAGATAGGTAGGTAGGTAGATAGATAGATAGATAGATAGATAGATAGATAGATAGATAGATAGATAGATAGATAGATAGATAGATAGATAGATAGATAGATAGATAGATAGATAGATAGATAGATCATGGTCTATGATATAGGCATATATAAAGATACACTGTATTTTAATCACTTTTGATGGTTTTTTTGGTGCCATTCCCCCGCAAAAAAAGGGGGAAAAAAAAGGGAAGGCTAAGAGTGTCTCTGACTTGCTTTAAAATATAATTGTTATAATCCAGAGTACAATAATAGATGCACTCAGAAAGATCAGCACTGCAGGCTAGAAGGCTCAAGAGTATCTGCGTGTATGAATTCTTTAATGGTTGCTTATGTTTAATGCTAAGACTAATCGGTGACCATCCTGAGATCAGGCAAATGTCACTGATATTTACTCTGTTAAAAGGGAATCATGAGAGCGGGTAAGACCGTGACCCTGCAGGAAGGAAACATGAGAAGAAGAGAAAGCAGAAGCTGGAGGAAAAGAGAGAGAAATCTCTGTGATTGATGAACAAACACTGAGACTGTTTGCTCCTTCCATCCAGCTCAAGGGAAACAGAGAGCCAGGCCAAAATCTGAGCCAAGATGCCTCACTTCAATAAGGTTTGAGCCACTGCAGCAGGAGTGCAAAAACTGAGATTTGTATTTAATTATGAATCACAGAATACCTTTATTTGGGCACAAACATAATATCGTATTTGTGTGTTGTCCTTGTGCAAACTTGGAGCATATTTTTGCCATGATTTTAATCTGTAGCATCTGTAGCATAAGAAAGTTAAATGTCCAGTGTTTGGCGCAAAATAGCATGTTTAATTTTCTCTGAAACAGTTAAACGTGACTCAAACATGATCATTTTATTACGTTGTTTGTTATACTTATCATAGCGGTTCAAAAAATAAATGTCTGGTGAGTTACAGTAAAAGGTTAATGCTCTATAGCATTTGAAATTAATGTACCACCTACCCTAAGCTCAACCCTAACCCTAACCAAAAAGTGTTAACAAAAGTGCATATGAGATTAAAATGCATTTTCTGAAACAACCATGCCATTTTAGCTTCCTCGTACAAGGCTTTGAGCTCTATTGTGAAGTATCGTGACTGGTTTTTAATGGAACTCATAACCAACCTCTCCATCTCAAATGCAATAATGTACCGGGTGCGCTACCGAGCAAGTTTACTACATCCAAAAAGCCATACATAAGGCCTTAGTTATGTAATGCAAATGCCAAAATGTATTAGTTTACTAATCATGCACTATACCTAAAGTTTTTTTTTTTTTTTTTTTTTTTGCGGTCATATCATATGTGTATAAGAAACAGCTAAAAAATAAGCCTTATTCATCGATAACTGGCCCTGTAATCGTAATTTGTATGAAAGGGAACAAAAGTTCTTGGTGTTTTGCTGCCTCTAGTGTTAATTTCACCTGGAAATGACAGTGAAATTTATGTATAGGTATTTTTTTGCAGTTTTAGGCAGTCACACATTTCCAATGAGCTTGGGTAAATGTATAGTGTAAACTTATTGTATTGCATTATTTAATTCTGAGTGGTCAGTCATGACATTCTGTGGTATAAAACTTCATTATAATAACTGCTGAACTGTATGTTGGATCTTTGTTGTTGTAAGAGGAAGATAATCATGTCATACTGGCTTTGATGGTGAAATGAGGTCAAATGGAGTAAGCAAGTATATTTATATTCTCATGAAATTCAGCTTTGTTGTAGATCAGACAGATGACACATCAACAGATGTAAAACCATTCGGATGATACGCTTCAAATGAACAGTTGATTTTCTGATGAAATCCAGCACACCACTGAAAAACTTTATGCATTTATATATCACATCATATATAGAAGGTAATTGAATGTATATACTGCACTGTATACACTATTCATTTTCTTTAAAAAAATAAATTCCTGACCCATTGGACTGGGAAATGACTTAATCAGGGGAAACGCTTTTTCCTCTTAATGAAATGAAGATAGGTTTTGGCATGCATGGATATAACCTCAAATTTTCTGTGACATTCAGCAGCGGATGAAATATTAATTTCAAAGAGGTAGGAAAGGGCTCTGGTGAAATGCATGATTAGAAAGTAATACTTATTCATACTGACAACCTGTGTTTAAAATGAGTATTTTCAGTCAAAGGCTTCACTTTGGCCTTAGTTGTGTTTAAATAATGTGGTCAGCATTAGTAATCTAGACAGATGCAGTAATATATGAATATTTTTAGTGAGATGGATCTTTCCTCTGTCTTCCATTTCCAGATAATTACACAGTTTCCAAGGATTAATGCACCTCTAAATAGTCTTAAGTCAAATCATGGTATTCATGTTATTTCAGCTTCTCGATTACATTCACAAAATTGTCATGCTTAGAAAATCCTGTATTATTTTTCATCAGCAGTCATACACACTCAAATTTAACTTCAGTTTCATAATATCAGACACAATTTCTGACGGCTGTGCTAGCTAGAGAGCTCTTTGTGATGGACAAGTGCAAGACAATTTGTGGGGCGGCACTCAGTGCTGTCACTCAAACTATCAGCTGTCTTCCACTGCAGCTACAAACAGTCAACTGTCTTCCATGAACATGTAGCTCAGCTGCTAATGCATTGCACTAGTAACTAGTTTCACTTCTACATAGTTTTAGGCATATTTATTGCAAAATAAATAATAAATTTATTGGTTTGATGCAAATATCATATTCATTATTTTTAGACAAAAAAAATGCCATTTTTGGTGACATATAACATTTTTAATTGACAAGGAAGTGCTAAATGCAACATGACTTACACATGCTGATTAGTACATAACTCAGTCCAAGTGTACTTGTGCATTTGCATGATTTTGTGCAGATTTAAGTTATAATATTAAATTTATGTTGTGTACTGTATTTGATTTATACTAGTGTTCAAACACTATCGTTCAAAAGTTTGGTGTTGGTAAGATTTTTTATTTTATTTATTTAATGTCTCTTATGTTCACCAAGGCTGCAGTTATTTGAAATACAATCAATCATCAATCAATCAAAATCTTAATATTATCAATTATATTTTTTCAGTATTCTTTGATGAATATGAGATTCAAAAGAACAATATTTATTTTAAATAAAATTTTTGAAACATTCTAAAAGTTCTTATCACTTTAATGCATCCTTACCTGAATAAGTATTTGCTTAAAAATAATAATTAAAAAAAAATATTTTGAACAATATTGTATATATGATTATTTGAATCATATTATTTTTTAGATTTTTCATTTTTCAAAAATCATTGTTAGTGCCTTATCATTATAAATATCATATTTTAAATATCACATTATCATATATATATATATATATATATATATATATATATATATATATATATATATAAATAAATAAATGAATGAATATATATATATATATATATATATATATATATATATATATATATATATATATATATATATATATATATATATATATATATATATATATATATATTCATTTATTTATTTATTTATTTATTTATTTATTTTAATCTGCAGTGTTACATTTTTGGATTATCGGTATTATGCTCATTTGTTTATCACATTGCCTTTGACAAAATCAAAAAAAAAAAAACTTTTGTTAATGAACATTTTATCAGTAATTTTGTTGAAAATATTAACACTAGTCAAGGGTTTGATTCACAGTGAGCACCCACACACTCTCAAATGCCAAATGCGTACATGTTAATACAGTATCTTCCATTAATCAGTCATAATGCATGTTAGTCCAGGGTCCAGAGAGATTGAAGGTAATTGTCTGAGCTCATGCAGGCCAGAGTTGAGTTTATATATCAGATGAGTCTTCTCTCAGTTTCACTCAGAACATTTATTCATAGAGAACCCCTCGGCATGGCTTGACAACTTCCAGGTATAGATGAGAGAGAATATGTATGGATGATATTGATGTGACACTTTGGGGCGTTTGTCTGAAAGTAGCATCTCTAATGCTTTGAAGTTGCTTCATTGATTTTGTTTAGTCACTGCTTGTGGCTGAGACTATCTCCTTGTCACCCCTTCCTCCCTCTTCGCTTCCTTTTATTTTTATTGTTTTTGCACAACAACCACTTCAAGCTTTTGATCATTCAGCAGAATTCGGCCTTTCTCTTTTCCATACTATCCCTTCCGCCATTCAGAAAGGGTAAACGAAAAAGAAGGAGTCACAGAGAGAGCGAGAGACTGTAATATGGCTGGGGGAAAATAGTCAGAGCCCATCTCAGAGGACCATTAGACTCTTCCCCACTTCCCCTCGTCCGTAAACTAATAGTCATTCACCTGGTTGACAGGAAATCTTTCCCCTGGTGCCAATGGGCGATGGCTGGGTTATGTTTAAGGTTACAAAGCCTCGGAGGAGAGCATCAGTTCTGCAGGCCTCCTCTAGCATTCCTGTGAGCCGTGGGGCTTCATCGCCGACCCCAGACTGATGAATGCAGCTAAAGCGGTGAGAGAGATGTGCTGCACAAATGTCTGTCAGTCTGAGAGGATATATTGCAGCTGCAAAGACAAGTTGTTGAGAGTTTATCTGGAGGCCGATTACTAGCCATGGCCTCAGACAGCACACCCACAGAGAGTCTGATGCATAATGTGCATGAGAAAAAACAAAACAAGTTCTGTCGTTCTATTGCTATCTATCTATCTATCTATCTATCTATCTATCTATCTATCTATCTATCTATCTATCTATCTATCTATCTATCTATCTATCTATCTATCTATCTATCTATCTATCTATCCCTCCAAATTCTCCAAATCAGCAAGCTTTGCTTTTCTTGCTAGACATTTTTGTTCAATTTTACTTCCTTTAATTCACATTTAAATAGTAATTCTCTTTCCTGTTTGCTACCTCAATTCAATCCAAATTTTGTTTCAATTCAAAATTCAAATAAAATTCATTTTCATATCAATTCAGAATGTCACACAACCCTGTTGCACGTTGTTTCATCACATTTGCTTGCCTATAGTGTAAGTGATACTGCAAGGTTAACTCTCATACTGTCTATATGGATAGAGTTCAGTGTATGTTTGGAAATGTCATGCTGAGATTGATCCAAATGCAGCATATGTGGCAGTATATGCAGACACACAATAACGCTCTTTCTATTTTACACACGAGTGCTCACACATTTTTCTGTCCCTGCTGCAGAGGTGGTGTTTTCTGCATGGCTCTGGTAGGACTTCAGCCAGTTCGTTTCTGTCTGGATGTTGTTTCACTGCGTGGGTTTCACTTCGGCCCAGGAAAACCCATGAATATATTCACAATTTCTTCAACAACCTGAACCCATCAGCTATCCAAATGGCACTGTCCTTTGACAGATATTCAAATAGGGGGAAAAACTCATAAATTACACCTCATGCAGTTTCAGTGTGTTGGAAGAGAAAAAAAGAAATTATCCATGTAAAACACTGAAAAGTATCAAAGCCACGCAGAGATAGGAGTTAACAGTACTAGGACAGAACAAGTGGAGAATGTCACTGCACACAGAGCATCCACAGAAAGAAGAGAGGAAGGTTTAAAAAGGAGAGATATCATGGCACGGCATGTGAACCGCATGCTGTTGAACAGAAATAAACCATGCAGAAAGGAATGCAAATGATACACATTTTTTAAACTTCCATAATCTGACACACAACTAAAACTGAATATTTGGTGATAAATAATGCAGGGTGGGACTTTATTTTATCAGTCTGGGTTTGATTTTACTGAGAAAATTGGTGAATAACAATTTTACTAACCTAGTTGTATTTTGACAAAGGCTTGCTTGAAAGTTAAAAAAAACAACAACAAAAAAAAACAATTAAGAAACCTAAAAGGGATAGTGCATCCAGAAGTAAAATTGTCTTTATTTACTCAACCTGCTGCTGTTCCAAACCTATATGAATTTCTTTCTTCTGTTCAGAACAAAAAAAAAAAAAAAAAAAGGAATTTTGGAAAATGTTGGCAACCAAACAGTCCATTGACTTCCAGTTTTTGTTTCCCTACTATGGAAGTCAATGGCTACCGTCAACTGTTTGGTCACCAAGATTCTTCAAAATATATTATTTTATGTTCCACACAAGAAAGAAACTCATATAGGTTTGGCAAAACCTGAGAGTGAGGATTTTTTGGTTGACTATGAGATTTTTAGTTGATATGTTATTAAATGTCCTCTTCTGTGCAACCATGGTTACATCAGAAAAGTTGTTTCAAAAGCTGAGAAAATACATTTTGATGAAAGGTTATGAAAACTTTTTTCTTAAAAAAAAAATAATAATAAATACCCAACTGATGAATCATGCACCAAAAAAAAAACAAAAAAACACAACAACAACTAAAGAGGGTCAATTTGGATTTCACATTATCTTTTCGCATTGAAGAATATGTTTTCTTTTGTTTTTTGGTTGTTTTTTTTCGTTGCCATCTTTTTTATTTATTTATTTATTTGCCACTGTCTTTAACTTCCTTTATTCTTCTTCCAAGTCAATTCTGCATTGGCAAAGGATTTCTCTACATCCCACCTTTTCTTGCTTTTCTTTCTCTCAATGGAAATGCAATAATGTGAGATCTTCATTGTCTGCAAACCCTTGGAGAAAATGCAGAGAATGAGAAAGAGGAATTAAAAAAGGTGGAAAGATGGTTGATGCTTAGTTCACGTATTTATCTATTACACAAAGGCATCAGAGTGAAATTCTAGTTAGTATGTAGATGCGTTGAAGCATGAGTGTTCATGCTACTGCCGTGTAGTGTGTGTACGAGTAGCTGCTGGAAACGAGCAGGGAGGATGGAGACAAATCAATATAAACGATGGGGAGAAGTGGCTATCATTCAGGGGGGAAACAGGTGCAATATCTCTCTCAGATAGGAGCCCATCCATCACAGCCAGACTTTAATTTGAGATGTTTAGGCCCCCTTCTGCTGATTGTCTCACAGTGTGTGTGTGTGTGTGTGTGTGTAGGGGTGGCAGGTGGAGGGTGACAGTGAGGGGTTACATGTTCAAAATAAAGCAAAAAAGCTTGAAATGGTATAGAAGCTGAGGTCTGATGGCGAAAAAAAGACACATGTGAAAGTGATGGAAATCAGGAAAAAAAAACGCAGTGACTCTGTTCTAATGCCAAGTGAACTGCCTTTCTGTTTGCTACAAAGAGAGTTTCTGAACTGTAATGGACTGATTTGAAATGTTCCAAATACATTGCAGCTCTCTGTTTTACTTCCTGCAAAAGAGCACCCTTCTTGCACTCTTCTGTAGCTAAGGTAAAACATCTTATTACATTTGCCATTTGCCAGAACTTTATAGTCATTGAAAGGTTTGGGCTCAGACATAATGTTTTAATTTTATTAAATTATTTTATACTCACCAAGATTGCATTTGCATCTTTGCATCTTGCAAAAATACAGTGAGAAACAGTAAATGAAATAGTAGAAAAATTGAGTAGAAATACATAGGATTGCAATTGCAAAATGCTATTTATTTATTTTAAAATGCAATTATTATAAAGTTTGGTGTCAATAAGAGGTCTCTTACGCTCACCAAGGTATATTTTAATATATTTTAAAATATAATTTATTCCTGTGTTAGCAAAGCTGAATTTTCAGTAGATATTACTCCAGTGTCACATGATCCCTCAGAAATGATTCTAATTTGTTGATTTGCTTATTTGGTGAAAACAGTTGTGCTGCTTTTTTTTTTCTTTTTAATATATATTTGTGTGGAAACTCTCTGCAACATTATGCATGTATTTACTGTCTCTTTTAACCATTTTAATGTATTCTTGTTGAATAAAAGTATTGATATCTTTAAAATAAACAAATATATAAATAACTTCCAAATCCCCCAAACTGTGTACTGCTACCACTACAAGAACACACAAATAATAGAAAAATACATACTAGATAAAACAGACCCCTATTAAACAATTTTTTGTTTATATTTTTAGGCATCAAGTCCATTTTAAGTTTATAATACATAAAGATTTATTTAACTCCATCTGCCATCTATTTTTGTAGTTTGTTGCAACGCATTATGGGATTGCATTCTTTTTGAAGGACATATGCAATGCTGCTTTTGAATTTGGCTAAAAGAAAGCATTTATAATGCCTAGCTACGTAGGCAGCTCAGTAGCTTTTGGAACAGAGTCGGTAAACGATGTATTGTTGCCTCAACCTTGAAACACGTCAAAATGATTTTCATTCTCTTTTACTTTTTTTTAGGCTGCTATCAGTTGAATAGATGCATTGGAGATGGTGCATTATACGTTTAAAGACTTTCAGAATAGCAGTAGCAATGTCACGGCAGTGAGGGATATATCTGTAACCATACCAAGGTGACATCTCAATTGTGTGCGAGCAGACGCGTGCACACGAACGCACACACGCAAGCAGCTCTGCCTGTGATAAAACACTGTAGAAATGAGTCCCTTTATTGAAGCTTTAAACTACATATGGGCCAAGGTGAAGGGAGTCCAAATAATCTCAATTATTGATCGGCGTTGGGCAGAAGGCTCTCCGCAGGAGTGTTTGCGGCACTGAGTGTTGATGGCTGGCATATCCGGATGAGTGATCTGGTCGGATCTCTCTCTCTGGATGAAAATGATAATGGATACTCTGATACACACACACACACACACACACATACACATCCAAGTTCAATACCAGGAGCTATCATCGCAGCAGACACGAAGGAGGGTGAGAGCTGCTGCTCTGTCCTTCCATTAAAATTACATGGGTGAAGAGAAAAGAATAGAGACGGGAAAGCAAGAAGTAGGATCCTAGAAAGGGTTAGAGATGCAGGAAGAAAATAAAGAGCTTAGAAAAACCAGAACACAGAAAAAAGAACTTAAAGGTACAGTTCACTTAAAAAATGAAAATTTTCCCTGTATGACTTCCTTTTTTCTGTAGAGCACAAAAGAAGAAATTTTAAAGAAAGCTATTTTCATCAAAATAAACGGTAACTTAAGCTTTCAACAAAAAGGCATCATAAAATAAGTCCATATGACTCATGCTGTATATATATATATATATATATATATATATATATATCTCCTGGATTCATATGATATGCAACATTTTGTGGAAAAAAAAAAAAAAAGACCTTCGACAATCTTTTCCTCCAATAAGCTGTTATTCTTTGTGACTAGAATATTAAGTGAGTGAGTTGAACTGGATCAGTTGGATACATTAATGCATCATCTAGACTGGATTCCGATTCACATTCTGAATCGAATACTGATGATTCAAGTGATTCATTGAGGAATTAACATATAAAAAAATTTAATATGGTGAAAAAGTGTTTTTTTTTTTTTGTAACTTATTTCAAAAAGTGAAACTTTCATATATTCTAGATTCATTACATGTAAAGTAAAACATCTCAAAAGTTTTTATTTATTTATTTTTTAATTTATTATTATTATTATTATTATTTATTTATTTATTTATTTATTTACTTATTTATTGATGATGATTAGAGCTAACAGCTCATCAAAGTCAAAAATCCAGTATCTCAATATATTGGAATATTTCCTAAGATCAATAAAAAAAATTAAAAAAAAAAACGATTTGCAAAACAGAAAAGTTTAAGTTCTTGAAATTATGTTCATTTATGCACTCGATACTTGGTCGGGGCTCCTTTAGCACAAACTCCAGCATCAGTGAGGCGTGGCATGGAAGCGATCAGCCTGTGGCACTGCTGATGCATTATTGAGCCTTCAGCTCGCCTATATTGTTGGATCGACTGTTTATCATATTTTTCTTGAAAATAACCCATAGATTCCATATGGGGTTCAGGTCATGCATGTTGGCTGACCAATCAAGCACAGTAATATCTTGGTCAGCAAACCACTTGGAAGTGGTTTTGGCACTGTGGGCAGGTGCTAAAGTTCTGCTGGAAAAGGAAATCAGCATCTCGCTTGTCAGCAGATGGAAGCATAAAGTCCTCCAAAATCTCCTGGTAGACAGCTGCATTGACTTTGGACTTGATAAAACACACTGGACCAACACCAGCAGACGTCACGACACCCCACATCATCACTGACTTCAAGCAGCTTGGATTCAGTGCCTCTCCAGTCTTCCTCCAGACTCCAGACCTTGATTTCCAAATGAAATGCTAAATTGACTTTTATCTGAAAAGAGGACTGTGGACCACTGAGCAACAGTCCAGTTCTATTTCTCCTTACCCCAGGTAAGATGCTTCTGACGTTGTTTCTGTTTCAAAAGTGGCTTGGTAGCCCTTTTCTTGAAGACGTCTGAGCGTGGTGACTCTTGATGCACTGACTCCAGCTTCAGTTCACTCCTTGTGAAGCTCTCACAAGTTGAATCAGCTTTGATTGACAGTATTCTCAAGCTTGCGGTCATTCCTGTTGCTTCTGCACCTTTTCCTACCCAATTTCTTCCTTTCAGTCAACTTTGCATTCAATATGCTTTAATAATGAGCTGTAAACTGTAATCATCAATATTAAAAAAAAATAATAAAAACTTTACGTGTAATGAATCTATAATATATGAAAGTTTCACATTTTGAAATAAGTTACAAAAAAAGAGAAACTTTTCACAGTATTCTATTTTATTGAGATGCACTTGTAAGTTTTCCAGTCAGCTATAATCTGGCATCAGAATATAATATATGAGTCATATGGAGCACTTCTATGATTTTTTGTAATTTATTTATTTTATTTTATTTTTTTAAGCTTGAAAGCTACAGTGCTCATGTATTACAGTTTATTGGAAAAGAGCATTGAAAACATTCTTTAAATTTTCCCTTTTATTTTCTGCAGAAGAACATCACACAGTTTTGGAGCAACTTGAGGGTGACTAAATGTTGACAGAGGTGTCATTTTTGGATGAAATATTCCTACAAGTAAGGCCTTGTTGACTTTAGATGTGTATTCATTTGTGGTAAAAATTCCAAAAGTATTAATTTACTGACAGTCTTTTCTCTTTAGTAAGCTGTTGACGTTGTCAGCTATTGTCTTGTATAATCATATGGAGCACTTTTATGAAGATCAGTGGCTGTTATTTGTTGTAACTGCAATTACAATGATTCTGATTCATTAAAAATCATTCAGACTGAATTCCGATTCTTATTCTAAACTGAATCTCCTGATAATTCCAATGATTCATTCAGGAATTGAACAATGTGACTATATGTCAACTTTTTCAGTGAATAGTAAGTTCAACTTCAGCAGCCTCTTCCAGTCAGCTATTGTGTTGTACACGAGTCACATAGGGCACTTTTAAGAGCCTTTTCTGAAGCTTGAAAGAGCATAGAAAAGCATTCTTCAAATGTTTCACTTTCGTGTTTTGCAGAAAGTTCTATAGTTTTGGACTAACATGAAGGTGAGTAAGTGATGACAGAGCTGTCATTTTTGGATGGATGAACTATTCCTTGAACTGTCTGAGGCCTTGTTGACTTGGCATTAGAAAGGTTCAGCTGGCCTGTCGCGTCACCTCTCTGCCACCCATTCAGTCTCCAGGATATCGGAAGGCCCTCGTCAATCACACAATAAGTACACGGGATTACTGTGGATCTTTCCAGCAGCCCACGGCAGCGTGCGGCACACCAGAGAGGATATCCTCTGTACAGAACTGCCCAGCCATTCACATCTTCAATGCTCTTGCACTGCATCAGCGATGGCTTTCTTAAAAGAGAGAGCTTATTCAGCTGCATTATGCATTGAGATCGCTTTAAGAGAGAACCAGAGATAAGCGGCTCAGGTTTGTGTGAATGAAAAGAGCCATTGGGCTGGTTGAAATAAGGAACTTGATGCTTTGGAGTGTAAAGGGAGTGTGAAGTGACTAAGAAGTGTGTAAAGGACGTGTTGTGAAGTATCTGCCATATCCTGTGCTTCAGCAGCATTTTCTCTTCTCTGAAGTCCACTTATAATGTTAAAGGTTTCTTGCAGCAGAAACAGTAATCTTTTAGATTTTCATGACCATTTTTCTCCATCGTTGTGACCTTTAGAACGAATAAACGCTACATATTTTAGCTACTGTTCCATTAGTATTTCTACAGTACATAAATGCCTTTTTGAATGTGAAATGAGTAACTGCAATTACAAGCTGTGGGTTTGCTGGGTATTCATATTTTTAATGATGTTTCTAATATAAGTCTCTCATGCACACCAAGCCTGCATTTATTCAAAATTACTGTAAAAACAGCAATACTGTGAAATATTATTGCAATTTAGACTTTTTTCTATGATTATTTTTTTTTTTTTTACGTATTTTATTCTGTGAAGGCAAAGCCGAATTTTCAGCAGCCATTCATCCAGTCTTATGTGTCACATGATCTTTCAGAAATAATTCTAATATACTAATTTGTTGTTTGTTTAAAAAGGACATCATTTGTTTGAAATATAATAACAAGGCAAAATCATTACTATCTCTTTTCAATTTAATTGTTCCTTGCTGAATAATAGTATTAATTTCTTAAAAAATAAAAATACAAATCTGACTCAACCCAAACATAAAACAATACATGCAGAAATATGAAAAAAAAAAATAGTAAACATTCTTTTAAATGAGAGAATCTGCCAAATTAGATGATACCTGTTTATAATTTAATCTAATTTTACCACAACATTTATTTTATTCTAATTTATTTTATTATACATGTATTTATTTAGTATAGTGATCATGTATTATAGTGATTTAATCCCTGTGCTTAATTTTGAAGTAGTTTTACCCTGTTACAACAATTCCTGGTCTTTCATTTGCTCACCTCTATCATTAGGATCCTTCAGAAGGACACGGAGAGCCACAACAGAACAAAATCTAATGGACTTCCTCACATCTGAATACAATGTCAGAAACATAAATGTGCAAAAATGTACCTTTAACTCATCTATACCTTTTTACCCACACCCAATGGATGCATGTTACTACCTCAAGGTACCCTTTAGTGGGTAGATAAGGTAAAAATGTATTTCTTCTAGATACAGTTTTTTTTTTTTTTTTTTTTCCCGGACAATGTATCAGCTGGAATGTTTCTTGTGTTTGGGAATAATAGATGAGTTGCTTACCTCCAAATAGGTGTTATGTATATACGGGCTATCATATGTGTATATGTGCTTTCTGAATGACCCATTTTTGAAGCTTATTTCCATAATGGTCTGGTTGGACTGGGAACAGAGCGTCTACATTGTGCATTGAATTATTTTATTTCAAAAGAGCACGTGAAACCTTTGGTCCATGATATGGTGTTTAATTTGGTTGTTTTATGGAGATGGATAGGCTGGGGGTTTTATGGGAATGGTGAAGGGGTTCAAGGTTAATCTGGACGCTTGGGTCTATAGTGCACGCACACACACTCAAATATATCAGTGTGTCCAGCTGTTATTGACCCTTGTGTTCATGTCCCTGGACCCGTGCCACTTCATGTCATCACTCCCTCTCAATTCCAATTGAATTCTGATGAGAGGGACATAGGGACATGTCAAATCTTGTGCTCGCGTTCCCCTCCGTCTCAGGGTTCCCATCTGCTTTGAGCTGATTAGACCTCATTTAGCTCACCCTCAAAGCCGTCTCTCCCTCAGAGCTGTCTCCCTCCCTCTGTGCTGATCGTCTCTCTCGGATATGTCTGTCTCTTGTGTTACCAACTGGTCAAAAGAGGATTCCTCATTAAACCCAATGCTAGCGCATCTGCTATAGCTCGCTCTGGGGAATTGGACTCTTGTTGGGACACGGCTTTGTTTTCACCAGTAGCTCAGATCACTAGGAGCTCTGCTTCTTCTACTGTCTGCTCTGATCTTGAGCACAAAAAGCAAACCGAGACCCGCCAGCTCAGGGTTTCTAAAGTAAGTTCAGGAGGGATCTTTGGATTGTCCCTGCCTACTGATTTCAGACACTGATTGAAGCCCGCCGTTCCTCGTCTTTGTAAAGGCTGGCTTGATCCCAGGAAGAGATAGGATGCATTTCAGCATCATCTGTGAGTTAAATTCTGTCCACTGACTGCTGTGCATTCATCTTTTTTTATTTTTTTTTGTCCTAGAGTGTCCCATAAATCCGTGCAACCTTTAACAGATGGACGAGATCAGCTTTTTTTTTCTTACTGTGGGACGTTTGCAATGCCGCAACAGATCAAATGAAAATAGGTGGATAATACTGTTTGAGATGGGCCGATATTGTGTCATATAGCACATCACGTCCTCTCATTTATGACAGCTAGAGATGGAGTCTGGATGAATTTAAGTGGATATCACAGCTCACCTCCTATTATTTTTAATGCCGTTTTCTACTTTGGGGTTTATTCTAGGAATGCTGATGCAGAATTTTACTACTCAGAAGGGATTACGCCACACGGCCCCTAACACACACACATAACAGCTGCCACAATATAGTTATACAAACAACCAATGAAAATTATAGATATGTTGTCTCTGAGGGAAAACTAAACGCCAGAGTGTGATTCTATATTTGATTACACTTGCCACAATAATGAGTAATTCTGACACTCCTGAAGTGCTTTACAAACAGATTTCTAACATGAATCATAGCTTTGAGATTTTATATATATATATATATATATATATATATATATATATATATATGCATCTCAGTGCATCTGAAGTGTTTCCCACAAGGTAATATGATGTTAGAACAGTGCAACAACTTGTACAATGGGGTCCCAATATATGAGACCACTTGCGAAAACTACTGTTTTGCATTTTTTTTGTCATCTAATACAACCCTTTTCTTTTAAAATTATATTATTAGCGTAACAATCTGACTTGAACTGGAACATTTTGGAAAAATCTGCATGAACTTAACAAGAGTAAAACCTGATGATCGGTGTTCTCCAGCATGATTTCAAATGTTCCAAAGAGCATCTTGTGCTTCATTGAAAGCAAGGACATCTGGTCTTTTGCATAAAGGAGTTCACTTGGCTAATTTCACAAATGTGTTTACATTTGATGAGCAAGTGTCTGAAAAATATTTTATGTAAATGTGCAAAAACATGCTTTACTCAATTTAAGTTTAACTTTTTGTATGATTTCTAGGTTTAAATGGAGGTACATTTATTATTATTATTATTATACCTCTGTTGTTGTCAGGGTAAATTGTGCATTCTCAGCTATCACATAATTCTTGCAGTTGTTTATCCAGAAAAGCAAGGCACATCTGCCTCACTAGAAACACAGAAATACAGTAGACTGCATTTGTGTTTGTGTGTGTGTGTGTGTGTGTGTGTGTGTGTGTGTGTGTGTGTGTGTGTGATTCATCTAATCTCTCTCGCATGTCACAAATTCCATAATCTCTGTGAGATTAAATTAACATGTACATAAACATCAGACCCCAACACTTGGTACATGAATATCTCTATTAATAGTATGACAATGATGTGTGAGAAACAAAGACTTAACAAGTGCATTATGCGGATTAAGTCTCGTTCTCTTTCATAATTCACAACATGCCAAAACTGTTCATTGCACTGCTGCTTCATCTGGGAACAAACTGTCAGGGAAACACTGCATTTTAGAGCCACTTGAGATATCCAGTATTGCCAGTAATTTGTCTGTCTTTTCGAGTCCTCAAAAGCACTTGAAGCAGGTCCTTGATGTTACCCAAATGTCTCTCGGTAGCAGCTTTTTTTTTTTTTTTTTTTTTTAAAACCTGTGATTCACTACTTTGTGGCAGTGAGAAGCAAAGCGCACACCTGCTTTTATATGTAAATGTTGGCTCACACTCATAATTGAGGCTCACACACACTTCAGGTATGAGTGTTTGCACTGGTGGGTTGCAATCAGGACTTCCACTCCAATCTCTGCGAGCATCAAGCCAGTTTTTATCTCGTTCTGAAGAGTCAGGCAGCAAAACAACCTTCCCTCAGCTCAGCCTGCACAGTCAAGCTCTCGTCTTTCCAAAAAACGAGGGCAAAAACTGTTAGTTCTAAAGGGTGCAGGGATTAATCATGGGCTTGTTTCCTTCCGGAGTCTTAGCACTGAAAGTATTTCATCTTACATGGCTATATGATGGGGGATAAACACTCATAATTGAAGATGCTGACAGGTCAGTGATTTAGCTGGAGCTTGAGAGGAACCCAACACTTACACTTAGAGTTATATGAGCTATCTGTTTTTGCTCGAGGCTCCCTAACTCTTCATTATTGCCCTTGTAAGAAAGTCCACATCAGCAAAACACACACAGATTCAAAGGATTTGAGCACAGAAAACGTCCTACCTTAATTGAGTCCTTTTCCACCAGCAGAAATAGATGGATGGAGGCTTGAAATCAGTAAAATCCAAATGCTTCACAAACTATCTTCCTTCATCTGCCCCTCAACCTCTTTCCCCTCTTCGTTTCACCTTGCCTTCGTTGTTTTAGTTCCTTGTTTTCTCATCTACTCTCTCTCTCTCAGGAGTCTACCGTTCTTGTTCATCCTGTACAGTACAGAAGCGGAGACAGATGCGCGTGCCGCTAGTGAGGAACGGAAAAAAGAGAGGTGAGCGAACGTGTGGGAGAGAGAGAGCGCGCGCGCGAAAGAGAGTGCCGAAGTGTATGTCCCTGCGGTTTTAGAATGAACAGTGTGTGCGTGTGTGAGAGAGAGAGTGACAGTGAGTGAGCTGGTCAGAGAGAAAAAGACCAAGCGGAATGAGGGAACGCTTTGCTGACTGGCTCGCGGCTCCGCGGTCCGTGGCGCGCGTGATTGGAGAGAGTGCGACCCCTGTCAGGTCTCCGAAGTGAGGGATCTTCATCAGATAGATTAGAGAGATGGAGCCTCCCCTCCATTCCTCGTTCCCTCCCTTCACCCCTCCCTCTCTCCCTTCCGTCAGTCCCGCAGAGAAGCAGCGATCGGTGCGGTCATCGCAGGGATATGCTAATCATCCCGTTCTCACGGGAAACGTGTCTCTTCCAAACTAATGCACTTGCAGATGTCCTGTGTTAGTCTGGTTTGTTGGCCTCTGTCTGTGTATTATTTAGTTTTTGTGTGCAAGTAAATAGTGGCCAGCGAGCTTGTGTGGGAATGAATTTGGCACAAGGCTACAATTCAGTTCCAGAATTTAAATTGAGGAAACGGGATGCATTTGAATTTGAACTTGAAGTGAAATCCAAATCAAAAGAAACTCTACATTAATAATAATAATAATAATAATAATAACAACAATAATAATCATTTAACCCACTGTTTTATTAAACATAAAAAAACAACAGCTCAATTTAGCAAATTATGTTCATAGAAATGTCTTTTTAGGGAAAGTATTGATAAATTGTTGTGCATATAAACAGGCATAATTAATCAAAATGTATAATTATGTTCTGTCATGAAAGTTGTGTTGGGCTAATGAAATGCACCTGTAAATTCATCTTCCTGTCAATCCAATTCAATATCCGATTTAGATCATAAATTAAAAAAGGAGCTGAAAACGAATTTTTCCCTATACAACTACAATGGGTATCATTAGTTCACAAAAAAACAAAAACAAAAAAAAAAACAAAAGACAAAAACAGAACTGAAGTGATTTCCAAATGCGATAAACCCCCTTCCCCCACCTCCTTTCATGCTAATCATGTTGTTTGTGTGTTTATTTATTTATTTATTTATATGTCTCTGCAAAATATTTAAACCATTACTCTTCAGAAGTGGCAGGTCTTCATTAATGCTGACCTATTTTTGAGGGATTCCTGCTGCTCCGTGGAGTCAGTACATGATGCATGTGGGGAGCATTCATACGCAAAAATATTTTACAGTGGGGGGCTGAGACCACTAGGGGAAATTATACTTTTTTTTTTCTTTCTAATTTGAACCTTTTCCACAAATTATTTGTATAATATTTTTACTGAAAAGTCTGACATTTTACTTCCCCCCTCTGCAATTTCAGATTTTGGTGCAGTGCCGCTACCAGAATCTAGTTGGCTTGATGGCTGAGTGTATGAATTTAGGCTGAAGTCTTTTACACTCATCTCCAACTCCTACTCTCATAAAGTGACAGGCAAATATAGATGGTGATATATAACCTTTAAAGATTTTGGTTTTGTCATGAAGAGGAGCTGTGCCTTGACGGCCATCACTCATACGAAAGGTTAACTTCTCCGTTCACATTTCTCCTGCATCACAAATAACCAAACCTATGATTCATGAATGCAAGAACAAAACAATGGCTATCTGAAAGTGTACCTAAGGTTCCTTTAGGAGCTGAAGTAAACCAACTTTTGAAATGTTCATGGTCAGAAAGAAAATAAGCGAAGACCTGTAAAAGTTCTCTTTGAATTTAAGATGCTTGTTTTTTTCAGCATGTCTGACAAGATGTCTCATTCTTCCTTTCATAACCTTGTTCAGTTTTTGTGCAGAAAAAGTAATGATATCTAAGTTTTCAATGCGTAGTCCTTCAGGATGGGATAGAGGGCAGATGGTTTTTATCACTGTCCACCATATTCATTTTTCTGGAATATCACATATAATTTATTCACATTTTAATGTTAAAAACCTCATGTAATGTCTGAAATGGATGCATTTTACAGTACATTAATATGAAAAACTTATTTTTCTTGTTTTTCATTGTCAACTTAAAAGTTTGTAGCTTTTCTGTTCCATTTTTTATGCATATCTAGATCCTTCCACCTTTAAATAAAAGTCACAAAAGGCCAGAAAAAAAAAAAAATTGCATGCCTTACATGATTTGTTTTACTGTGTGTTACTGTACACTCTCAGAAATAAAGGTACAAAAGCTGTCACTGGGGTGGTACCTTTTCAAAAGGTACATGTTTGTACCTAAAGGGTCCATTTTGGTACCTTAAAGGTACATATTAGTACTTAAAGTGTACATACTTGAACCTAATAGGTACAAAAGTGTACCTTTTGAAAAGGTACCGCCCCAGTGACAGCTTTTGTACCTTTAATTCTGAGAGTGTAGGTAATGTCAGTTGGCTTGTATATTTAAATGATTTCTTATTATTGTTTTATTTACATTGCTTTAGTGCAGTAAATGATTAATAGGTGAGGAGGCAGTCCATCAATGCTGTATGAGATCCATCAAAACTCTTTCGTATTTACTCTAGAAATCTGATGCGATCACATCCCTGCAAACAGGCATGTGGTGGCCGCTGAGAATTTGCTCATTGGCAAAATGTTGGCCCCTTTGCTCTGGCTCTGCACGGGCAGCCCTCACTTAGCCCTTACTAGGCCCACACAGGGCCCGGACTATTAATCTACAACCTGCAGAGTTCAGTTCCAACCCTGATCAAACATACCTGTCTGTAATTATGAAGTGCTCCTTCAGATCCTAATTAGTTGGTTCGGTTGTGTTTGATTAAACACAAACAAAGCAATGTAAAGGCCACACATCTCTGCAAAAAACATCAACTCCTTACTTTAGACTAGGCTTGAAATGACACATTTCCCAACCAGGACACAGCACAATACGCTGAACATGCTGGCTACTGCTGCTTGTTATTGCTGACTCCCTCTACCCGAATGGCTTTACTTAAGGAAACATAAAACACCTTAGCACCCCTAGTGGTAAGGAAAAAAACTGCCCACAAAATTATTGTTAACAGGCTCATGTCTGTTACACCTCAAATATGACTCGTGAGATCCACTTTCCTGCAGAGTTTAGCTACAACTTGATCAAACTCACCCGACTGTGATTTTCTAATGATTCTGAAGACATTGATTAGCATGTTCAGGTCAGGTGTGTTTGATTAAAACTCGTGGTTAGAACTAAACAGATTTGAGGATCCCTGGCCTATATGAAACAACAGGTTTTGGAAAGGTCTCTTTTGGTTTGAGGCATTCCAGTACAATTGAGTGGCTAAAGAATGGCCAGTCAATGTTAGTATTCTCCTAGTTGCATTACAGGGCTGCCTACACCAAACCTGCAAAGGTAGAAAAGTTGCTCTGAGCCCGAACAGGCTGGCTCACACTGGGCCATCATTGGATTCATGTGGGCAGTCCCAAACTTAGACTCTGTTGGTAAGCTCAGAGATTGCTAAAGGCAAAAAAAACAAAAAAACAAATGCAAATTATCGAGAAATCCAAGAGAGTTCAGATCACAACACCCCTTTTCAGACATCTTTTACATCTGCATTTCTTGTGAACACCTGAGAATATAGTTAATACCAGCTCTAAATGGTGCCAATGTTTTGTTGTGGCATTTTCAGCAATCATTGTGAATGAGTTCATTATAATTACCTCATTACAACTTAATGCCTGACAGGAATATTCTACAGAACTTCAAATGAACTTTCTCAGATCTCTTGATAATTTCCATTTTCAAGTGTTTTTATTTGCCTTAAGCGATCTCTGATCTAACTGAGCGAGTCGTTGCTAATAATCAGAAAGATAGCATTAAGGAAGCAGTTGTTCGTAGTGATTCATTGGGACAGCTCCCCCTCTGCTGGAACTGGGAGTTATCAGCGATTAATTAAGCAGGTGTACAGCTGTGACAGAGCAGCGTCCAAACATATGGACATGAATAGAGCGAGATGGAGACAGGCACACGGGGACAGCCGGGCTAAACGATCCTGCATAGTGTCTTCCCATCTCCCTGAAAGATTAAATCCCCAGACTGCTTAGTTCAGATGTGTGGGGAGCTACATTCGGTATGCTTCCATTGAATTGTAGTATTATTGGACAGGAGTGTTGGATTGGAAGACGCACACACATACCGTCAACGTCCTCACAGCTCCAGACGTGCCCCATCCCCACTCAGGGTCACCTCCTGTCCAGATGGTGTGTAACCCTCAGCAGGGCATGAAGATAATCCTCTCAGAAAACACACACACATACACAAATATAAAGCACATGCTGAGGAGGGATAAGGTAAAGATGAACGGTCAACCCTTTTGTTTAAGTGTACCTGTGCTTTTGGTTGTAGACCATTGCTATGCTGACTGTAGGGATTTCCACATATCTGCTCTTTTATCTCGGCTTGTGTAGCTGAATGAAGCTCTTCATAGTCCCTTGGGTGCCCTACCAGAGGTTTTACATCTAAACTTGTCTTTCAACCAGTCTGTCTTTGTGTCTGTCTCACTCAACATTTTTATATTTCTGGACCTGTTGAGCTCAGAGAGTCCTGCGAGTTTTTCACATATCTGATGCTGTCTGACAGAAAACTGCACGAGGGTATCATGCCCACCGCTGAAATCGCTCTGTGAATATGAAATGATCTGTAAATTTCTGTTCGCAGAGAACGAGCAAGTCAAGGCATTGGATTTCCTGGACAATGTGGAGATAAATCAAATGATCAGGATTATAAATCAAGTGGTTGGAGGCCAATTCACCCAATGCACAGTAATTCAGCATGGCATTTTTTCACTAATCACTCACAATCCGGTTAAATCAGGCCCTAATTGTGCTTAAACAGCATGTGAGTATTAAAAATTAAGTCATTGTCTTTGTTTGCATTGCACATGGACTTGTCTAAACTTGCCTTTCAACCAATCTGTCCTTGTGTCTGTCTCAATCAACAGTTTCCCGGTAGAGTTCAGAGAATCCTGCGAGTTCCTTTTTCTCAAATATCTGATGCTGTCTGACAGAAAACTGCACAAGGGTATCATGACCACCGTTGAAATTGCTTGGTGCACACAAAATTGCAATGCAAGGCATGGCAGTTCCTAGACAATGTGGAGATAAATCAAGTGATCAGAGTTGAAAATCAAGTGGCTGGCTGCAAATTCACATAATGTGCAGTAATGCAGCGCTGTATTATTCACTAATCACCCACAGTCCAGATTAGCCAGGCTCTAAATGTGCTTTAATAGCACTGTGGGTATTTAAAATTATGTCATTATCTTTGTTTGCATTGCATTCACTCTTAAAAATAAAGATTACAGTGTTGCAGCGATGCCATAGAATAATTTTTGAACTCTTAAAGAACCTTTCAGTAAACACTTCTTAAAAGAACATTTTTATTTTGAGCCCAGAGAACATTAAAAAAAAAAAAAAAAAAAAAAAAAAAAAAAAAGCTAAATAACCTTGTGTGGAATGGAAAGGTTTCATGGATGTTAAAGGTTCTTCATGGAACCATAGATGCAAGTAAATGTTACGTCCTCTGTCGTGTGTGTCATGTGTTCCCGCCTCTTGTGTTCATATTTGGTCTTGTTCCTGTCCTTCTTAAGTGTGATTATTAGTTAAGTCTTGTCCAGCTGTGTTTTAGTCATTATCAGTAATTGTCATGTGTATTTAGTTCCTGCCTGTTTAGTTAGCTTTTGTCTGGTCTACTCGTTATTCCCCGGTGTTCCTGTCTGTGTGAACCTTGCCTTGTCTTGCCCTGTCCTGATGTCCTCATTAAAGACTGTTATTTTGAAGTTTATCCTCGTGTCTGTCTTCCTCGTTCCTCCCTGCTGTGTGCACCGTAACAGTAAATAATCAATATGTCTTTGTCTCACACACACAGATTCTAGATTTATGGAGCTCTTGAGATCGGGGAGTCCCTTGTCCCTTGAGAGAATATACTATGCACCCTTTAGGGGTAAATAAGGTCCAAAGGTGTACCTTTTGTAAGGGTGTCATCCCAGTGACAGCTTTTGTAACTTATTTTCTGAGAGTATGTGCAAGTTCCTCAAATATTTGATGATGTCTAGCAGAAAACTGTACGAGGGGTTCATGCCCACCACTGAAATTTGTATGTGCATATGAAATTGTACCTAAATTTCTGTTTATTAATTTCAGTTAATTTCTGGGCAATGCAAGGCATTGGAATACCTACACAATATGGAGATAAATCAAGTGATTAGGGTCGAGAATCAAGTGATTGGAGGATGATTAAATTAGAAATGAACAAAGGTAATTAATGTATTGATGTATAAAACACTGAATGTATGTAGAGTAGTCTTGAGTAATCTCAGAGTCAGGGGTGAATTCACACAATGCATGGTAATTCAGCACAGTCGTATTCACTAATCGGCCAATCTGTCTTTGTGTCTGTCTTTCTTGATTTCTAGACCTGTTGAATTCAGAGAGTCCTGTGCGTTCTCTTTGCAGCGAACGAGCAAAGCAAGGCATTGTGACTCCTAGACAATGTGAAGATAAATTAAATGATCAGGTCTGAGAATCAAGTGGTCGGAGGCGAATTCATACAATGCAGTGTAAATCAACACAGTCTTATTCACTAATCACCCACAATCAAGTTTAACCAGGCCCTAAATGTGCTTAAACACCACCGCGAGTATTTAAAATTAAGTCATTGTCTTTGATTGCATTGCAAAAAGATGTCAACTTTCTATGCAGGACTTATTATTCATTGCACCTTGTTTGGAGTACTTAATGCTTTATTTGCCAGGTGTAGTTTGCATTATTACTGTCTGCAAAAAGCAGGAGATAAATGCATGCATTAAAATATATATTGTTTTTGCACATTTGTTTTCATCATGGCGGCAGTAATTTATCAAGCTATGGTTACTGAGCATATATTCAGACTTGTGGTGTAATCAAAAACACTTTGGCCATTTTAAAGAGGCAATTGGGTTCCCTGGATCACTGTGGTCGAGCTATACTGTTAAGTACTAGTAAAATATGCCATAACTTAGCAAGACTGCACTGTGCAAACAACGTTTACAACACAATTTTGGGGTGTGAATTGGGTGCTAAAACACCGCATGCAAATAACTGTAACAAAACTGTCATTGGAAGTTTTTTAGAGAATTATGTGACTGAAGAAATGCTTTGCAGTCATTATGAAAACACACCAGCTAATTGTGATATGCAATAGATTACATTGTTAAAATGTTTGGGCACAGATGTAACGTACATGTACATTTACAATAATTACAAAATATATGCCATAAAAGTATAGAATCATGTGCTCTCAAGTCCTCTGAAACCATATGATAGCTTTGTTTGAGAAACAGAGAGGAAATCTAAGTTATCATCTGCTGAAAATCATCTGTCATGTCTCTAAAATCTAATCTAAAAAGATACATTCAAACTCAGAACCCTGCAATCAGTTACAAAACACACTAGAGCTAATTGCATTTGGCAATTGATGTCAAACATCTCGCAATGCATCTTGTAGCATTGCAATGTTGAGTAAAACATTGGAGTGCAGTAGTGGATGAGACGATTACATTTCAGTCTCTTCTTCACACAAAGGTATCGTATGACTTCTGTCTTGAAATATAATTCACAAGCTATGTGAGCTGTTTTTATGGTACTTACGTTGTTCTTCTGTCATTTTAAGAGCAAGAGCTTGGGGGGAAAAATGAATCAGGCTTACTTTGTTTTCCACAGAAGGCAGAAATACAGGTTTGCAAATTAGGAGTAAATTATGATATAATTATAAATGTTTAGCCTTGGGTAAAGTAAAAATCTGGAAAATCCTCTGAAATTTGACATAAAGTGACATTTTGGTGGAGGTTCCTTTTTAAAAGTATGCTGATCATTTATCATAACTTACCAACACACACACTCATTACATGTCTGGTGTAAAGACGAATAAGTTGTAGTTCAGATTGTTTTGGCACCACAAGTCATCACAAGCTGCCTCTCTCAGAGAGTTTAGATGGCACAACACGGAGGTGTTGTGATCGGTTGCTGCTTTCCCTTCCGGGAAGGAAAAACAAAAGATGAGTCATGCTGTGAGATGTCGTCCCGACTGCTGTGCCATTGTATGCACAGAAACAATTATTCTGACTGGAGAGTGTTTTAAAAGACAGCTATCAGCGAGCTCAATTCCCTTTCACTCAGATTGACAAATCGACCTTGAGAATGAGTGACCACTAAGTGACTCCATTAGGCGCAGATGCTCACTGCAGGATAGAGGAAATACACCTCTTTTGTTTCTGTCTTCGAAGGTCCCAATCTCTTTCTCATTATGTCTCTCTATATTGCACAGACAAAACGGCATCAGAATAGAGTTTCATTTTCCCTGAACCAATGAACAACTTGATAGACGTTTTCAGTATTATACACAAACTTACTACAACAAATCATTGTGCATGTTTATGTGACCATTGAGGCCACAAGTGGTAGTTAGTGTACAGGTAAAGAACTGTGCTGTTAATCTGAAGGTTAAAATCCTTTAAGTTAGAAAGCAGAATACTCAAGGATATCTTGTCTAATTGCATCTAAGTCCCTTAAAGAACATTCATTACTGTAGATCATTCAGTGTTGCAAACCTTGGCAAAAGTAAGTCTTGGAAGTGTTTATTGTTAAATAATTAAATTGTTAAAGAAACATTTTTTTTTTTTTTAATTATTTATTTATTTTATTTATTTATTTTTTTTTTGCAATGCAAATTCACTGTCTCCTGGAAAAACTGAAACAAAAGCAACTCAGAAATTACTAGTACATTTCATTAGAAACAGCAAGTAACACGTTGAATTAAGCATGACATTTTTAACTTTACTTATTTTTTTATTTTTATTTTTTTGCATGTAGCCCATCAGGTTTGAGCCCTTGCAAGACACTTGCAAGCATCTGTAAAATGCTCAGTAAATAAATAAATAAAAAAAAGCTTAGTTGTGCACAGATAAAGTTTTTCCTTGCCCTTGTGAACAGCTTTACGTGCCACTTCTTTTCAGAATTGCTGCACAGATAGCTGGCCTTGTTATCTTGTCACAACACAGTGTTAAAAACCAGTTATAGGTTTTTCATGAATGTGTTCCTTCACTGATTTTGAATATCCATTGAGTGACAAGTAAGACTCATTGGGGAGCACTGACTACAACACAGTGGCAGAGTTTGAATGCTTTTGCCATGCAGGGAGTCTGGTTAACAAGCCCTAAACAATCTGCTCTCTGAAAGATTATTAGGGCTGTGTGATATGTGACCCTGCACCACAAAACCAGTCTTAAGTGTAGATTTTTCGAAATTGAGATTTATACATCTTATGAAAGCTGAATAAATAAGCTTTCCATTGATGTATGGTCTGTTAGGATTGGACAATATTTGGCTGAGATACAACTATTTGAAAATCTGGAATCTGAGGGTGCAAAAAAATCTAAATATTGAGAAAATCGCCTTTAAAGTTGTCCAAATGAAGTTCTTAGCAATGCATATTACTAATCAAAAATGAAGTTTTGATATATTTACAGTAAGACATTTACAAAATATCTTCATGGAATATGATCTTTACTTAATATCCTAATGATTTTTGGCATAAAATAAGAATTTATAATTTTGACACATACAACAATGTATTTTTGGCTATTGCTACAAATACACCCCAGCGACATAAGACTGGTTTTGTGCTCCAGGGTCACATATGATAGTATACATTAATATATAAACATATTTTTTATTGAGACTTGAGAGGCCATCAGCAGTTTAACACAAAACTAAACAAAATAAATAAATAATTTAATTAATGAATTAATTAAAAAATAAAACAAACAAAAAAAGAAACAAATAATTGTTTAAAAAATGTATTGTATTGTATTGTTATCATTTTATGTATTGTATTGTATTGTATTGTTATATTGTTATCATGTTTACCTTTGGGTTTAAATCAGGACTGTCAGTGACAAATATCTATGCATGTTAAATATTAATTTATTTAATGTGTTAGTGTTATACCCAGTTTGAATAACAGATACAATTAAATAATATTGTATTGTTAATGTTTTTAAATGTGTGTTTAAATTAGGACTGTCATTGTCAAGTAATTTATATATCTAGTAATTAATAATTATCAATATCTCTATTGTTAAATGTTATTTCATTTATATAATACCTAGATGAAGACCATAGTTGCATATCTTTTTAAGACCCCTGTCCCTGAGATAACTCTTTCTCTGTTTATTAACTCTTTCTCAGTTACTGTGGTCCTTCTTATTCTCTGTCCCTTCAAGTGTGAGTTCAAACAGGACAGAAGATGAGTGTCTGTATTGGGTTGACAGTGTCCGTGTGTGTCCTGTGTGTTTATCAGTGTGTTTCTCTCTTGGGGGAAAAAGGACATTGAGGACTCAGGTGTGTTAGTGTCATTAGTCAGCAAGCTAATCGAAGGGCCCTGCTGTCTGCTCCGGACCACAGCCCTCTTATAACAAGACCGCTTCGCTCTCTCAGGACCAGCTGCGTGTCTGTCTGTGTCTGTGTCTGTGCGCTCATGAGTTTCAACAATCTGTGCTTTTTTTGTTCCTGCCTCATTATGTAGCACAGTCTGATCCCTTAATTCACTTCTATTCCTTTCAATTATTTCACCGTCAGTGTCTTTAAAGGTGATATTGTGACACTATTCCCTTTTCAACCTTAATAAAAGACCTTGATTTGAAGCAGGTGCAAAACACACGTTTCTCATAAAGGCATGTTCATCTTGATGTATTTGACATGTATTTATAGCAAGGCACACTTTTGTCTTTTTATATTGCAAGATTGTTTTATCCTTTTGTTCATGCATACTGTACGTACATGCTACATAATGGCTGTGGAAAGCACTACAAAAACCTTTAATTGTCTTTCAAATGCTTGAGAGTGAGAAAATTAACTTTTGAAATGTTTGTTTCAAAGAGCTTTTGTTTGAAATCAAGAAGGTTTTCTTACAGATTATACTGATATTATATTATATTATATTATATTATATTATATTATATTATATTATATTATATTATATTATATTATATTATATTATATTATATTATATTGTATTATATTATATTATATTATATTATATTATATTATATATAGAGAGATTATATTATATCACTCAAAGCTAAAATAAGATTTATGATTATTTGTATTAAGAAAATGGCTAGTCTGTAAAATTATCCAGCCTTTGTTCTGATATTTTTAAAACTCTAGTGTAAAACCCTAAGTAAGTCATTTTTAAAAGTTTAGGTTTACCTGAATACATTATAATGCATTTGAGCAAAAAAATCCTATGGCAATGCGGGTGGGGAAAAAAAAAAAAAAAAAAAAAAACTGAAAAATAAGACACTGAAAAAACTTGACTGGTGCCACATAGACAGACGGTTCTGGTTCCTGTTAGACTGACAGTTGCTCTTCCATATTGACATACTGTGGCATACAAGCTAAAATAAAAAAAATAAAAAAATCCACTCTTCCACTCGGGAAAACACTCAGAATAAGAAAATGTGAGTGGTGCAAAACCTGTGCGAAACTCACTGCCAAGATGGTAGGGTGTTGTGGGTGGTTGTGAACGCATTGCTGTTTAGTCGCTAGGGTGTTCTGAATGGTTTCTAGGTGGTTATTTAGTAACTAAAGTCTAAAGAGCCCACCTCCAAATCCCTATGATAATTTCATTCCTGTATATGGCTGCTTAAGTGTCCTAAATGGTTTTTAGCATGTTGGCATGCAGTTGCTAGGCTGTTTTGAATGGTTGCGAAGGTGTTCTGAATGGTTGCTAGATGGTTACTTACTAGCTACTTCATTCAATGCAAGTATATTGAATTTGTGTTACCCATTGTATCACCCATCAGGTGTAAACCGGATGCCATGTGTCTATTATATGTGGATAATACAATATTGGATAGGTTACATGAATTTTAACACTTTTTAGGGTCTTATTCTTGTTGAAAAACATGGTAAAACAAGCTGTAAACTTTCTCTCTGTAGTTCCACATTTAGGAGAAGCACAAGTAAATAAGAAAAAAGACAAAGTGGAAAACGGTATGCCCTCAGACACACATCAGCGGTAAGGCTATTGACTGTAATCATCTTCACAGACCAACTAAATTGCACTGCTAATCAGACCTGAATGAACCCTAATTCTGAACTAATACGAGGCAGAATTGGCTTATTTAGACACAATTCTCATGAACAATCAGGGGAGCTTCAGTTTCTAAATAACACAGCCGCCACATATGTGTAATGACCGCTCAAACAAGAAAATGTCCATTGTCAGTATTTTCAAACCTCGCGAGGGATTTCCACTGCAATGTTGGAAAGAAAATGGCCTCAGGGACACAGATGTAGGTTTTGTGTGTGAGCAGAAGATAGAGAGGAACCACAATGCAGTGATAGTCTGGCCTGCGGGCCAAATCCAGCCCACCGAGTGGTTATTCTTGGCCCGCCACCACACTCCAGACTTTTCTGAGAATTCATTTTCTACCTTTGTGTCTGTACACTGCAAGTGAGTCACATGGCATGGCATTAAGTCGAACCTTAATTTTGACTTAACAGACATAATTGGTTTATTCAGACATGATTCGAACAGTCAGAGCTTCTGTTTCTAAATTGCAAAGCCATATAGCCTACTATATATGAACGTTTTCCCTGATGCTATCGTACAGTATTGTCTGTGTAGAATCAGACCTAGCGATGCCCGATTCACGAAAGAATCACTATTTTGTGGATGTAATGTCATGTATACAGTATATGTTTTGTTTCACATATTATATCTTAAAATAAAACTATTAAAACACACACACACACAAAAAAAAAAAAATATATATATATATATATATATATATATATATATATTTTTTTTTTTTTTTTTCCTATGATTCGGGTAGCAAGCGTTCTGAATCGGTTCACGATTCAGTTGGAATCATTTGGACCGCTACTCACGCACTGAATTATTTGGAGCTGTTTCTCATTCGGTAGTAAATAACGTTGTAAGAAATTAACCGTTATACTTAACAACAGAGAGCCCGAGATAATATCCATAGATAAAATGGATATTTACCAACATCGAAACCAAACCCAAAAATCTTGTCATGAAAGCGATTCAGCGCCTGCGCTCGAAGCTTTTTCAACCAAAACAATATACAGAAGCATTTGAAGTATCAGGATTCCTTTTTAAAACATGTACTGTGGCTATAACATACTATTAAAAAAAAAAATGTAAATAATTCATGAGTCATTCATTACCTCCGTGACATTGTCTATGTTTACTGTCACTGTACCATGGCACCACCACAGCAGACTTTTTCAAAAATAGTTGTCACATTGTGTCTTTTTTTGTTAAACACGCTTTTTTATTATTAATATACAAGGTAAACATATATAAGTGTTTGTGTATGGGACATACAGGTCTTGTTCTTTATGGCTGCATGTGAATGTGTTGATCAGTATTTCTGACATTGTGTGTGTTTGAGAAGGGGACTGGAGGTTGAGAGAGAAACAGTACTGGGTGTGTTGATTGTGTTGAGTGACAGTAGACAGAGGACAGTAGAAAACACACAGATTGCCTGAGTCTAAAATGCTGCCACCACAACCAGACCTGTCCTTTACTTCACCGGAGCATTAGTGCATGGCTTATGATTATGGTGTGTGTGTGTGTGTGTGTGTGTGTGTGTGTGTGTATTTGTGTGGTAAGCGTCATGGTCAATGTTCCCTCTTAGCTAATGTTGCTCCAGCACAGACCAAATAAAAAAAAAAAAAAAAAAAAAAAATCAGCACAGAAGGCAGACTCAAATATGTGGAAAAAAGCTAGCGAGTTATTGAGTCAGAGCTAAGTGAATGGGCACCGATTCAACTGGAGTCCATCCACGTGTCCATTGATTTTCAGTATGGAACAGAATCTGTGGGAAATAGGATGCGTGGAAGTATGCAGAGATGATTAATTCATAAAATAAGGGATGCATCCTAAAATAGTACTAGAATTTCAAGATCATATAAGCACCGCATTGCAAGATTTTTTCAAACGATATATTTCAAATGATGTGTGTGTGTAATTACATATAAAATATTATTATAAATTATGATCATTAATATTATTATTATTATTATTACCAGGGTGTTGTTATGATAATCTGAGTGGGATTAATATTTATTTATTTAGGCTATTCGGTTGCTATTGCATTTCTAGATGATTGTTCTTTGACCATATATTTCTTTTTTTCTCTCTCTTTTTTTATAATATAACATACAATATGATAATAGCTCCCACAGTCTTTGAAGCATAACAACTACAGTGCCCTCCACTAATATTGGCACCCTTGGTAAATATGAGCAAAGGCGGCTGTGAAAATAAATCTGCATTGTTTATCTTTTTTATCGTACATTAAAAAAAAAAATATATATCACAAAATTCCAACCTATCCTAACAATTGAAAGTGGGGGGAAAATCTCGTTGTGAAACAAATGCTTTCTCTAGTTCATGTTGACCACAATTATTGGCACCCAATTGGCACCCAATTCCCTTTCCCAGGGTAGCAGCTCTGAGTTTTCTCCTGTAGTGCCTGAAGAGTTTGGAGAACACCTGATAAGAGATCAGAGACCATTTTCTTCATACAGCATCTCTCCAGATCCTTCAGATTCACAGCTCCACGTTAGTACTTCTTCTCTTCAGTTCACCCCACTCATTTTCTGTAGGGTTCAGGTCAGAGGACAGGGACAGCCATGGTAAAAGATTCATTTTGTGCTCAGTGACTAATTTTTGAGTTTATTTTGATGTTTGTTTTGGATTGTTGTCCTGGTGGAAGATCCAAACATGGCCCATTATAAGATTTCTTACAGAGGCAGACAGGTTTACATTTTTTTATCTGTTGGTATTTGATAGAATCCACGATGCCATGCATCTGAACAAGATGTCCAGGACCTCTGGCAGAAAAATAGGCCCACAACATTAAAGATCCAGCAGTATATTTAACCGTGGACATGGGATATTTTTTTATCCCTGTTTGTACTAAAATCTGGTGGGTGTCACGATCCTCTCTGGATCCAAGGAAACGAGGGATAACCAAAACGTAGATTTTATTTACAACTCAGGAACACAGGAGACACGGAACATCCAAACAGACAATTAGACATTTAAAGGAACACTCCACTTTTTTTGGAAATAGGCTCATTCTCCAACTCCCCCAGAGTTAATAAGTTGAGTTTTACCGTTTTTGAATCCATTCAGCCGATCTCCGGATCTGGCGAGAGCACTTTTAGCATAGCTTAGCATAGATCATTGAATCCAATTAGACCAGTAGCATCGCGTTCTAAAACGATCAAAGAGTTTCGATATTTGTCCTATTTAAAACTTGACTCTTCTGTAGTTGTATCGTGTACTAAGATCGCCGGAAAATGAAAAGTTGCGATTGTGTTGCTGATATGATTAGGAACTACTCTCATTCCGGCGTAATAATCAAGGAACTTTGCTGCCGTAACAAGGCCGCGGCAGGCGCAGTGATATTACGCAGCGCTTGAAAGTAGTCCCCAGCTACCGGGCACTACTTTCAGGCGCTGCGTAATATCACTACGCCTGCTGCGGCCATGTTACGGCAGCAAAGTTCCTTGATTATTACGCCGGAATGAGAGTAGTTCCTAATCATATCAGCAACACAATCGCAACTTTTCATTTTCCGGCGATCTTAGTACACGATACAACTACAGAAGAGTCAAGTTTTAAATAGGACAAATATCGAAACTCTTTGATCGTTTTAGAACGTGATGCTACTGGTCTAATTGGATTCAATGATCTATGCTAAGCTATGCTAAAAGTGCTCTCGCCAGATCCGGAGATCGGCTGAATGGATTCAAAAACGGTAAAACTCAACTTATTAACTCTGGGGGAGTTGGAGAATGAGCCTATTTCTAAAAAAAGTGGAGTGTTCCTTTAACAGCTGACCAGATAACAAGGAAACACAGGGCTTATAAACGGATCGAAATCAAACAAGGAGAACTGAAACAGGTAGGGAACAAATCAAACACGGCTGGAGACTAAAGAACTCATAATGACAGGAACAGGAACAAACCAAATATGGGCACGAGAGGAGGGGAAACACAAGACAGGACTGACAGTGGGTTTGCTGCCAAAAAGCAATTTTTTCAGTTTCATCTGACCATAGAAGCCAGTACCATTTGAAGTTCCAGTCGTGTCTGATAACTGAATATGCTGGATTTTGTTTTTGGATGATCAAGGAGAATTTTCCTTGAAACCCTCCCGAACAGCATGTGGTGATGTAGGGGATTCTGAATTCTCCAACTGTGATCCTTGGAGAGTCTTTGCCACTCAAACTCTCCTCCTCACTGTGCATTAGGACGATATAGACACATCCTCTTCCAGGCAGATTTGTAACATCTTTAGTTGATTGGAACCTCTTAATTATTACCCTGATGGTTGAAATGGGGATTTTCAATGATTTAACTCTTTTCTTACAGCCACTTTCTATTTTGTGATGCTCAAAAATCTTGTTCTGCACATCAGAACTACATGGATGATTAAGGGAATTTGGACTTTATGTTCCTCAGATTTATAATCCTGTGGAACAGGAAATCATTGCTGGACAATTTCATGATCCTAGTCACCCTGGTGTGCTAAAAAAATGTAAATATGAATGGGAATATACTTCAGAGATATTTTACTCATAATAATTTCTAGGGGTGCCAATAATTGTGGCCAACATTCATTGGAGAAAAACATTTAATTCATCATGAGATTTTCTCCCCACTTTCAATTATTTTACTTCAATGATAAGTTAGAATTTTGTGACAGATCAAAATGATAAACAATGCAGATTTATTTTCACAGCCGCCTTTGCTCATATTTATCAAGGATGCCACTATTAGTGGAGGGCACTGTATTATGAAATGTTTTATTTTTATTTATTTATTTATTTTTTTTAATGAAAAAAAGGGGCAAAATGTTCACAAGCAACTAAAAATCTGAAAGCTATTTCCCCTTTCTCTCTTTTTCTCCACCTACTGGCTTACTCAGCTGTGGTGCATTGTGGTATTGGCATACGTTGATTGATGTCTGAGTAATGTTTGTGTTTATTTTTAAAAATAGAAACTCTGTCATGTTCTCGCTGCCTGCGCCATTCCATTTTGGTAAAGCTCTACTGTGCAACACATTTGACTACAGATAATCAGATTATCATTGCTGTAATTATTTATTATTTTTCAGTTATAAAAATAATTGATCCAACTAATATTTTATGATTCTTGCTTTTTAATTGGTTATAATGCATTCAGTGATTTGCATGTCACTTGAAAGATTCACTGAGCTGTTTTATTGATAATGTGCAGGATTGTGTACTTGCATACAGAAACACATACAGTTAATATGATGCAATTATAAAATATATATGATTATCCCTTACAATAGACTGTGTGTGTGTGTGTGTGTGTGTTTCGTTAGAAATGTACACTTGCATTTGAACTGGAAGAAAAGTAGCCTTTGTTTAAATGTCATAATAAAAGTCCATAATCTGACATATTTCCAAGTGAAAATGTTGAACGAGAATTGATTTCATCCATGGGGATTCGATTTGATTGGCTGTTCCGTACCAGACTGGTGGGAAGAGGTTGAAACATAAGAGGAATTCAAATTCTAATTGCAGCTGATAAGAGCAGCAATGCATTCAAAAGGTAAATGGGGTGAAATTTGATTTCATATCCACTCCAATTTGTGTGTTTGCATATCACTGTTGTATTCTCTTGAATTCTCAGGTGCCATAGCAGAAGGTTTGTACAGAGAAAAGGGTTCTGGGTGATGTTACAGCACAGCTTTGTGCCAAACATGAGTCTTTCTCATCTGCGTCCTGAGCTTTCATTCACAGGCTGGACACTTGTGGGATATGATCACGTGGTGAGCTCAACAGACGTCCCTCTATCCTCTCTCTCTGCTCAACTCTCTTCTCACTGATGGTATTCATACAGAGGTCACATTGATTCGAACTGTCTGGATACTGTAATCCTGTTTTATATGCTCTGGGAAAGCCGGGCCGGGAACTGTCCTTGTACAGACATTTGTCATCTAGGACTGTCAATGTTAATACGTTTACTTATGAGATTCATTCCTGTTTAATAGTGTTACATTTGTTTATTCTCTTCAGTGGGATTTCTGGTAAAACAAATTGCATCTTCTTTCACATGTTAGTCTGCCTACCAGACAATTCATTTTTAAAAAAAGACTTATTGATGAGTAATCTAAATTGGATACAAAATCATTAGCTTTCTTCTTGGGGTATATGATTGTTTCTAAATAATATAAATATAATGCCTAAAAATGATGTACATAACAGATGGATGGTTAGATGAATACATCCTTTTTTTTTTTTTTTTTGGAAAGTTTATTGTAGTATTTTGATGATGAAATCAAATGATGCAATCTCATCTTTCATGGACTGAATGTTCAGGCTCAAGCGAGAACGATCCTTTTCAGTCAGTTATTTTTGACCTAATGAATCGCATGACTTATGACCGGACTTTTAATCTCTCCAGAGCATGAGGTAGCTTATTTTGAATGGTTATGATCCCGAAAGTCATTTAGGCGACGGAATAAGCGGATTTCGGCCTTCATGTCCCCTGAAAATTGGGTCAGTAAATTGATGTGGCCTTTGCCAAGCAATTCATTTTTATAGTGGTTTGCTGTCAATACAGCGAGAAACATCATCATGTCATAGTGCAGATGAATGCTTGTTTTGGCAGATGTGCCCATAATGAATATTAATTTTGTTTGTGTGGAGTGTAATGTGGAGCAAACATGCATTTAAAAGAAAAGTAAACTTTTAAATGAAGTTTCTAATGATTGCTGTTTGTCTGAGGGAGCTGTAACACCGCATGTTTGGCAGGTTCATGACACAGATTTATTTGGTAAAGCTGGTTAAAAAATGCTTTAAACTGTGCTCAGGTTTGGCATAATTCCATTATTCCAAAAGGTCAGAGATTTAACTAAAATATTTTTTCATCAAATTCTTTCAAATCTAAATTCTGGACTATCAGTTTTAATTGTATAGCTCTATAATGTGCTTTTACTTTATTGTATGCCAATGTGTCTATATTTCGGAATTTTAGGAGAAAGGTTTGAGACAAAGTTGATAAATACAAACTTCAAACTCTAAGCAATTACATTTTCCTCTGAGAAGTGAATGGCTTCACATGTGTTTTAAGAAATTACATTTTATCCTTTTAATTAACCAGTATCCTTTCATAGCGTTTCTAAATCTGAGCAGCCTGGCTCATATTTAAACAGCCTGACATCTAGCCGATGTTAAATCACAAGTCAATGCTGGATCAAAGCTACATCCGCCTTGTTTATACGGTGAGAGTGGTGTCTTAGAGTGCATTCTCTGTGCCTAATGTTGTTATAATTGTTATAGCAATGATAAGTCACTGTGACACTGGAGGAGAGCGGTGCTTTACCACAGAACACAAAGCTGGATTATCTCCAAATATATGCAGAGTTCACAGACACATCCACCAGGATATTTTCCATTAGTTTTGTTTCTTTCTGTTTTTTTTTTTTTGCTTTTTCTCTTACTCTTTGAACACCAAGGGAAATCAAACCCACAGATTTATGGACTCGGATATGTGGATGTGTGTGTGTGTGTGTGTGTGTGTGTGTGTGTGTGTGGGTGGGTGTTAAAACCTCAGAGGGTTGACTGTTCATACAAACACTCATTGCTCCAGCAGCAGAGGACTGCTGTCATTATCAGCTTTTGATGAGACAGCCGCCCTCTCTGGGAATGAAAGCAAAACATCTAAAGTGTTTTTATATGGTTTATGTGAGGGGAAAGGTGTAAGCGATATGGAATATGTACAAAAGGACTGTTTTTACAATCTCTGGTTAAAGGAAGACATGTCATAATTTTTACCTGGAAGAATTCAAACGAATCGTGTAACCCAAAAATAAAAACCTATCATTGTTTACTTCAAGGATGCATTCTTATATTCATCTTCACGTCATCCTGAACCTGTATCTTTCATTTTATTTTATTTTTCAATCTGTGGAACCCAAAAGGAGACTTCAAAGGAAGGGTAGGCTATTTCAGACAGGCTCGCATTAGTAATCTAGCTTTGAAAGCGTAAGATTCCACCCTTCCTGCATAATCACTCTCCAAAGCCAGTGATCACTATTGGGAAGTGAAGAGACTTTCAAAAAGATAACAACAATATTTTTTGAACCAAATCACACCAACCAAGTCCATTTACCATTCCAAAGTTTGGGTTCAGTATTTATTTTTTTCCCTGTTCAGAAAGAATCCTGAACGAAACTAAATGACTTATTAAAACATATTCAAATCAAAAGCAGTTCTTTTAAACTGTAATCATTTTTCACAATATTAGGATTTTTAATATATTTTTGATCAAATGAATGCAGCACAGGTAAGAATAAGACACTTTCCTCTAAAACATGAAAGCCGTGCAGAAACTTTGTGAATACACTGAAGTTTAATTAAAAATCTGATTGATGTGTCGCTTTACGTTTGACTCCAGTAGACCTTAGTCAGATATATATCAGCGCTATATTTAATTTTTGACTGGAATAAAAACGAGGCTGTGAGGGATGGGTTCAGTGGATTATATACTCTTGTTTAACAACATACCAATTGTTGCGAAAGGTCTTTTAGAAAGGAAGCTTAAGTCTGTGGAGTTTGTCTTTAGACATGACGTCAGTATTTTCATATTGCACGATAGGTTGCATATTTAATTTGAGGGTCCATGTGAAGGGGTTTTATGGAGCAATCTAAAAAAAAAATAATAATAATTGCCCCACACTTGGAATATAGTTAGGACTTGTTAGATCTGCTATATTTGTACTGAATGAACTGGAATGACAGAATGGTATGTTAGTGAACTGTCATTTTAATCTCTGCTTGAAATCTTAATAAATTAGACTTTGTATTTGGTTAAATCAGAAATCCATTAACGTAATAAATATGCCAAGCTGTTTTTTAGGCTAGTTGTATATAATCTATCATCTGAGTTTGGTAAGCTTGAGTAAACTGTGATCTGAAGTGAGTTAATCGTTGTCTCTGGTGTGTTCAGGTGGGCAGTGTGGGCAGACACAACATTAAGATGTTTCCTGCAGCGTGATGTTCCTCAGTCTGGGAGATGAAAGGTGATAGACCCTTTCACCTGCTGCAGGAGGCTCTCAGAGGGGAAGGCCTGTGCTCTCTCAGCAGGTGTGTTTTGCCACCACTGCTCCTTTTTGATGAAGTCTTGCTGATGTATTTCTTAGACTTACTTAGGTGGATGGAGGGACTGATAAAGAGATAATACACTTTTGAAACTATAAATGTAGTTTGTTTAAAGCTATACCAAGTTTTTTTTTTTTTTTTTACTTCATTTCAAAAAGTTGTGTCCAAGTGGGAAATGGAAAGTGATGACATGCACAGATAAACATATAGTTGACCAGTGATGGGAATAACGGCGTTATAAATAAACGGCGTTATTTTTTTCAGTAACTAGTAATCAAACGATTTACTGTTTCCCCCGTTACAACGCCGTTACCGTTACTGACAATAAAATGTGGCGTTACTATATTATATTATTAGAATTTAATTTTTCAGTTCATCTGAATGGATGCGCAGTGCAGCTGTATTTGACGTACCATAAACTCGCCGTCGCTTTCTCTCACATACACGCAAAGAGAGATACAGAGCAAGAGAGTCTTTCATAACATGCAGAATTGACGCGCTACATGTAAACGATATTCTTTGTTGTATTTTCCTGTCAAAATAACGGTGTTCCTTTGAAATTGTTCAACTTTTAAGAACGGTTTCTCTGGTAGTGGGTGGAGCTAATGCGCAAACGACAATCTCATTGGCCGGCGCTCACCTATTATCATCACTGTATTGATTTCAGCAAATCAATTCGAGCGAACGCAGACAACGTGATTAATATTCCTGAACCTAGCAGCTCAGTAATCCTTAGTGCGTTTGATATTGATGAGAAATATGCATTCATACTTGGTTATTCTAATTACTAAAGTTCTATCATCATATAATATAATTATCATAATATTATATTATAATGCTTGACTGACTGATATAAGTGTCAGTAGATAAATACAGTAGATTAATGTACAATGTTTTATACTAATAATTTATTATTTTTATTTAATATTGGGGGCATCCAAAGTTATTTGACATTTGATTTTTTTTTTTTTTTTTTTAAGTAATGCAATAGTTACTTTCCCTGGTAATTAGTTACTTTTATAATGATGTAACTCAGTTACTAGCTCAGTTACTATTTGTGAGAAGTAACTAGTAACTATAACTAATTACTTTTTTAAAGTAACGTGCCCAACAAAGTTGACAGACTTAAAGTGGTTGAGATTTAGCTGGTTAGCTGATTAGTTGGCCCCTACATAGCACTGGTTTATGCCTGTTATAACTGCTGTACTGTTTATATGATTTTTTGTTTCATAGTTTTGAAAAACAGCTTTTTTAATGTGTCATCAAATTCCTTTAAAATGATTAGTATTGCTGTTTAAAGTATTGTGTTTCTGAAGTGTTAACTTAATGTGAAGCTATTTTTGTGTTTATCCCAGGCAGATTTACTATTCATTTTAATCTGATCTTTTCAGTTCCAAATCATAAAACAGTTGAATTAGATGAAAGACCTTCAATTTGTAGAATATTTAACTGACCTTCAAAAAATAGGCAGCGCAATATATAAAACATTCTTAGTATTTCCATCAAAAATAACTTTCATGATATTAAATTCAAGATCGTGGCTGTGCCGTCCTTGTCTATGCGTTATGTTCCCGTAGTATCTCCTCTTAATCTTTTTAATGAAAAAAGTGGAAGTCCAACTTCTCATTTATATTTAAATACAAATAAATTCGGCTCCTAAATGATTCATGCATTTTTGAAACCTAGAGATATCCGCAGAGCTTAAAATTAGTATTTCTAATACAAATGAAAACAGGGGATACAGTTCTAGAGATGATGTTTTTCATCTGAAGTGTGACAAGTCAGTGGATCAATAAAGAGAAGGCATGGCAGGGTAATAAAAAGTGAGAGGAGCGTTTATTTATCTCGATTTCTCTTTCCGTGCATTTAGCCTGTTGGGCCTCTGCAGTTCACAGTGAGAGCAGGAACTATGGCATTCTGGGAGATTTTTTTTTTTTTTTTTCTCGCATGAGTGCCTCTGCCAAGTCTATCAGATAGGGTGCGTTCCTCTTTTTCACTTTCTTTCCTGTATTTTTTTTTTCCTTCATTGAACAGCAAGCGGCACAAAAGACCTGAGACTCTTCAAAATTTATGATGCATGTCTCATAACCCTTTTGTGATTTGAAAAGCAATTATTTCCCATGGTGTTATTAGAATGCCAAATCAAGGGAAAGATCCAATCAGATATTAAAGAACAAATGACAGTTTTATTAATTTATTTATTTAATTCAAAAGAAGGATGAAATGAATGTGATTATCAGTAACTGCTTTATTTATTTTAGTTATACATTTTTCTCACTGCGGGTAAAAACTATAATGATATGAAAATAGCACTAGCGCTTAATGATAATTGCAATTATAAATGCACTGTATGTATGTATGCATTCATGGAGGCTCATTACCTCATACATATAATTATAATGTTACAGTTATTGACTTTGATAAAAAAAACAAAACAAAAAGGAATTCTTACGTACTGATTATATCATGGAACAAATTTTCAGTTCTTTACACTTTCTTGTGCCGTTAAATCCTATTACTTGTGTCGTTTCTCATGCTGAAATGCTTCTACCTTTACATGGTGGAAACGGGGGAATTGACTCACTTTTAACGTCAAGAAGAGCAACAAGGCAGAAATGAGGAGAGGGAAACAGTTGCAATTTACGCTTTGATTCTGGAGTGGCAGCTCCTATTGAGAGGAAGTTAGGAGAAGGAAAACTGATCCCTTTCCCCAGGAAATGATGATTAAATAATAGACACCCATGTCCTTGGTGAATTCATGAGCTGTCAGCAGTTTTTCCACTGTTGGTACCGGATTTGTGATCAATAGCTGGCTCGCAGCCAATCCACCTAACAGTGCCAAACTTCAGTATTTACACCATCAACGACAAAATTGAATTACACCTTGTGATTGAACAAAGTTACGATTCTGTTTATTGTGTTTTTTTTTTTTTTTTTTTTTTTTTTTTCTTTTTTTTTCTTTAACAAATGTGCAGTCCTTTTGAAAAAAAAAAAAAAACAAGTAAACTTGGCAAGTAAACAAGGCCAACTATTAACTTAAACGAATTTCATCCACAAAAGGCCTGCATCCACAATATTTCAGTGAAAAATATTGTCTGGATCAGGAGAGAAATATGCACAGATCAAACACTGTTTAAAAGCAAAGACAGTCCAAGATAGTTTTAAACAAATATATGTCATAATGGTAACATTATTATAAATTATGGTCCATAATTTGGCCAGCAATGACGGTTTAAAGTTAAAACACCTTAACGATGGATTTGTTTACCAAACACACAGCTTTTCACTTCACAATACATTAATTGATGGACTGGAGTGGTGTGGATTACGTGTGGATTATTGTGATGTTTTTATAATCTGTTTGGACTCTCATTCTGACGGCACCCATTCACTGCAGAGGATCAATTGGTGAGCAAGTGATATAATGCTAAATTTCTCCAAATCTGTTCTCTAAATCCTCATCTATACAGTATATTGGATGGCCTCCAAATTTTCAATTTTGGGCCAATTATTATTCCTATAACTTGTAGTATGATAGTAGTTTAGTTATTTTTCATTTTTACTCTTTTCTTCTTACTCGTTACTTTTCCAACACATTGCGGCGTAGCATGACAAAATGCTATATAGCATTTCAGATACTTTAATGAATGTCTCAACTATAGCACAATGTGACTTGACCCTTTTTTTTTAACAATTTATGATATTGTCATTACAGTAAATAACATTTCTACTGTTCAGCTTTAATATCAGTAACAGCAGCTCTAAATGACTCCATGTGGAACTGCAGTCTGATGTTTCTTTAACGCTAAGAATAGACACAAGAGTCCCTGCGCAATGATTGTTGTTCTCTTATGTTTTTCTGCTGTTTCCTTTTAGCTGAAGGCCCACTGATAGATACTTTAGTGTCTAGGTTCACTCGCCTCTTTCCCACAGGAAGACTTAGAAACCTTCATCTGAGGAAAGAGATGGATCTTTTAGCTGAGCTGTGGCGTCATTAGATACTTTAAAGAATGTGCTCTGACTAATCCTTACATTGCAAACAGGGATTTTCGTCAGTGATTTCTTACGCTAAATTGCATCCCAAAACAGTGGAAGCACCTCTTTCATTTAACGAGTTATTGTGTTTTAATGGGCTTGGCTTTAAAGCATTTAAAGCTTGTGATTTTGCTGAGTCAGACTGAGCTGAGAGAAGGCAGTTAGGCATTGAGATCAATGGTGTTTGAATCAGGAAACAGAGTTTAACCTTTGAGGGTTCAGCAAAACAGCATCTCTAGACGAGAAAATAATGACTGCAAGAAAGTAAAGGCTGTGTCCCACTAGCTGACTCGAAGCAACTCGATTTTGATCGCTGTGTCTCACCTACCGACTGAAAGCTCGCCCTTTTCTGTCAGAGGTCTGTCACACTCACTAATTAAAGAAGGGAGAGGGCTGACAGATTAAACGACTGTCTCTTGACATTTTTTATACGATTCACTGTCAGGTGTAGCTCACTGGAATATTAAAGGAACTGCTGCATGGACATAAGTGATTCTTTTAGACTAGACCGTTATAGACTGTTTTATTTATTGCATATGCATTTTTGTGTACAGAAAAAAGTGGTGTATAGAAACAGTTTTCACCTTAAAATTGGTAGTAAATTTAACAAATATTAATGCAAATAACACATTGAATTAAACATAGCATTTTGAACTGAAATTGTACTTTCTTGTAAAACATACTACAATAATCCTTGCTTTATTTACAAAATAATTTTTACAGTGTAATTGTGAGAGTTTAACTTTTATAAAAGGAAGTTGGCTTTAGGCATAATTTGTTTAATTCTAATGATTCATAATAATATTTAACATTAATTCAATGATTTTGAAATATAAAAGACTGTGTTATGAAGACTATTTGGTGTCTTTTGAAGCTAGTAGAGATGCAGACATTTAAGGTGAATATTTATTTAATTTCATATTTATATAATATTATTTTATTTATTTATAAATGTATATTTGTCAGTACGTATGCATGGATGTCTCAAAAATGTAGATTTGATTTGCAAATATTGAAAATATATTAATTATTTAGTGGTGTAAATCCTTGGGTAGACAGATTTGATTTGATTTTAGCAATTTTTTATGTATTTTATTTATTTGTTTGTTTGTTTATGCAATGTTGAAACAATTCCGTTTGCATCAGACTTACATTGATTCACTGTGATTAACTTTCGATAATAAAATAATAAAAAAAAGTATGAATTTCTTATTTGTTTTTATCACAAATTTAAAATAAATAAATAAGTAAATAAATTATTACCCATTTTATTTTATTTATTTTATTTTATTCCAAGTGAATTCAAAAATATAGATTTTTAACCAATTATTTACTTTTCCCAAAAAGTTTATATGAAGTATACAAAGTTAGGGGAAGGAAAAGTTTCTCAGCTTCTTGTATAAGGCAAGTGATCTGAAAGGTTATGGTTTTACCTAATCGGAGAAGCCAAAAATACATCCCTGTTTTCTTTGAACTCTGGCAAAAAGAAGGTGAATTTGTGGAAGAAGGCGCCTGAAGATCACAAAGGAACAGCCGATGTGAGACCGTGTATCATCATCAAAGACAATAACTTTGAAGCCAGCTTTCACTGGGTAATAATTAGACTCAGTTGAGCATAACATTTTTCAAAAAGCTCGCTAATGACTTTATGTACAGCAAATTTAATTAAATGCCTAACCATTCACATCAGTTGGGAGAGGAATATGGAAAGTGTTCTCTCTACTCTAATGATTTGAAATTTTGAAGAGAAAGTAAAAGTGTGGCCTTTCCCCTGTAGAGAATGACTTTGATAATAGCAACATTTAAGGAATGGAGATTATAATTGATGAATAATTTGCAGGACCTTGGTGTACATATTAAGGGATTATATTTATGTATGCAAATGAAGGTATTACACCCTATGGATGGGAGGGTCTCTTCCCAAACCGGACATCAAAGTCTGGTACGGAGAGAATGTTAACCGGTAATTTGCACGCTAGCGTAATCTGCAGTTGGGTTTGCTGAAATGTTGATGTTATTGCATCAGCCAATACAAATTTACCACTTAAACCAAGTGAAGTTATGTTGAAGTTCATTGTACGGCTTTGGGCTGTTAAAAGAGGACAGGTATTTCGATATACACTGAGAAATCTGTTCATTCCCATTCATTTCAATGGCGGTTGCTCATCCACAACATTTAGCCATGGAAGTAGCAACCTGAATATTACCATCTTTGCTTTACAGACACACAGTTGCATTTGCCCTTTTTAACAGAGCAGCAGGCAAATAACCTCACATCCTAATTAACATCAATGACTGGCTGATAGCACCATGACAACGCGCACAGTCCCAAGCCCTTGGCTAGTATATAAAATCTCCTTGCTCCAGGCTAGTGCATAAGCTATGATGTCAACAACAGCAGACAGAAAATATTTGTTATTTAAGTCTGTTATTTTGAATTTATTTGATCAAATAGTAACATTGTGACTTTTCCTCCAATATTTTTTAAACAGTTCGAAAGAACACTATTAATTAAAAAAAATATATATATATATATATATATATATAAATCTGGAATCTGAGGGTGCAAAAAAATCGCCTTTAAAGTTGTCTAAATTAAGTTGGTCTTGTCAATCAACTATCATGGGAGCGGTCTGTACAGAACTACGTCATTGTGACAGGGCTCTCAGAACAGCCTGATATGAGAAAGGGGATTTTAAAATAGGGTTTAAAAAAAAAAAAAAAAAACACTGCGTGAATTTTATAGGATGGATGTGTACACACACTTCCAACAAACATTTTTGTTCAAACAACTTGTAAAGTGAATTTTGCATCCAATGACCCCTTTAAGACGGGTTTTGTGGTCCAGGGTCTCACACACTGATTGTGTATGTTTGCCTACTGACAAAGAAATGGTCAGTCTATCATTTTAATGGTAGGTTTATTTGAACAGTGAGAGACAGAATAACAACAACAACAACAACAACAACAACAAAAATCCAGAAAAACGCATTTCAAAAAAGTTATAAATTGATTTGCATTTTAATGAGTCAAATAAGTATTTGATCCCCTATCAATCAGCAGTGTTGTATGGGTTTTGTCCCCCTCAGCTAGGGGTGGGCGATATGGCAAAAATATCACGTTTTTTTTTTTAGAAATATCACGATTCACAATATTATCACAATTCTTTGTCATGTTGGATTTTCTATTTTGCAAGCTGTTTGAGCAGTACAGCCAAACTAATTTCCCTATTATAAAGACAAAGGTAACAAAATATAAAAAAGCATGGCGGATATTTATGCCAAAGTAGGTGAAGATAAAAATCGTTGTCATTATTTTATCTTTGTTATTTAAAAAAAGATACACATTACAAATAAAATAAACAGTGTTTTATTTTCAGGTAGTCTACAATAGGTGTATTTAGCAGGAGCATTCAAGAAATTGAAAGAACACTATATAGATTGATTCCTATTAAAGCAACTGTATTAAAGTTTTTCAGTCAAGAGTAGTGAGTGATGTTTCTCTTTGTGTTTGGTGTTTTATTAACATTAAAGGAATAATTCACCCCAAAATTAAAGTAGGCTAGTGTTTTGATTTTTATACCTTCATTTACTCACTCAAAAGTTGTTTTAAACCTGAACGAGTTTCTTCTGCTGAAAGTAAATGCTATTTTGAAGAATGTGGAAAACCAAACAGTTGCTGGTCTACAGTGACTTCCATAGTATTTTTTTTTTTCCTTTACTGTTAAAGTCAATGTGAACCAGCAACTGTTTGGTTAGCCACATTCTTCAAAATATCTTCTTTTGTGTTCAGCACAAGAAATAAATTAATACAGGTTTGGGACAACATGTGAGTGAGTAAATAATGACAGAATTACAATTTTAGGGTGAACTATCCCTTTAATTACAGTCGGCAGCATGTTTAGTACTGTCCCTTTAAGACCTGCACCCGTCTAATATACAGGCATGCATGCGTTTCTCTCAGCTGTTTACCTTCATTTTAGACATAACCAGCTGAGTCTATACATAAACCTGGTGTGTTTTGACAGTATTAGCACAAGACATAACTTGACATAACTCAGGCGCTGTTTGAGGGGCTTTTTAGAGCACGCGCTTTGGGTGTGTGCATATCGAACACCCCTACTCTCGGCAGAAATCATAGACTAGGGGCACCGGACCGCAAGGGCACTTTACCGTCGGACCTCAAAGGGGCAGGGGCAGGGGCAGGGGCAGGACGGGGTGGTGATGATGATGAGGGGGAGGGCCACCGATCCGTCACAATATATATATATATATATATATATATATATATATATATATATATATATATATATATATATATTGTGAGTGACCTTTATTTAGGTTCTTTTTTTGGAAAATGATTTGTTCATATGGTCTCCACCAATGGTTACTGGCTGTTGTAAAGTTCAGAAAGTGTTCTAACAATGTGTGTGTCTTTTTGGTTGGTTTTTTGAGGTCACATAAGTTACACTTTCCACCATGTAAACATTCACAGTGCAAGGTGAAAATGTGTACTGGTTGACTGTATTTTGGCAGCTATACATTGAACTCCACCAAACTTTTCTTCTAATTGTGGATCAGATTTGCACAGATCAAGCCCATACAGATTATTTTTATGAAATAACTCATGTCTTCCTGCAGTAGCAGAACAGCACAAGGGAGTGTTTCTTCAGCAGTGCAGTCTCACTAATCCTCTCAGTCAGCTTCCACATGCACACTCTGTCCTCACTGAAATATGCTAATATTAAGCCGAACAGGTGTAGGGGAGAAAGGCCAGCCTGTTTGGACACATTTACCAAGAAAAACAGACTCTTTCACACTCCTCAAGGTCATGCAGATGGAAGACACTCCCTGTGATTGGGAGATACAGTGTGACACGGGTGTTACCTGTAATCATAGTATAGCAGAGTCTGGCATGGGTTACACCTCATAATGAGAAAAATCTTTTAACAGTCTATAATACACTTTGAGGGGTGAATTTACTAATCAGTTTCACCTTTGTGCAACATATTTCAATATGTTACATATTACTTTCACATTGAAGGATGTTTTGAATTCTGAAAGTTACAGTGCATTAATTTAAAGTGCATTCATCTCTTCTCTAAAAAGATCAAGGAAAATTTGATTGCTAAAGACCTATTTAATTTCATACAGATCAAGTGTGAATTAAAATAAATAAAGTTTGCAATCTCATTTTTGCATTTGTCAGATGCTTTTATCCAAGTTTTAGATACGTTGGGATTCATTTTATAAGTTCACGCATTCATCAGTTCATGGAGGTTGAATCCATGACATTGAAGCTCCTAGAAACATGCTTTATTGCTTGCATATAGCATCTAATATTTGATTTTGAGCATTTTTATAGTATACTATCAGGTGTATAAAGATGGGATTCCATTTATTGTGTTAAAGCAGCTGACTAATTAAGTTATTTTCAATGCATTTTGTAAGTTCGTTCATAAGAAAGTTGTATTCCATGGCTTAGAATTTTATTTTATTTTATTTTATTTTGTTAAGTCATTTTAGATAATTACTACTAACTTTTAAACTTTTAAATGACAAACTGATTCAAAGCATTGATTAAGAAAATAAAACACCTAATAGTAATTAATATAGTGTCAGATTTCCTAAACAGGGCAAATTAGCATTAGAGAACAATTCTATAAAAGAGGGAAGGGGAAATTCTCAATGTGCACATTAAAGAACACAGACGCAGCCAGATTATTTCCATAACGACCAGCATGATCTACCAAGAACAGCGCAAATTACCGCCTGCTTTAAGACATGCTTTTTTGGGGGGTGCTACATAATGGCAAAAATACCAGTAATTTGTTTGTCAATTGCGTTGCGTGATTCATTTTAATACTCTCCTCCCGTAAATTTTGCGTCTGAAAGGGAAATTCCTACAAATGCATATTCAATAAGGTCAGGTGCAAAAATAACTGTCTAACTATTTCTTCACTGCACATCTTTAGTAAATCCTGAAAGCACTATTTTAACGCCTAAAGGCGGTTTGCCCTGGCACGAGCTGTTAGTGAATCAGGCCCATAATCGTCCTGTTTCCCTGCATGTCTATAAACAGCATGCAATGTATGTCACATATAATGTTTGTGTTGTGGAAACCAGAGCATGAAGCTCCACAGCGGTACACACCTGTCAGCTGTGTTCCCTTGAGTGATCTTAAAGTCTGTTATATTGGGTGTTTGGCATTAAGAAAGCCTTGTCTATGCTAATGAAAGTGTTGAAATATAAATTAAAATACAAAAAATGGTCAGGTTGTGCTGCTGCAAGGGTTTCCTGCTAAGCCACAGTCACGTTACAGTTTAACTATTATTCATAAAGCCATATACGCATGGAGAAATCATGGGGCGAATGAGGCACTTGCATTGTCATAAAAATCGGCTGGTGGCAGTTTGGTAAACTGCCTATGGCAATTCTTATTTGAAAATCCAATATTCCTCAGGAACACTTGTTTCGCATCATTAGCAATTGGATTAAGAATTCCCTTTGTGCTTTTTGCCGTACTTTCCTGTGAAGTATGATCTTTGAAAACATTTTTTTTTTCTTTTTCTTTTTCTTTTTTTTTTATTTTATTTTTTTTTTTTTGAAGGTGGAGGTGTCTAATCTGTAAGGCATTTTGATATGAGGCGCTGCAGCAAACCTGAAGCGACAAAGATTTGAACTACAAAAGCAAATCCCCGCTGAGCCTTCATGCAAAGCCAAACCTGATGTGGAGAAGATGAGGATAAATGTCTTTAGTGAGGCAGATCGGACAGGTAAAGGGAGTGATCATCAGGTGTTTTTACACCCAGAACATGAAAGCAGTGTAGATATTATAAGCCTGGCTAGCTATCTGTGTCTCACATAGATTATTTATCGGGATACGTTCACACGGATGTGTAAACAAATTAGCACAGCGGCCGCCAGTGAGGCTTTGCTTTCATAGAGGAGATTTAGCGAGCAGGAATTACAGTATATCTTCCGTCTAATGTGTTTTTAGGAAACCACTAGTTGTTAAAAACATTGGAAATTTGGAAAAGCTGCAAAAGTGTAAGGCTGACTTGAAAATTTGAGCTGTTATAATGCCTGTGGATAAACTAGTAGAGCTTGGCGCTAACAACGCCAAGGTCGTATGTCATTCTCAAGGATAAAAAAGATAGCTCGAATGCTCTGTAAGTCATTGTGAATAACAATATCTCCCACATACATAGATATTTAGAAAATGGCTAACTTCATATTAAGTGAACAATGGTTTTAGTAGCCTATGCTGTGACCTGAAGGGTTTTAAACTGTAAACATTTTGCTGCTGAACTTAATGCTATAGTACATTTGACAATCTGAGATGCTTGTTTTGGTAAAAAAAAAAAAAAAAAAAAAAAATTGGCATCATTTAATTATTTGAATTAGTGTAGGTTTGCTACAGTGCGCTTTGCAGCGTTATTGTGGTTTCATGGTGCAAAGACGGTCAGAATGTAGTAATAATGATCATTCATTCTCCCTCTGATCTTTAAAAAGGTGGTTGATTGCAATTTCACTTTTTTAACGTTAGTGTGTAATGTTGCTGTTTGAGCATAAACAATATCTGCAAAGTTGCAGCGCTGCACCCCATAAACACAATCAAGCCTAGAAAAAAATAAAATAAAATAAAAAAACGTAAACCACCCCTTTAAATGAGTATTTTATGATTGGAAATCCATCAGGGCAGAATGAATACTCAAATAAAATATTCTTAATTGATTTAATCTATAGCATTTTGAAGTTTAAAATCCAATTTACTCTGTGTGTGTGTGTGTGTGTGTGTGTGTGTGTGTGTGTGTGTGTGTGTGTGTGTGTGTGTGTGTGTGTGCATTTTTCCATATTTTTATTATATGTAGAGTACTGGTAAATAGTCAAATCGATGCTGTGGAAAATTTGTGATTTTTCCACAAATTTACAAAATGTAATTCTTATTATTCTTATTATTATTTCATTTTATTTTTTTATTTTTTTTTGCATGAACTACTCATAATACTCACCCCCCTTATTGTTTGAACACACACACACACACACACACACACATATATATATATATATATATATATGCTAAACTTGATGCTATTTTACATTTGGCAGTTCAAGCTGCACATTCCGTTGAACAATTTTTTTATTCATGTGAATTACTGTGTAGGTTTTCTGCAGTGCATTTCCGGGGGTTAAAGAGATGATGTTGTACACTTTTGTAACATGTAACGTTTTGTCAGTCCACTTATTGTGTTCATCAAAGGTCAAAATTTAATTCTGTATGATGATTATTCACTTTTTTTCTGATCTTTAAATTAATCTTTTGGAAATCCATCAAGCCTAGTTGAATACTCAGTAGGTTTTCATATGTAAATATGCTCTGTCATATGTTAATGTACTTATGGTTTTCAGTATAGTCATGATGGTTTCTGAACCTACATTTGCTGGCATGAAGCGCTGCGTTGTGAATGTTAGAGAAGGTCTGTACAGAATATATCCTCTTTTAAAGCAGATCTGTATAATTATTAAGTACTGTGCACCATCTCTTTTTTTCTTATTTTTCTTAACTTAAAAGCTTTAAAAAAAAAAAAAAAAAAATACTGAAACTTCCTTTTGCGATAGTTACAGTATATACTTTCCACCTGCAGTCATCTTATTGTTCGCACCCATTCTGAGTAACAGAGACTCATTATCTTCTGGAAAACTCTCTGGGGTCATTGTTATTGCACAGCAAGACACCAAATAATGAAATTTATCTGGCCTCAGTATTTCAGTATGATTTGTTGATATAATTAAAGTTTGGAAAGCTGAAGCTTAGGTAGTAAAATGAGGCGCAACTGGGTATTTGTTCAGTTATGTCTATTTATTTTCATTTTTTATTTGTTCTTTGCAGCTGGATAATTGACTGATCTTGTATATACCAAGATTGGCCTTTTGACATGACAAGATTCGAACCCTCATGAACGCAGCAGATCTTCATGTATCGCATATTCTACCCATCAGCATTTGCTCATAAAAGAAACACGCATTTATCCAGAGGCCATCACCAAATTTGAAGAAAATGAAATGGCTTCATATGCAACGAATTCTTCATTAGGATAATGCACTTGGGTATAGAAACAATCCCGTTTTTCTGTTTCCCCCGGAAAGAAGTTCCTAATGTATGCAAATGCATGCATCAGCCTTCAGGTGGCTCTAAAATTAAAATGTCCCTAAACAGGCGTATACAAGCGCGTCTTATTCTCTTCCTCTCAAACTATTCTGAGGTCGTAAGTTTATAACACCACGCGATCATTATCAGACGAGTCAAGCGGCGAGAACTTCAAGGTTATGGTTGAGTCGAAGGGAATCCATGCGTTAGGCCAAATATTCTGACTAACGAGATCTTTTGGGTGCCTCGTGGCAAGGTGTGCCATTTAGTGTCAGGATCCACAGCGGCGGGTTCAAGGAGAGCTGCTCTCACTGATTTATGAAAGAGGAGGAATGATCTACCATATCCTCGGCTCCTCTGCTATACGTCCGCATCTTCGGCCCTGTTTTTCACCCAGGGAGAGTGCATTATGTGTGAAGAGTGGCGTTCGCTGCAGGGTGAGCCCTTTCAGGTCAACAGAGGTGATTTCGAACACAAAAGCTCTTCAGGCTGTCTGGAGGAAGTCATGTGGTAAGTCCTGCATCCACTGTGAATCACAAACGCTCTCCGTTCCAGCCAAATCGTCACCCTCACAGGCTGATTTGTCAAACAGAAGGGTTTCTTTCACCTGCTCTCTCTCCTTCCTCACTGTCACTAGAGTCTCCGTGCTGCCTATTTGACAGTATTGATCTGTTTTTTTCGCCTCAGGACTGTCTACATGCTTGTAGCTTGATAGACTAGGCTCTGGGTTGGTTTTTAGTCAGAAGGTGTAGGAGATAAGCCTTTAAGGCAGCATTCGAATAATCAAACTCTCGTGTCAGATGGGATGAGGTGAGAGACATTTCGAAGAAGCCCATGCAGATGCAGGGCTTCCTCATATCCAGCAATGCTCCTGTAAGGATTTGAGTCACATCCCTGAATACTGAAAACTAATTTGAATCTTCTTAATTGAGTTAACGTAGTTTGCAGTTTAGAATCCAATTTACAATTTACACTATACATGTCAAGGCAGTTTTGCAAATTTTCAAAAATGTAGAATATTGGTAAACAATATCAGACCAATGCTGTGGAAATATATTTTTCCACCAATATACAAACTTAATGGATTTTGTGTGAACTACTCTGTAGCATACTCACACTTTTGTTTTTTCAAACCTTTATACATTTTTTAATTGAAATTATTTAAAACATTTTGATGTGTTTTATGGTATTTGCATGCTGTATGAACTGTTATTGTTTTGATATATATATATATATGCATGTATGTATATATGTGTGTGTGTGTGTGTGTGTGTGTGTGTGTGTGTGTGTAGTATATCTATATAGCTTCTTTCTTTCTGTTTTCATAAAAGAAACAAACAATAGCGGCTATGTCAAATTTATTCTTTTGTTCATGCAGTTGTGGTTAGTTACACTAAACTGTTTCTTTTGTGAAAACAAAATATCTTCAGAACTGCATTATAATTTATTTTAGCCAACTCCTATTCACAAAACAACATTAGAATCATTTGCAGGTCGTTCAGCCATGACTCTTTGATTCAAGCCTTGTACCAGCAGCTCTATAGGCCCTATTAGATATTAAAAAGAAAATCTAGTCTAGCAAGGCTCAACCATTTCTTCACAGCTTTTTGTGTGAAGAACTAATAAATACCTGAATAAATGAGTCTATATAAATTAGTGCAACGATGTGACTCATTGAAATGACTCACAAGAACGCTGGAATGTCTTAGAGAGTTTCATAAATGTGACCTGTAATCATCCTGTTTTCCTCTCTGTTCACCTCTACCTACCTTTTTTTCCTGCAAGTTTCTGTTCCTGTACAATAATAAGGAGTGATTTAGTGAGTTGGACTCATGTTGCGCTAGTTGATTTCCTGTTATCTGCATGCCAAAACCTCTCTGATTACTCAAGACACATGGTGAGTGAGGAAATCAAGCTAGAAAGTTTATAAATGTGCTTCCTGTCCTGATGAATATACATTTGCCTCTTTTACACATTTCTTTGTTTTTTATTTTTAGTCAGTCATTCATATCTGCATGGTAGCACTTGTTGCAGAAAAAAAAAAACAAACAAACAAAAAAAACATTTGTTACATTTGTTAAAACTGTCTCCAGCTGCTGCAGTACACAATAACATATTTACTTATTGATTTTATTATATATATATATATATATATATATATATATATATATATATATATATATATATATATATATATATATATTTATTTTTTTTTTTTATTACCATCACAACGACCACTATCACTGTCAAGATCTCGGTGGGTTCTGCCTAGGTTTTGTTGTCCTGTGTTCGTTGTCGGGTGTTTTGTTGTACTGGAGCACATGATCTTTTGTTTTGACGGCTTGCCATGTGCTCTGCTATCATCGTGGTGTTTACCCCGCCCCTCTTGTTATCCCTGTTAGCTAATACTCCCTCCTCACCTGCACCCTGTTTTGTCCTCATTATCTCCCCTTTATCATGCCCTCGTGTTTACTGTCTTGTGTCAGTCCGTTATGCGTTGTTATGAAATTCAGATCGTCTCGGCGCTTGTTGTGGTTTCTGACCCCTCTTGTTTTGTTTATTTTTCCAGTCTAGTTGGTCTGGCGTTCCTGTGTTTGTCATCTTTCCCTTTTTAACCACCTGCCCCCCTAGGACTCTGGTCGGCTCTCTGCCTTGGCTCTCTCTGCCCGGAGGCTTGTCTCGTCCCGGCAGCCCCTCCCGATTACTCTCTGCTCACGCTCGGCGCTTCCTCTGGAGTTCAGCGGCAGCTTTCAATTGCTGGCTCGCCACCTCTCTTCCCCGCGGAGCTCTTCTCGGCCATCAAGCCAGCCAGCTTTCGTCCACTGCTCAGGAGGTTGAAACCCTCACTGCCCAAATGGCTGAATTAAGCAGCCGCTTTCGCGAACTCCAACAAGATGTTCTGTCGTCCTCTGCTTCAGCGGTTCCCCTGCCTTTCTCTCACCGCAACCGCGAGCCCGAGCCGCATGCCAACAACCCGCCCTTGTATGATGGAGATCCGAATTCATGTCGGGCATTTTTATTTCAGTGTTCACTGGTGTTGGCGCTGCAACCACGCCAATATGCTACAGAACGGTTAAAGGTTGCTTACATCATCACTCTGCTGACAGGAAAGGCTCGCGAGTGGGGGACTGCCATTTGGGATGCAGGAGCTGCCTTTTGCACTGATTTTGAGGAGTTTCGCTGTGAAATGACAAGGCTTTTTGACCGCTCTGTTAAGGGAGATGAAGCTGCATCCAAACTAGCGCAGCTGTCAAGGAGGCCGTTCCGTGACTGAATATCCCATCCAATTTAAGACTCTAGCAGCTTCCTGTGAATGGAAAGAGGGGGCGCTGCAAGCTATGTTTCGGGAGGGGCTTAACGAAATCCAAGATGAGATTGCTACCCTATCAGCCCCAAGACCTGGAGGGCTTTATCAATCTGGCTACTCGAGTCAAGAGCCGCCTCTGCTTGCGTCAGTGACGCTTGGCTCCCTGCTCGCCCTGGGGGTGGGAGAAGACCCAGCCTTTTAAGGGCCAACCACCACCTCAATCGTCCTTGGCTGAACCTGAGTCCATGCAGTTGGGGCATCTTCGATTCTCTGTTCAAGATAAACAACAAAAACTGGTTCGGGGCCTCTGCCTCTACTGTGGAAAGCCGGGCCACTTTGCTCAATCTTGTCCTTTAAAAGCCAAGGCCCACAAGTCCTGGTGGGCGTTTCTCCTCTTATCTCCCCTCAGTCACGCACCCAACTCCCTGCCACCATCACTTACCAAGTCTCTCCCCACTCCTGCAAGGTCCTGATTGATTCTGGTACCGAAGCCAGCTTTCTGGACTGCATCACGGCCAAGAGCTGGGTCACCCCTGCCATTCCCCTCTTCTCTCCTGTCACTGTCTGGGGGCTCTCCGGCCAGCCTGTAGCCACTATCATCCACACCACCTCCTGTGTAAGTCTTTACGGGCAATCACCGTGAGTCGGTTGTGCTGTTCCTCCTAGAGTCCCCTTATGCTAGTCTTGTTCTGGGGCACCCTTGGTTGGCTCAGCACAGCCCTCATGTGGATTGGTCCCGCAAACGGGTTGTTTCTTGGAATCAATCTTGTCATGTGTGATGTCTAGGTGCTGCCTCTCCTCCTGTGTCTGTGTCTCCTGTGTTGCAGGTTGGGGCAGCTGATCTCACCGGGGTCCCGGGGGAGTGCCGTGATCTGCAGCTGGTTTTCAGCAAGTCGCGGGCCACCTCACTTCCTCCCTACCGGCCATTCGATTGTGCCATCGATCTTCTCCCAGGCACTTCTCCGCCCTGGGGTCATCTCTTTTCCCTGTCAGGTCCTGAACGAGAGGCTATGGACAAATAAATTCAAGAATCTACTAAAGTCGGTATTAAAGCCACTTGTCTTCTCCTGCTGGCGCTGGGTTCTTCTTCGTGAAGAAGGATGGCTCTCTGCGTCCTTGCATTGATTACCGAGGACTGAATGACATTACTGTTAAAAACAGGTACCCCTTGCCGTGAATGTCATCTGCTTTTGAACTCTTACAAGGAGCCAAGGTCTTCACTAGTTGGACCTCCACAACGCCTATCATCTCATCCGCATTCGCGAGGGCGATGAGTGGAAGACAGCCTTCAATAGCCCCACGGGACACTATAAATATCTGGTCCTTCCGTTCGGGCTTACTAATGCCCCTGCATTAGTTCCATGCCCAGTCGGTCTCATTCCTGGGCTTTATTGTTTCAGCTGGGGAGATTAAGCCGGATCCGGCCAAGGTTGAGGTTGTCGCTAAGTGGCCAGTCCCCTACTCTAGGAACGCTCTGCAGCGTTTCTTGGGCTTCGCCAACGTCTACCGGCGATTCATCAGGAACTTTGCTCAGGTAGCTGCACCCTTAACGGCGCTCACCTCCATCAAGCTACTGTTCACCTGGAGTGCTCAGGGTCAGGCCTGTGCATATTTCTCCCATTGCCTCAACCCAGCGACATTGGCAACCGGCAGCTGCTGGCGGTCAGGTTGGCCTTGGGTGAGTGGCGTCACTGGTTGGAGGGGTCAGCGCGTTAGTGCTCGTTTCTGACAATCACTCTATGTGCATTTATTAACTGAGATTACAGATAATTTGACCATTAAATTAAGATCAATTATTAAACATTTATTTCATTATTTTTTATTATACAATTTCAATATACAATTTCAAATATATAAATGTACAATGAAATTTATTTTAAAACTTTAAATGCACTATACCGTTCAAAATTTTGGAGTTTTTGATTCTTTTAAAGAAGTCTTTTATTCTCACTAGGGCTGCATTTGTGCAATCAAGAATAGAATAAAACAGTAATTTCATTAAATAAAATTACAATTTAATGGAACTAGTTTCTATTTCAATATTTAAAAAGCATAATTTATTTATGTGATGACAAAGCTGAATTTTCAGTGGTTTTTTTTTTTTTTCATGTAAAAGTCTTCACTGTCATTTTGATCAATTTAATGCATATTTTCTGAATAAAAATATTATTTTCTTAAAAATAAAAATAAAGTGTTTCTAAACAGTTTTAAACAAAATGTATTCTACATTTATATTTTAAAATGTATATTGATATTGTATTACAGTTAAAATAGTCTGAACTTTTTTTGTGTACTGTTCATTAGTATTACTGTCTACATGTGTACATGAAAAATTCTAATAAAAAGTGTGACAAAACTTTAAATTGTTTTGCAATTTTCTGTTACGCAGAGGTCATATTTTTATAATTCACTGAGAATACAATAAATCCTGATTAGTTTGTTTTGTGTGGCCAGAGGGTCTGTAACACAAGCTATTGATTAAACCTCTCACCCTTTTGCAGTTGTAGTGAGAAGTGTGTGTGCTTCCTTCGTTTTCTCCCCTCCACTTACTGGCTGAAAATGTATTACTGCAACCCTGTGCAAGATATCCAGCATCCATAATTGAGGAGCATTTGACAAATAGCTGGTATTTTCCATTTGCCAGCTGTGTATGGCTAAAGACTGTTTTGCAGGAGGAAGCTCACCCTGGCCACATCCTTGTGCAGAGAACGGTTTCAACCTGATAATTTAGCATGCAAATCATGTGACTTATTTATTTCCCATAAAGCAATGTCTGTGCTCAGAATGCAAAGAGAGAAGTTCATCCAACTGCTGCTGAAATGTATATGGTCTGTATGTTAATTTAAACTCTGAGTGGTCAAACTTTAGTCTGGGGACCAATTCTCAATACAACATTTGCCTCAGACTACTAATTTGCAGTTTATTAATGGTTAGTCAGGTAGATGTTGAGTTTAGGTGTGGGATAATATATGATTATGCAGAATAAGGCATTAATATGTGATTTATTAGTACTAATAAACAGCCATTGCTTTTAATATGCATGCTAATAAGCAACGAGTTAGTGAGAATTAGTACCTAAACCAGAATGTTACCCAATGGAAAGGTTCTCTTGGACTTAGTGTTTTTTAAAGCAGTTAGTTCATATTAGCTCAACCTTAAAAGGCAAAATATTGACCAGACATGCTGTTTTATAACATGGAGTTGCTAAATGCTCAGCAAAAGTCGTTTAGCCCAGTTCTGTCAGTATAACTTCTCTTTACTGTCCCACAAAACCTGCAGGCATGTAACCTTGATCATTTTGCATGTCAATCAAGTACTGCCTCAAATTTGTCTTGAAGGTACATGACAGTTCAATGGTCTAAAACTTAAGAAAGTACCAATATGAAATTTATTTTGGAGTTTGATAGAGATTGTTTTAGCTATTAATGATGATTCTCCTCATTCTTCTCTATATGGCAGTGTTAATTAAGATACAGTAATGCATTTTTTTTAAGTTTATAAAAGCATAAATTAAATACAAAATAAAAGGTATATGCAAATAGAAAATGAATGTAGATTATCTCAGATTGATTAGTTGTCATTCCTCATCTTTTACATTATACTAGAGAACATTATGTTCCCTGTGCAGCTCAGTGATGTTTCTAAATGGATTAAAAAAAAAATGTGTTCTGGAGAAGTCAGATTTATCTCCAGCTGTCTAACAGGAATCATCTGTGCACTGTTGATGCCTCATGCTCAGTCTAAATGAATTTAACTGGGCAGCACTGGACAGTATGTATAAGGATTTACATCATGGAATAAAATGGTCACTTGTTATGAAATAAGAGATTTATGTGGTACATAAAGCTCCTCTTTCAGAATAAGTGACCATTTCATTCCATTGTCTATTAAGAGCATAAAAGTCGACCCCTTGTGATCTGTCTTGTCATAATAAGGATGAGGTACATTTATAATTACATCAAGGGATCCTCCCAAGGACACACGCACAGTCTTTTTTTTTTATCTCTCTCACTTTCATTCTCTCATCCACTTCCTGGCATGATCATTTATTAGAAGAGTGCTCTCACTTGATTAAAAAATGATTTAGTTGAACATCTCAATTCTAGAGACACTTTGACTGCTTTATTTATTTATTAATATTTATTTATTTTTTTATGGCTTCCCTGCAAGAGCTGTCACAGGTAGAGCATGTGATGGTTCTCTTAAAGGGATAGTTCACTCAAAAATGCAAATTATTGACACCCTCATGTTGCTTCAAACCTGTTTGACTTTCTTTCATACAAAGACATACAGAGCTATTGTATGACTTCAGAAGACATCTGGACCACTTTTATGGTGCTCTTTTTGTCCTTTTTGAAGCTTGAAAGCCTCCTTCCCTTTTCACTGTGATTGCTTGAAAAAGAGCAACCAGTACAATTCCTTATTTTTTCCTTTTGCGTTCTGCAGAAGGAAGTCATACGGGTTTGACACAACATAGGGGTCAGTAAATAATAACAGGTTTTTATTTATTTATTTGTGGTGGACTATTACGTGAAGGGTTTTGGATGAAGCCGTGGTGGAGCTGCATTGACTTAAGACATCAGTCAATAACCCTGACCACTATAAGAGCGGCCATCACTCAAAGCTTATTGCGAGTTAGCAAATGCTGGCCTGTGAAAGAGATGACAAGCATGAACTAAATAGGATATTACCTCAGCTGAAGGAGATTGAGGTCTGCTGTAAGACATTAACTTAAACTGTCAGGGCACAGATTGATCAATATACTGCACTGATCCATTGGTGAGCAAGTGATATAATGCTAAATCTTTGTACATTTTCAGCAAACTTTCATTTTTGATTGAACTATTCCTTTAAATATATCAGATACCCACTTTTAAAATAGATATTTTGGCTGGGTGTTATGTTTTACCCCAATTTGACAATTTAAGAAAAAAAATGTCTGGAACAAAATGTAGTTATGTTGTAATTATGTTGTTATGGGTATAATCATTCTGTTTGACTAATTCCTGATGAAGAGACTTAGTGAATCCAGAACAATGCAAATAAGCACATTTGAAATGTACAAGCCTGCCTAAACACCCTCTTCCCAGCATGCACTCTGACATAAATAATCAATATAGTCGCATTGTGTAATTTGTGTTGTTTACAATGTTGTTGATTTTGTGTTGTAATGTCAGAATTATTATTATTTTTTTTTAAATCTACTTAAAATGACATTGATTGTTACTATTATTTACCAACTGGCAAGTTAGAATGCTTTGTGTCTCATGTTTCTTGTGTGATAAGTAATCATCTCTGCATAATAATAATTCATTTTCTCAGCATAATATTTAATGAACATAATACAATTATTGTATTGTATTTTTTTTTTTTTTTTTTTTGCTGGGTTATTTATTTATTTATTTTTAGCTCCATTTAGTTTCCATCCTAAATATGTTTTGTAAATCATATTTGATGTTCATAATTGTTAAATAAATGCCAAAATCATATAACTCAGGGCTTAAAACTGAATTCAGACATGTTCTTAATGTTTATGGATGGATAGATCTGAAACTGAAACAATGAAAAAATAGACATTTCTAGCAAATTTCACGAAGAAACAATTAACACTGATTTAAACATGACATGTCGAAGTAGAAAGACTGAAATAGTATTTTCTTGTAAAAAATATTCTCCAGTGATTGTTTTATTCACAACTTTTGAAAATAATAAAAATGAAAGCATATAATATTTACTTTGTTGTTGACGGTGATGTTGACAGTCAATATTTTTTGAAAAGCCATCCTTTTACTTACCTTGCCTTTTCTTCAGGCTCTATTTTGTGCCTATAAAAGTGACTCGTGCCGTAGTCTGTTGTGCTACTATGGAACATGTCATTGTGATGTTCCTATTTGTAACGTGTTTAAGTGTGTCCGCAGCTCACGATTCAAAATTACAGTATGTGTATGACAAGGTCACGAGGCTGTTGAGAATAATGTAAACCATTTCAGTTCTTCAGACCAAAGTTGGAAATTTCATCACTGTTTCCCATCAGTACTGAAAGACATTTCAAGGGTATGAATGAATGTCAGAGAAAAGCTTTCCAAGCTACAACAGCAACAAATATCAGAGAACCGGCCATGAACTGGCTTCAAAGACAATCCCTCAAAGAGATGTTGTGCTTGACAACACCATGTCTGTTTTTTTTTTTTTTTTTTCAAATCCATCTTTTTGATTGACAGTGTCATCGCTTTGAAACGCAAGTAAGTCATAACTGCAACATGTCAGCTCGCCCAGCATATGTATGCATTTATACGAACACATTATTTACCCAACCCCCCTCCATATAGAGCGGTACACTAAGTCCTTGTGTCTTGAGACGTTTTATTCTCTTGAATCTTGGGTATTCAGATGGACTCCAAATAGGAGGATTACTTTGAAGAGGTGTTTTGGATCAATAGGCTTTGGTCAACCTGTTTTCACTGATTGTGACCTATTCCACACTTTCAAAGTAAACCAAGGTGCCAAGTATAAATCAAAACAATGCACTGCTTCGATTCGGAATTAAATGTCTTTACGATAGCGATTGAGCTAATTAAATAAATAAATGGATAATAGGGAAGAGAGTTTTTAGCATGTGTCCAAAGCAAGTCCCATGTAACATGGGTCAATTTAGAAATGCTTTATGATGTAAAGTTAGGAGTAAATTCTATAATTGATATACATAGTGGAACAACACTTGACATTTATTGTGGCAAAACTCTGTTTTTATATCTTAAACGACCATTTCTTAATGGGTCATGCGTATGGAAGCTAGCAAATAATATAGAATAAAAGTATTATACTTTTTAATTAAATTTTATTGTGTGTTCTCCTCTTTATATTTGTTGGGAATTCCAAAAGGCTCTTGTTCAAATCAAATCTTAAAATCATGGACTCTTGATATTTCCCACAATCCCCTCAACAAAAGCTTTAATTGGAAATGTCTGTTGAATGAACAATCTCAGCTAATTTCATGATGGCAGAGTCAGCCCATCCTCAAGCTCTTATCTCTCTTTTACAGCCACTCATCCACCTCTTTTCATCAGCTCGCATAGGCATGATTTGTTTTTCTGTTGGTTGATTTATTTGTTTAATTTAGCTTATGAACTGTTGCATTATGTACCCCTGCTCAGATCCAAAAATTGTGCACTGGGAAAGGATCCCAGGTTCTGGAATGCCATTTACATTGATTCCCCGACTTCAGTGCGTCATTATGCAAAGTTTGTTTTAATTAAAATGCCATATAAAAAGTGAGTGTTTTAAAGAAACTAAATAAGCTCAACTCAGCTACATTTTTAGTAGCATGACAGTCATTTTGGTCACACTTTAGTTTGGAAAACAATTCTCACTAACTAACTATTAACAATGACTTTAACAATGACAATAAACTCCTAATTTGCTGCTTATTAATAGTTAGTAAGGTGCAGTGTGTCACGGACCAGTCAGGCTCTTCACTCCACCAATCACGTCGTGCCACATCCCCTGAGTACTAATCACACACATCTGCACCTGATCACCTTGCCTGACACCTGCACCATAAAAGCTCATCACACACACACTTCAGCGTCCGATCTCGTCTTACGTTACATGGACTCAACAACCAGACATCTTGTCTCAAAGAAAACCATATCCTTCAGAGAAGCTAAGATATACCTACCCTGTCTGACTTACTTGTTGTATTCTCCCACCTTGTGTTCTCCTCTCTTCATAGAGCTCCGTCATAGAAGTGTGTGTGTGTTTCCCCGGATCAATCCAGTCTCGTCTCCATCCGCCTAAGGAACAAAGAAGAATTGTCAAGTCATCATTCACCCTGGTCCATATCCATTCAGAAGTCATCTACTCACCTTCTATCACCATACTACCATTCGAGTGTCTCACCTGTTTCAATAAATACCTTGTTTCAATCTTACCATCTCCGTGTCAGAGTCCGTCCGTAACAGAAGATCGGACCGACACCGCTGGACAGGATGAGCACTTCGGATCCCTTCCAAGAGCTGGTGGATTCTCTCAAGAGGTTACTCCAACAACAGCCCACATCCACGAATCCACCAGCTCCACCACCACAACCACCATCCAACCCCAACATGAGCACTCCTTCACCGATCGTTTTCGCCAGTCCTGTGGCCAGACCAGCGCCCTTCTCTGGTTCGGCGGAGGATTGCGATGGCTTCATTCTACAGAGCACGTTGAACATGAATCTGCACCCTCATATTTTCACAACCGATCAATCCAAGATAGCCTACATCGTCACCTCCCTCACTGGACCTGCCCTGAAATGGGCCGAAACCATATTGAACCAAGCTGGACCCGCTACCCATAGTTTCAACAATTTCCTTCACCATTTCAAAGAAGTCTTCAGTGTTTCACCGGGGGATTCCACGGTTGGGGAACAGCTGTATCGGCTCCGACAAGGTACGCTAACCACACATCAATATGCTTTACAGTTTCGCACCTTTGCAGCCACTAGCCATTGGAATGAACCATCCCTCATAACCGCCTTTCGACAAGGTCTAAACCCACGCCTTCGTCTTCACCTCAGCGCCTACGACGACAATTATGGTTTAGAGAAATTCATTCAACTCGACCATATGCTGTTCTAATCACATACAGTCTTGTTCCTCGGATCACACCACCACCATCGCAAATCCTCCTCCTCCTCGCCGACCAGAGATGGAGGACCCTCCAGAACCAATGCAAACCAACTTGACTCGACTATTATTCTCCGAACGGCAACGCCGTATTACCCACAGATTGTGCCTCTACTGCGGAGATGATGGACACCGAGTACTGGAGTGTCCCCTACGTCCACCACGAATCTTGGTGAGTTCTGTCCTCGCTCCTCTCCCCAAGCTCAAACCTCTTTCTACTCGAGCCTTGCTTACTGCCTGTTCCAATGTGTTTACAGTCTCCGTCCTCCTCGACTCTGGTTCCGCGGGGAACTTCGTCTCGGGGAAGCTCGTCCAGCAGTTTCGCATCCCCACCTTCAACATCCCAAAAGGTTACGAAGCACAATCCATAACGGGACAATCCCTCATGGAAAGGATGATTCATCTCTGCACAGAACCCATACGATTACAGATTGGTCTATTGCATCAAGAACAGCTCCCACTTCTGGTTCTGGAGGGTTCCACTGTAGACATTATTCTGGGTCGCCCGTGGCTGGTGCAGCACGATCCACATCTTTCTTGGAGGACAGGACAAGTCCTAAAGTGGGGTGAGAAGTGTTTCCATAACTGCTTTCCCAACCTACCAAAGCGGAGAAGATCCACACCACCTCCCATCACAGTTGGTACCACCTCCATAGAAAGCCCTCTCAAGAACTTATCCATCGACATCCCGCCATGCTATTCCAACTTTAGCGACATCTTCTGTCCAAAGAGGGCTGCCCAGCTACCACCACATCGGCCATGGGACTGTGCGATCGATCTCCTCCCGGGTGAGCCAGTACCACAAGGCAAAATCTACCCACTGTCACCTCCGGAACAAAAGGCCATGGAGGAGTACATCTCGGAGGCTCTCCAACAAGGGTACATAGTACCATCCACCTCCCCAGCTGCTTCCAGCTTTTTCTTCGTGGGCAAGAAGGACGGTGACCTACGCCCTTGCATCGATTATAGGAAACTCAATGAAATCGCTGTGAAGTACCGGTATCCTCTTCCCCTTGTTCCAGCAGCCTTGGAACTGCGCGGCGCCACCATCTTCACAAAATTGGACCTCCGCAGCGCATATAACCTCATTCGCATTAGAGAAGGAGACGAATGGAAGACAGCCTTCATAACCCCTACCGGCCACTACGGATACCGGGTGATGCCGTATGGGCTTGTCAACGCCCCTTCCGTCTTCCAGGGGTTCATGCACGAGGTGCTCCGGGAGTTCCTGAACCGGTTTGTCATAGTCTACATAGATGATATTCTCATCTACTCCCGGAGCTTGGCCGACCATCGCCACCACGTTGCGGAGGTCCTCCACAAACTCCGTCACTTTCACCTCTACCTCAAGGCCGAAAAATGCACCTTCCACCAACCCTCCGTACACTTTCTGGGCTATATCATTGACCAACGTGGCGTCCGCATGGACAAGGGGAAGGTGGAAGCAGTCACCTCTTGGCCAGTACCCTCCACCATCAAGGAACTTCAGAGGTTTCTCGGATTCTCAAACTTCTATCGACGCTTTATCCCGAACTATAGCACCACCACTAGCTCCCTCACGGACCTGCTCAAAGGCAAGAACAAGACCCTCACCTGGACCCCTAAAGCACAAAGAGCCTTTGACCACCTTAAACAAACCTTCACCAATGCACCCCTCCTCATTCACCCAGACCCTGAAGTTCCTTTTGTTGTTGAGGTAGACGCTTCCACCACGGGCGTAGGTGCCGTCTTATCCCAGCAGCAGGGGAAGCCTCCAAAACTCCATCCATGCGCCTACTTTTCCAAAAAGCTCAGCCCGGCGGAACGGAACTACGATATTGGGAATCGGGAACTATTGGCGGTCAAGTTAGCCCTAGAGGAATGGAGGCACTGGTTGGAGGGAGCAAAACACCCCTTCCTCGTACTCACAGATCACAAGAATCTACAATATATCCGAGAGGCCAAACGACTCAACCCGAGACAAGCCCGTTGGGCATTATTCTTTACCCGGTTTCAATCCTCCATATCCTACAGACCCGGAACCAAAAACATTAAAGCTGACGCCTTATCCAGAATCCATACCCCAGAAGAAGAGATCCCCGAACCTGAGCCCATCATCCCCACACAGATTATATCCAGTCCTATCCAGTGGTCCTCTCCACCAGTCGCCTCCACTACGCCTCCCGCCAATCCGCCGGGCTGTCCCCCAAACCTACAATATGTTCCCCGGAACCAACGAACTCCTCTGATCCACTCAACTCATAATTCACTTGGTACTGGCCACCCAGGGGCCAACGCAACTCTCTCGTTGCTGGGAAATCGCTTCTGGTGGCCAAACATGGCCCGGTACGTCAGAAGGTTTGTGCGAGGCTGCCCGGACTGTGCCATATCCAAGAGCTCCCGCCATCTACCTGCCGGCAAACTTCACCCACTACCAGTACCTCAACGTCCGTGGTCACACCTAGGTAGATTTCATCACCGATCTCCCCATATCAGATGGTAATACCTGCATATTTGTCATCATAGTCTGCTTTTCCAAGTCATGCCAACTCATTCCCCTCAAAGGCCTTCCAACTGCTCTCCAAACCGCAGAACTCCTCTTCAATTACGCCTTTCGATATTTTGGGATCCCCGAGGATATAGTATCTGATAGAGGGCCCCAATTAATTTCCCGAGTCTGGAAGGCCTTCTTCTCCCTCCTAGGTGTGACCGTCAGTTTATCATCAGGTTACCACCCACAGTCCAACGGGCAGACCGAGCGCAAGATCCAGGAGATAGGATGATTCCTACGAACCTTCTGCCATGGCCGCCAGAACTCCTGGAACCAGTTCATAGGCTGGGCCGAGTACGCGCAAAATTCCCTGAGACAGCAATCCACTGGACTTACCCCATTCCAGTGCGTACTCGGTTACCAGCCTCCCCTGTTTCCCTGGTCAGGTGAACCCTCCAACGTCCCTTCCATCGATCACTGGTTCCGGGAGAGCGAGAGAGTCTGGGACTCTGCACACCACCAACTCCAACAGGCAGTGCGTAGACAAAGGCTGACAGCCGACGCCCGCAGATCGGAAGCCCCTAACTACCAACCCGTGGAAAAGGTTTGGCTGTCAACCAGGGATATCCGTCTACGCCTGCCCTGTAAAAAACTTAGTCCCAGATTCGTTGGCCCCTTCACCATACTGGAACGTATAAACCCGGTCACGTACAAACTTAAGTTACCCCACCACTACAGAATTCACCCTACGTTCCATGTATCCTTACTTAAACCCTTCTCTCCACCTCTCACTACAGGGCCTGACTTGGAAGAAGAAACCCCTCTCCCACACATCCTAGAAGAAGGTGCAGTCTACCAGGTGAAGGAGATCTTGGAATCCCGGCGTCGTGGTGGCAAACTCGAGTACCTGGTGGATTGGGAGGGATATGGCCCTGAGGAACGCTCGTGGGTAACTAGAGAGGACATTTTGGATCCCACGCTACTTGAAGACTTCCACACTACCCACCCAAACCGTCCAGCACCCCGAGGCAGGGGCAGACCACCGCGACGCCGGGGTCGGCCCTCAGGAGCGGGCCGTGGGGAGGGGGGTACTGTCACGGACCAGTCAGGCCCTTCACTCCACCAACCACGTCGTTCCACATCCCCTGAGTACTAATCACACACACCTGCACCTGATCACCTTGCCTGACACCTGCACCATAAAAGCTCATCACACACACACTTCAGCGTCCGATCTCGTCTTACGTTACATGGACTCAACAACCAGACATCTTGTCTCAAAGAAAACCATATCCTTCAGAGAAGCTAAGATATACCTACCCTGTCTGACTTACTTGTTGTATTCTCCCACCTTGTGTTCTCCTCTCTTCATAGAGCTCCGTCATAGAAGTGTGTGTGTGTTTCCCCGGATCAATCCAGTCTCGTCTCCATCCGCCTAAGGAACAAAGAAGAATTGTCAAGTCATCATTCACCCTGGTCCATATCCATTCAGAAGTCATCTACTCACCTTCTATCACCATACTGCCATTCGAGTGTCTCACCTGTTTCAATAAATACCTTGTTTCAATCTTACCATCTCCGTGTCAGAGTTCGTCCATAACACAGTGGTTGTTAACTTGAGGTATGTGGTATTAAGGGATCTAATATATGGTCATGCAGAATAAGGCATCAATGTGTGCTTTATAAGTACTAATAAACAACCAATACAATGAAGTGTTATCATGGCTTACAAATTAGTATAGCCTTTCCTGGCCTTCCCTTAACTTTTTTTTTTTTTCTTCAGTGAGTAATGACTTCTTGTGAAATGCTTTTTAGCATATAGATGTTTTGTTTGTTTTTGTTTCTTTCGTAGAGTTGATATACTGGTTTATTTGAAAATGATTTGACCATTCTTTGGAGGCCCTCCTTAAATGTCCCTGAGGTGCAATTATCAGTGAGATATTTAGCACATTTCATTGGTTGTTTATTATATAGTGGAAATTTGTTTACTTTTTTCTGGTTTTATTAGCTGTTTTCAGTGCATTTAATAGCTTTTTCAGTTTTATTATAGTTTAAAACAAAATGTTTACATGTTACATGTTCTCTAGTTGTATTAGTTGTTTTTATTTAGTTATTGTATTTATAGACCCTTTTTGCGCCGACGTCACGATTACGGGGGGGGGGGGGGGGGGGGGGGTTCTTTTTTTTTTTTCAAAAAGTGGACCTTTTTGCAGTTTTTCTCCTCCTTTTGTATTTAAATACAAATTATTGAGGTTCAAATACTTCATTTTGGTGACCTTTTATGCACTAATTTGTGCTGGATTAGCTTGTCTGCTGGTATCTTAACGAGCACGCTTTTTGATGCACCTAAAATATTAGCATTTTGAAGCTAAAATGAAGCATTTTGGTGAATTCTGACAAGAAACATTTTAAACATTTTAAAATAAATAAAAATAAAGCATTTATTGACACAATTTGATTAAATATTGATTAAGTTGTGGCCTATCAGGTACAGTACATAGCAAATTTCTTCAAAGAAAAAAATATCTCTCAACTAATGCTGTAAACCATAAGGAACCCCAGTTGGTACATCATTCTAATATTAAAGGTTAAAAAATATTTATTTATACTTTATCTTTTTAAGCTTTATCTTTCATGTCAAATTATTACATTTGATCAAATTCAGTTTTAATAATGAGGGCTGTTATCAATCAAATTAAATAATTTAGACTGCAAGATTACAACTGTAATAAATAATTTATGAGATTGATGTTTAAACAAATGTAAAAACAACAACAACGACAACGACGATAGCCTACTTTTAAACATGAAACTAAACCGCCAAAAGGTGGCGGCAAGTGACCCTCTTAATAAATGAATCGAGTCATTCATTAAAACCATTCGTTCAAAATGATGAATCATTCAATAACAAAACACCGTGCTGAGTGTTTCTTTTCTTCTATAACTTTTTTCGTTGGTGAAATAGAACAAAAACGTCAATATTGCGTCTAAATGGTAAGTGACTACATATTAGGCTACTTGTTTATTAAACTATGAATGCAATGCAACATTTGAAATCGTGATAATATTCAGTTGAACAGATCCCTTAGTTGTGTTACTTAACTGTCAGTCTATCATATATTATAAAACAAACCTCCACATTTTGAATTGTTACCTCTGTATTCTTCCAGATAATTTACCTCAAGCAATCTGCATTGAAGTTCTCAGAGGAATAAGACGCGCACCGAAGGATAAGCATTTCCATTGGCTCCAGTCTGCCGGTATTGGCCAATCACAAAAGTCGATATTGCACAGCCAATAATCACTGAATATTATATTATTATAATTATGCTACGTTTATATGGCTATTATATTGTAGACTATTGAGTGGATAAAATATAGAAATCTTTTTAATTAAATAAATATATATATATATATATATATATATATATATATATATATATATATATATATAAAACCCCTACCCCCATCATTCAGAGGCGATGCTTCTTCACCGTTGCTTTGAAAAGTGTATTGTGAGAACTCTCTCTGAACTGCACGCGCAGCACACACACATAAGTTCAGCTACAATAATGTATCATATTAATTTGAAACAGCAACCCAGAATATGTGTCACAAGCATTGATTAAAACAATGATGACAATGAAAAAAAAAAAAAAAACGACTTAAATTCTGGACCTTTGGTGGGGGCGGGGGCGGGGGCGGGGGCGGTGGGGTTCGTTCTAACGACCCGAACCCCCCCTGCCTACGAGCTTGTGTTGTGATGTCGGATGCAAGAATCTATGTAGTACAGGCTCCAATTTTAAATTTTAACGCATACCTGCTGCCACTCCCAGACAAAAAGCCGACGACAGCTGTGGTTAAACGCGATAAAATGAGCGGACTGGACAGAAACGATCGTCAAAAATGCTCACACTTCTTATCAGAAAAGGTTAAATAAAGTATTGTCTTTTGTTGTTATGGATTATGGTTTGTGTTACGTGTCTAAAGATTTCTTATGCATCTCACAACTATGAAATAATGTATGTGTGCATGTGTGTAAAACAACAAACTGACGATTTATATGCTTAATCATCTGTAATATACATTGTTGTGATTGATAGTGGATGGACTTTTTAAGAACTTATATAATCAAATACAGAAAGTTCAAAATTAATTTCTGGAATTTTTATTTCTAGAAACTATTCACAACTTCCTTACAATTTACTGTATGTAAAGTATTGTAAACTTAACTTATATAATTTACAGGATGTATATACTTTAAAATAACAATTTGGCCATGATACATACATCTTCAAATAATATATCCATCACATTGAATGTTTAACTTACTTTTTGTATTTTGGCCCAGTTCACTCTCACGTCTCAACATTAGCTGTAAAAATAGTTGCCTGCTGAAATTGAAATATATGTAGGCTACATCTTCATGACTAGATAGACACAGATGAGTTTCTCTTTACTACTCGTTAGGTTTCTGTAACGTTAAATACGACTGGAGTCACTCAATCGGAGGTAACATTAATCCTGTCAGATCGTCCATCCATGAGCATAGGGTCGGCCAATCTGACTTTGTCTGTTAAAGTTAACTTATTTAAATAACAATCATGGTCCTGCACAGTGAGTGACCTTACATATGCAGGTAAAATCGGATTTTCTCCAGCCATTGTTAAAAAAACAAGGTAACAAACTTCACAGCCAGTGTTAGTGAAGTGATCAGTGGAATCTTTCTGCCTCCACCTAAGCCCCGCCCACAGAAAAACGTCACAATGTTTACTAAAAGAAAAAAGGGTCTATACTTGCATCTTTTCTAGTTGTAGATGTTTGTTAGTGTACATTCTTGTTTACATAAGCATGTTTTCTAGTCTTATTAGTTGTTTAGTGTACAAACCCGATTCCAAAAAAGTTGGGACACTGTACAAATTGTGAATAAAAAAGGAATGCAATAATTTACAAATCTCATAAACTTATATTTTATTCACAATAGCATATAGATAACATATCAAATGTTGAAAGTGAGACATTTTGAAATGTCATGCCAAATATTGACTCATTTTGGATTTCATAAGAGCTACACATTCCAAAAAAGTTGGGACAGGTAGCAATAAGAGGCCGGAAAAGTTAAATGTACATATAAGGAACAGCTGGAGGACCAATTTGCAACTTATTAGGTCAATTGGCAACATGTTTGGGTATAAAAAGAGCCTCTCAGAGTGGCAGTGTCTCTCAGAAGTCAAGATGGGAAGAGGATCACCAATTCCCACAATGCTGCGGTGAAAAATAGTGGAGCAATATCAGAAAGGAGTTTCTCAGAGAAAAATTGCAAAGAGTTTGAAGTTATCATCATCTACAGTGCATAATATCATCCAAAGATTCAGAGAATCTGGAACAATCTCTGTACGTAAGGGTCAAGGCCGGAAAACCATACTGGATGCCCGTGATCTTCGGGCCCTTAGACGGCTCTGCATCACATACAGGAATGCTACTGTAATGGAAATCACAACATGGGCTCAGGAATACTTCCAGAAAACATTGTCGGTGAACACAATCCACCGTGCCATTCGCCGTTACCGGCTAAAACGCTATAGGTCAAAAAAGAAGCCATATCTAAACATAATCCAGAAGCGCAGGCATTTTCTCTGGGCCAAGGCTCATTTAAAATGGACTGTGGCAAAGTGGAAAACTGTTCTGTGGTCATACGAATCAAAATTTGAAGTTCTTTTTGGAAAACTGGGATGCCATGTCATCCGGACTAAAGAGGACAAGGACAACCCAAGTTGTTATCAGCGCTCAGTTCAGAAGCCTGCATCTCTGATGGTATGGGGTTGCATGAGTGCGTGTGGCATAGGCAGCTTACACATCTGGAAAGGCACCATCAATGCTGAAAGGTGTATCCAAGTTCTACAACAACATATGCTCCCATCCAGACGTCGTCTCTTTCAGGGAAGACCTTGCATTTTCCAACATGACAATGCCAGACCACATACTGCATCAATTACAACATCATGGCTGCGTAGAAGAAGGATCCGGGTACTGAAATGGCCAGCCTGCAGTCCAGATCTTTCACCCATAGAAAACATTTGGCACATCATACAGAGGGAGATGCGACAAAGAAGACCTAAGACAGTTGAGCAACTAGAAGCCTGTATTAGACAAGAATGGGACAACATTCCTATTCCTAAACTTGAGCAACTTGTCTCCTCAGTCCCCAAACGTTTGCAGACTGTTATAAAAAGAAGAGGGGATGCCACACAGTGGTAAACGTGGCCTTGTCCCAACTTTTTTGAGATGTGTTGATGCCATGAAATTTAAAATCAACTTATTTTTCCCTTAAAATGATACATTTTCTCAGTTTAAACATTTGATATGTCATCTATGTTGTATTCTGAATAAAATATTAAAATTTGAAACTTCCACATCATTGCATTCTGTTTTTATTCACAATTTGTACAGTGTTCCAACTTTTTTGGAATCGGGTTTGTACATTTGTTTACATTAGTATGTTTTCTAGTTTTATTAGATGTTTTTATTTAGTAATTTTATTTACACATGCATGTTTTATTAGTCTACATTTTTGTTTACATAAACATGTCTTATAGTTCTTCAGTTGTTGAACACTTTCAGTTTGTTTTATGGTTTTATTTGTTTTATTTAGTAATTTTATTTACACTTGCATATTTTCTAGTTTTATTAGATGTTTTAGTGAAAATGTATGTTTACATTAGCATGTTTTCTAGTAGTACTTGTAGTTGTGCCTACTTTAGGGCTTTTTATAATTTAGTTACTTTTAGTGAGACTTTTTCTGATTTCTTGTTTTACAAGGTTTTTATTATGTAAAATGTGTGTTTACACTTCCTTGTTTTCTAGTTGTAATTATTAGTGTAAGTTTGTTTAGACTAGAATGCTTTGTTTGTTTTTGTTAGTGTAAATTTGTTTATAGTATGCCTACTGAATTTATTGAAATTGCCGTCACCTGAATTGAAATACTCACTGTATTTTTTATTGTATCTTTGACTGATTGACATTGCAGGCACCACACAAAGGTTGCTCATGTACTGTATCTTTTAAGAATCCATATAATATTTCTTTCGTACTCTTTTGACTGTGCAATGACAGCTAAACAATATCATTACCACAGCCGACTGTATATTTATAGGCACATTCTGCCTCCCACGATCAGGTTATTGTAAGGCGGTGAGTTCAGAAACTGTGGAGTTGTGAGTACTCAACATCCAATCATCCGGGCCGTATCTCAGCAAAGCTGACACTAATGCACCGTCGGATGAGGAAAGTGACACACGATAGACCGATATCAGCATGCCCCCAGGCTAAGATTGTGGGGGCTCATGCGCAGACAGGTCTGAAACGGGCCAAACATTCCATAATTAGATCTGCGGGTGGAGAAGGAAATGGCCTCATCGTCTGATCGGATAACTGGAGAGCATGGCCGAGAGATTAGAGCCGTGTAATGGTGCAGCCATCTCGCTTAACACAAGCAGCCGAGCTGTGATAGACTTGCCAGTCTGATCAGATAGCATCTCATAAACGGTGCCACAGATGGCAGCGCTAGAGGTGAGGATTGCAAACTGATGGGACACATGCACAGTCATGTTGGGCCTGTTTCATTAAGAAACCTGCCACGGCGGGACGATGCACTGCCTAATCTCATTTGCTGAGTGTGCTTAAAAGGTTTATGAACAGTGATTGCTTTGGCTTCTTTGAACTGCCTGCTAAACGGCCTGAGCGTTTCTATGACTTCTTATGTTCTGTATGCTTTTTAAAGTGTATGGGCGCAAAAGTAAATGAGGGCAAATTAAATGAATCATGGAAATTAGCTGCCCGCTCTGGTTCAGCTGCAAGCGATTTTACATTGACCTTTTACGCTGCATGGGCATTATATATACAGCCTGCTTATACACTAGCAGTCGACAATTTGGAATAATTAAGCAATTTTTTTTTTTTTTTTGAAAGAAGTCTCTAATGCAAATAAAGGCTGCATTTATTTGGTTAAAAAAGTTAAATTATGGTTTTCTATTTTAATAAATTTTATCTATTTATTTGATTATTTTATGTTCTATTTTAATATTTAATATGTATTTAATCCTTTGATGAAAAGCTGAATTTTCAGCAGCCATTATTCCAGTCACATGATCCTTCATTCATTGATTCATTCAAATATGCTGATTTGCTGCTCAGCTATTATCAGTTTTAGGCTGCTTAATATTTTTGTGGAAACCATGATGCAGTATCTTTTTTTCAGGATTATTTAATAAAACCACATTTATTTGAAATTGAAATGTTTTGTAACATTAAAATGTCTTCACTGACACTTTTTATCTATTGAATGTGTCTATGCAGAATAAAAATATTGATTTCTTTTTAATTTAATATTACTTATCCCAAACGTTTGAATGGTAGTGTGTCACGGTGCTGCAGCAAAAACTGTTTTCCAAACTATTAATAAGAAACATATTGTTAATAAGAAATAAATATTACATAATGGTACTAAGTAGCGTTCAGGGGTTGCATGTATTCTATTTAAAAAATAATTTAAAAAAAAATAAAATAAAAAGCCACCATGCTCAGATCTGCTCCTCATAATGAGGCCTTATGTACAGTATATGAATTGCTCATTAAATAAATGCTAGGGCCTTGACCAATTTAAACATCCAAGTGAAAATAGACAGTACAGAGAAAGAGAAAGTCAAAGGACAACGGTGAGGGTTTTGAGGGCAGAGCTGGTTATTCTAAAACCATCTAATGAGGTCTAAAGCTGGAATGCAACTTAAAGACTTAAGAAAATAAAATACATTTTGAGTTTAAACTTCTCAATAGGACCATAGCCATATATTATAACAAGGTATTGCAAAGGATAATTCCATGAGTTTCAGTGTTTGTAGTAAAGTAAGTTTAGTAGGTTAAACTAGACATTTTACAGTTTCAGTTGAACGTGTACAGTAAGTGGTGTTATGGTAGTTTGGAGTGGATTATGTACTACTTCTGAATATTCTGGTGTGTAGACATGACTCATATTCCTCCTTCAATGCAAGTAGAAATGGTGATTTTTGCATTAGCAATCAACAATCTTTTTGCGTTACCTTCAAGGTACAGTGTGTGGCTTTTGTGCACCAAATGGAATGTTTTCTCAACCATTGTATACATTTTTTTCAGAAAAGATGCATTAAATTGCTCAAAAGTGACTGTAAATATTTACATATAAGTAAATATTTATGTTACTAAAAAAAAATGCTGCTAAATGCTGAATTTAAAAATGTTACCAACCTCAAACTTTTGAAAAGTAGTATACATTGTCATCATCTGTAAGTCGCTTTGGATACAAAGTGTCTGCTAAATATAAATATAAATATAAATATATGTAGAAATTGACATTTAGCCTATATTATTAAAGGGATAGTTCATCCATAAATGGAAACCTGTATGACTTTCTTTCTTGAATGTGAAAGACAAACTCACACCATTGAGTTTTCAGTCAACGCTCAAGAAGCTCAACTGAGCAAATGTTGATAAAGCCACAGTATTTACACTTTTCAGGAAAATCAGCTTGCAGATAGCTCACTTAGAGTCGTGTCTGCATATTAAACTGAGAGAAGAAAGTTTTTCAACAGTTTTTCAATTACACACATCACTTTTTAATTCAATGAGAAATTATGCTGCAGATCAGCCTTAGCAGTGCCTAGAGTGCACTTTTCCTGACGTCAGACAGATGTGAAAGATACAGTAACGTAATTAGTTTCCACTCACCAATTAAGTATTTTTACAGTCCCCTCCCTGCTGTTGATGTGGTTGGGGGAAAAAGGGAGAAGTGGTGTGTTAATTGAGCATGTGCTAGGAGAAACAGTGATGTCATACATATTTAACCGTCTCCTCCTCCTCCCTTGCTCCTCTTATCATCTCTTTCTCCAATTTCACTCTCAGCTAATGAGCCGGCAGCGGAAGTGATTGTCTTATCGTTCTCATTAACACTGGGCCCCTTTCTTCTGAGTGCTTTAACTCACTGATTTTGTTGCACCAGAAGAGCTGCTCATGTGATTTGACTCTGGTTTGATGGCGGATGGTGAGCAGGGTCTGAGGTGTGGACCGGAGGCTCAGTGAACTTAATGAGTGAGGATATAAATGATCTGGTGACACTGTAATTATACACCGAGCCCTTCCTCCTTCATCAAATTTCTCTCTCTGTAGCTCTGCATCAAAACCATATAACATGTTCAGGCATCATATACACACATCTGATGCAATGGCTGTTCCAAATATTAGGCCATTAGGCACGGAAAATTATGTAGTTTTACCTTACCTATATATACACACACACACACACACACACACACACACACACACACACACACACACACACACACACACACACACACATATATGTGTGTGTGTGTATATATTTGTATATGTTCTTTATTGTTAGCATTGTAGACCATTGTTTGAATTTATTTTTTGTTTGTCTCTTTCCTTCGTTTACCTCACTGTTGACATCTTTGGCCCTCTTCTCACTTCATCAGTGAGTCAGCAGGAGTTTGGCATTCATTCCTCAGTTGTTGTGTATTTCTTTCCACAAAACTTCCTGTTTTGCAACAAAATACCTCCTTTTTTTATTTTCTTAGTCCCCTGACTCTCATATCATGCTGTTGTTATTATTATTGTTTTTTTTTTTCCTACACAAGGTCAACTGTTAATCATTGAAAAGTTTTATAATTTATTTTTCACATCCTTCAATAATTTCCATTCCTATTTCAGTCAAATTAATTAAAAAAAAAAATAAAAATAAAAAATCTGCATCTCACACAATGCTATTTTAAACCAACTAAAAATGGAAAACGTTTTATGATGTTTGGCTGTTGATTTGCAAGACAACTTTGTTTTGGGGGACTGAAAATGCAAACATTTTAAAATAGGTTTCAAAAATGGAAATTTGTGAAAATGGTGATGTAGCGCACATGTGTATTACATGTTTTTATAGTGTTTCTTTACAAAGTGGCATTGCCAACTACTGGCCTGGGATGCATACTACAGCATTGCTTTCATGGATCCATGGGAACGGGGATAGTTTTGACATTGTAGTCATCGTTATGGGAAAAATGCATTAATGTTTCTATTTTTTAGCACATCATTGTCTTGTAAGCGTACCCTAAGGCCACAAATCTAAACCTATTGTGTCTGCAAGCTTATCAGTTTGAAAGGCAACCTCTGAAAATAACTGATTTATAAATAAGCAGGCAAATTTTAATTTAGTATCCGTTTTTGAGAACATTTTAATGATTTGAATATTTATTTTGATTTGTCAGTTTACTAATGAGAGGAGCCTCATTTGACATTCATGCAGTCATTAAAGCTTTGTAAATTAAAGATTTTTATTTTTATTTTTTTTAATATGCATTTGTTTTTAGAAAACTAGCAAGTAAATTATTTAAAACAACAGTTCATTTTATTATTATTTTTGTTACATTCATTTTTGAGGAGGATCCGCTTTCTATTATATGAGCCACCATTGGTCAGAAACCCAAAATTGTTAAATGAGGACTGGAAGAAGTTTTGAGTTCACAGTACATTGAACGTTTTTATGTCAGAAGATCAAGGAAAACTTGATTCCTTGTGATATGACCGCTTTATACAAGTGCCCAAACACCGGCAGACATTGTGTTGTTGTACAGCATGTTGTATCTGAAAGCAATTTCCTTTCACTCATTTTCCCTCTGATATTCCACTTCCTCTCTCTTTGCCACGCATGGCTTTTCCAATACTCTGTTCTTTCTCCTAGTCTCTCTGTTGTCCTTTTATTCTGTCACTCTGTTTCCCACACTGCCCGCAATAAGTGTCAATTTGCTCTCTCGCTCTCGCTGTCTCTTTCTGGTTTCTCGCTTCCCTCTATAACCCTAATGAACAGCGATGGAGGGAGTCGTGTTATGGCTGGTGTCGTGTCAGTGAACGCATCGTCTCCGTTCTGACAGATCGCCCCAATTAACCTTATTTACCACTATTTCCCTTCGTCCTTTAACAAGTTCCTCTGGGCTTTTCCCCTCTAATGACCAGGTGCCTGAGACGAGGGCTTGCCGCGTTATGGCACCCTTACGGCCTGACTCGCCATTATTCAGGTGCTCAGGCTGCAGATCACATGCTCCTACGAGCACATTATTGTTTTTCCATAAATGTTCACACCAGAGGCAGAATCACGCGTCGGGAGGAATTACGTTGACGTTAACTCCAGTTGCTGTCTGAACTGATGCTTAATTTTAAAGTGTGGATTATAGTAGACTGTAATGAATTCAGAAGTGGGTGTGAGGCTTTTCAAGCTCGTAATGAAGGGGAACAGGGGAGGTGGCGACAGAAAATCGAGACGTGGGTGTTGTTAGCTTTGGCATCACAGCAGCAAAACTTCTGAATAGAAACAGCCAGTGTGTCTCTCTATCGCTAAGCAACATCAGCCTAATATTCGTGTGACCTCTAATGAATACCGTGGGACTTTGTGCAAGGTAAACATACCCAGTGCATGACTCTATACCTCCTGCTCATTAACAAGCACTAAAAAGTATCGACATTTTTCTGCCTAATTGGTTCAGGAAACAATTACCCTCATTTTCTTGTTCTTCTTTTTCTTCTTGTGCTTCCTTTTTATTTATTTATTTATTTTTGTTTTTGTAGAGCCATTGCACAAGCCTCTGAGTAACTGAAGTGAATATCTTTATAAAGGTTTCTACATATGTAGGATTTTGCTGTTGCTGATAAATCAAGTTGTGCTCCCATGCAGAGATGTGGGCTAAATTCAATCTTCTTCGCTGAGTGGGAACCTGCACCTCTGCAGCTGTGAATCCCACAGAGGAGAACGTCTTCGGTATGTGGGCTTTAATTACGGCTCACATCTTTTCGTAGGTACAACCTCCATTTTCACACTCGAAGACACATTCTTAGTAGTTCCAAGGAGGCATTCTGCTGGAAAACATGTCGTCCAGTTTATTAAATTATTTTATTTTATTGTATTTTATTTTATTATTTTCAATTAAGATTAATGGAGATGTATATACTACATATACATTTTGAAATGAAAAAATAAAAAAATAAAAATGAAAATTTGCTGTCAATTTAAAGAACAGTACTTAAGATTTTTACCTGAAATCATGGTCTTCAGTGATTCATAAAATGCATCAAAGTCAGCAGCTACCATCACTATATGAGTAAAAAAAAAAAAAAAAAGGATCTCAGGGAACACAAACACTCCTTACAATATGGGTGAGGTCCCATGAAGCAAAACAACAGGACTGTGCAAGAAATTGATCATTACTTACAACTTTGTTTTCTGTAATCCATAGCCCAAACAAAAGGAAAAGTGTGATTCTTTTCCTCGAACTGGCTTGTTTCAATGAACCGGTTCAAATAATTGATCCACCAGTTTGTTTCTGTAATCATGCAATGAAGTAATGTATACGTAATTATATTATTAAAGCACCCAAAAATGATGTGAAATGCAGATGTTTGACATGGCCAGTGCATATAAACTTAATAAGCTAGTCTTGATCAACTCATTTTTTACATAAATCTACCTGGTCTCATGGCATAAACGTACCTGGGTGCACAGGAAACAGAAGCAGAGAGTGCTACACGGGTGTCTTTTATAAAACCCTTGGTGCTCATTGGATATAATGGAGGTAGAAATCAAATTGTATAGACGGAATACTTCCAAGGCACTCTCAGGGTGAAGTAAAAATCCTTTAATATATTGGGCTTAAAGCATTACAAATAATTACCTGGGTACCTGGGTGCACTTTTTAGCGAGACGCGAAATACTTACCAATAAGTACATACCACTGCATTTTCCAAAAGAAATGACCACTAGAGGCAGTAAAACACCAACGCCTTTTATTCCTTTTCACACAAATTTACTGTTCTGATTTATAAAGCGTAATTTTCGCACAATTACTTGAAGAATACCATGTTATGACTTCAAAACAATATTAATATGCTGGGAGATTTGAAAACTGATGCTTTTGAACGTTAGCATCACACATATCCTGCTTCATATCTATGGGTTTTCATAGATGGTAGGTTTGTTCGGTAGCTCACGGACTATGGAGACGTACTTGAGATTGTGAGGAGCCCGGTTCGAATCCCGTGTAACTACGGTTCGACAAAACAGTTCAAATCTGTATACAAGGAAGTTGAAATAGCATGGTTGCATCAACAAATGCGTTTTTATATTAGTTTTGCATTTGTCAACACTATCGGGCAGGTTTAGGGTTGGGTTTGATGTAGGGCATATTTCCAACATGATAGAGCATTAATTTTACGGACAGTGCCCGGATATTTGAATTCTGAACCGCTGCAATACGTACCTGAAGAAACATAATAAAAACACAGTAATAATTACCTATATCAACATAATAAAAACGTGCCAGGGTTTACGTATTGAACCCGTGTTTTAGCGCCACTCAGTGGACATTTCTCTTTGAAACTGCGGCGAAATGTGCAGCAAGGTACGTCTCGCTAAAAAGTGCACCCAGGTATGTTTATGCCATGAGACTAGGTTGACATAAACCTAAAGGGAAAAAAAAAAAAAAAAAAAAAAAAAAATCACCCCTTCATAAAAGTTCTCTGTTCACACATGCACATATCACCAGCTCATTGGTCTTTGGTCCTAGTCTGACCTAGTTTCCTCAGTTCAGTGTAACTGGAGTGCTGAATGAGTTGGCAAAAACCAGCATCATAGGATCATACACACCGGTATTTTGGCTCATTTGGAGTCACAGTGACTGTCAGGCTTGTCCTAAAGTGAGTTTTGATTCAGTAATTTGCAGATCTGTGATGCTCGAGTAGCAAACTGTTTCAGATGGTTCAGTCCGATTTGGTGAACTGGTGAATGATTCATTCATGAATAGGAAATCACTCCAGACTGTTTGCCTGAGGCTATGGATTACAGGTAATAATGTTGAAAATAATGTTCGTTTTCTTACACAGGCTGCACGTTTTGCTTCATAAGACCCCAGTATACCGTCAGAAGCCACGAGTATCAGTTTTGTCCTCCTTGAAACCCTTTTTTCCCCTTTTACTCTCAAAGTGATGGTAACCGATATTAACCAATAACATGCTGTATTTTGGAATCATTAATTCTCTTTCAGCATATATATTAGAATTATTATAATCATCGAGAAAGAATGCAATAAAGTGACAATAAAGACATTTATAATGTTCCAAAACATTTTTTTCAAATAAATTGTGTTATGGCTGTTAAGAATTTAGCTTTACCATCACAGGAATAAATTGCATGTTAAAATATATTTCAATAAGAATATTACATTGTAATATTTCACAGTAAGAAACTTCTTCCAAAACATTAGAATCAGAATTATAAATTAGAATGGTACTTCTGTGCAGCTTGACAAGTATGTCACTGACAAGTTTGTGAGTACAAAATATTCAGTATAATTCATTATTGATTAATTATTATTCTATTTTTGTTCATGTGAGTTGTGTGAGATAATATGCACCGTCTGAAGCCAATCAATGTGATGGTTTCAGTGCATATAAAACATTTAGGGATGTGTGCTCTCATGATGGTCTTTGTAAGATTCAATCAAACGGTTTCCATTTCACTTGTGTTTATTTATGGTGCAGTAGTGAAACTGGAGTGGACTTTCCTGCCTGCTGCTTTTTTGGTATGTGTTTGTGTGCTCTTTACTCAGTAGATTATTGTTCATTCTGGTCAGGTAGGTGTTGAAGCACAAACACTCTCTCTCTCCCCTGGAAGTCCCATATGTCAAATGAATCGGTAGCAACTGAGGGAAGTGTCTCCATCTACGAACAGTCACATCCTGTGGAGATGGCAGGGCAACCCAGAGTAGGTTTCTCTGTCAGAGTTCAATTTGCAGACTAATTGGATTCTCTTTTTCAATGATCATACCTGACATACACAAATTACTGAGTGAAAAGGGCTCCGACTCAAATCGGTTCTGCTATTACTGCCTGGAAATTGCTAAAATTGTCTCAAAGGATTAAGCCTGGAGAGTGTACATAAAGTATCCTATAGCGTACCGTTTAAAATGAATAATGATGGCTGTCCTCTTCCACACATTTACTTGATACAGCAGTCTCCATTTCAGTGACTTTAAACTTTAAAGCAGCCCATTTTATTTCCAATTTTTCAACTAGTATACAACTGTAAAAACGGATTTGATTGTTTTTGAATCACATGAGGGTCAATATCTGAATTTTAATTTTAGGTGAATTATTTCTTTAAGAAAGTATGGAGTCAATTTTGACCTCATTTTGACTGGAATATTTGAGTAGTTTGTGTTATTTTGGAATTGTGTAATCAATCCTGCAAGTAGAAATATGGCACTCATTTGAAGAAGAAACCTTCTAGAATTACTCATTTAGAAAGGGTGATTTGGCGTCATTGGTCTGGTTTCACTCACTTATCTGTGTAATAAGCAGAGAAGGAAAGGGTGGCATCTGGGAGGAAGTTTTTCAGTTCAGGAAGTCCAATTTAGAAAGTGCTGTGGTGGCGACCGCACACCACAACAAGGAGGGGTTTGAAACCCAAGCTGCCGAGGGGGACTGCCATTTTTAAGACAATGTATTTTACCTGGCTTTGTCTCCCTCTGTAACCCTGTAGTAGTAGGCTATTAGGTATAAACAATCTATTAACCAATAATAAGGTAGTAATAACAATTTGTTTATAATTTTGGTAGCACTTTATTTTAGGGTCTCTTAACTAGTCACTAATTAGCATGCATATTAATAGAATATTAGCCATTTATTAGTAGTAATTAAGCACATATTAATGCCTTATTCTGCATGACATTATTCTACATCCCTAAGCCTACCCAATACCTAAACTTAACAACTATCTTACTAACTATTAATAAGCAGCATATTAGGAGTTTATGGAGGGAAAAGTTGTAGTTAATTGTAAATAAGTGTTCCCTATTCTAAAGTGTTACCATACTTTTAAAAAGTTTTGATCTAAGACATTTTTTTTTTAATCATCTTTTTACGCAATTTTTTTTTTTTTTTTTTTTAGAACTGATGTGATTTAAAGACAGTCAGTCCACTTTTCATAGTTTTCTTATGTATTTAATTGGTGCACATTTTTTACTGGATTTATTTTTCTTTTTTGTTAATTAAAATATTTCAGATATAAAGATTTAAAGATATAAAGCTAAAGATAAAGATTACAGAGCCTGTTCATCTTGAAATATATTTATAGTCATTCTGTTGTGTTATTCAGCTTTAAAGTCACTTGTCGGTAAGTTAAAATCAAAAGTGATTTCATCATAAATGCATTGTACTTTTTCTTTCTTTCTTTCTTTCTTTCTTTCTTTCTTTCTTTCTTTCTTTCTTTCTTTCTTTCTTTCTTTCTTTCTTTCTTTCTTTCTTTCTTTCTTTCTTTCTTTATTTCTTTCTTTCTTTCTTTCCACATTTATTGCTGCAGGCCAAACTGGGTAGCATTTCATCATTATCATTATTTATTTATATATTTTTATTAATGAATTCATTCATTCATTCATTCACCTGGCCCCAATGTTCAATACGCAAATATATAGCTAGAGAAATGTCTAAAATTTTATTTTAAAAAAAAGAAACATAGTGTCCCTTAATTTCCTCTCCCAACTTTGGTAGTCCTGCAGTGTGTGTTGCTCTCAATGACCTGTGAAGACAAAACCAGGCAGCAGACATTTAGTTTTTTAGATTTTAGTAATATCTGTCACAACACACAGCGATATATGACCACAGGGAGTTTATTTTTCCTGTATCCTTATCTTACCCTTCTCGTTTTCTGTTTTTGTCTCTTATTTCCCGCTTGAGTTGTTCTTGATTTGTCGTCTAGAGAGCTGAGGTTGTGCCAGTCTGTACATATCCTACTTAATGTGATTGCTCAGATTAACACTTGAATGACAAACAGTATCATAGGAATTGTTTTAATGCAGAAAATGGATATCTGCATTAATATTTCACGCTGTAAATTATGCACAAATATATCATTTAGATTACTGGTGCTGCTTCTGCTTGTGACGTCTGCACAGAGACGAGTAAATTCCTAAGTTGGGTCAATTGGCTCTCACAGAGGCCATCTTGCCCTTTATATAATCTAAACGGCATGTAGAGGTTGTTTCTGGGTCACACAATGAGAGAGGTTATCGAATATCTCCATGCAGCCATGCCAAATTTAAAGTTTTCTACTTTCGGAGAGTTGAAAACAACTAGTTCAACAATATTTTATGACCTTCAAACACATTCAAAGCTGTAAAAAGCAGCACTGGCAGTATTTGGAGCAAGCATTGTGTAAAGTATTACCCGAGCATACAAACTTTCCCAATTTGTGGAATCTCCATCCTGCTCTTTTCTATGCAATGGAAGTTGAGACATTTCAAGATATCGTCAAAGAAAGTACCATGCAAATTCATTAATTTCATTGGCTCTCATGTGGCCAATTGTTATGCACCATGTTTCAGTGTATCTTTATAATAAGATTTTAGTGAGGCACTAGAAAGATTTTCCTCAAACAATATCTCTGCATTATTCAGTTGAAGCCACTTTTGTGTATCATTCATGATCATATTCCCTGCATTATTTAAACATAATAAAATAATACTAAGCCAAGTCTGGAGAGTATCCTCCAAACTGAGTTTTTGAGTTCAGTGATGTAGAATAAATGTCTCTACAGTGACATCTGTTTTATGAGACTGTCCTGACAGTGGAAATATAAGTGTAGGTAATATGACTATCATGTAAAGCAATATATGGTTGAGGTTCCCGATCTCCTGTGTAAATCCCCCTCATATCAAAACATCTGTGAAGCTCTGATAACCCACCACCAGAAAGCTTTCTTTTCCTCTAATTTCTGCCCGTGTCCTCTGGACACCACTGCACTCGTCATTCCCTTTCCAAAATTGCAAATTCCACATTCTCTCTTGGGTGTCACACATCTTCCTCTGCAGAATGTGATGTAAGTTGTAAGCAAGCATGTAGAAAAAACAGATGTGCACAAGGTGACATTTTCTTTCTGTGACTAAGAATGCATGTGCATATATTTACATTATATATATATATATTTTGGTCACACTTTATTTTAAGGTCCAATTTCCGCTATTAACAAACCATTAACTATGACTTTTGCCTCAAGAAACTCCTAATTTGTTGCTTATTACTAGTTAGTAAGGTAGTTGTTAAGTTTAGGAATTGGGTAGGTTTAGGGATGTATAATATGTGCTTTATAAGTACTAATAAACAACCAATATGTTAATAATAGGCATGCTAATAAGCAAGTTTATAGTAAGAATTGGTCCATTTACTAAAGTGTTACCTATATATATATATATATAGGTAACACTTTTTAATTTTATTTTTTTTTTTTATCAAGCATGCTGCCTAATAATGTATAGATTCATCATGTATTGTCTATGATAAAAATAAAAAATAAATAAATAATAATAATAATCAAAAAATAAATAAAAATCAATCAGCCAAGGAAAACAATTATTTGCAATCAAAAGGGGGTGGAAAAACATGTCAGACAGCAACTTGTTGTCCAAGTTAAATAAAGCAACAACGCAGTAATGCAGTGCTGTTTCTGTTTGATCCTATAAATCACCCAGGGTTGCCAGATCCACGGGGCTCCCTTCAGAAAACAGTGTGCAGTGTGCCTCCAATCCAATTATGTGCTTAAGTTACTTCTGATAAGAAACAGTCTCAGCTTTCAAATCTTGTACATTCTTTCACAAAATTCAAACAATAAACGCTGTTTTGATGCTCTTAAATGTGGTGTGACAGATCACTGTAAGCTGATGTGAATTCATGTGTCCGGGTCCTTCTGTAACTGGCACAGATTTATAGAAAATTACAGTCATTTGGAAAATATGTAACACTTTATTTTGATAGTCCACTTTAGACATTCTGCTAACAGTAAGTAACTTTGCAACTACATGTCAACTCGCAGTCATTAGAGTATTAGTAAACTGTCTGCTTAATATCTTCTAACACTTTATTTTGATGGGTCCAAAACACGCAATGTACTGAGTATGAGAAACTTTGCAAGTATATGTCAACTTACTCTAATAACCCTAAACCTACCCTAAAAGTCTACTCTGAGAGTTAGTAGAGATGTAGTTGCAAATTAATGATAATTAGTTGACATGTAGTTACAAAGTTACCTATAGTTAGTAGAACATCT
>CM071949.1:26012500-26087500 GCA_036784905.1 Acrossocheilus fasciatus | reverse complement strand
GAGTTCAGGTGCAAAGATACTGAAATAAGTCTGCAACTTTAACGAGAATGTGCAAGAGTTTGTTAACATACCACAAAAATAGTCTTATCTATCTGCGCTACACAGTATATCAATTATATAATATGCACCATCGTGCAGAAGTTTTTGAGTCTGTAAGATTGTATTTATTTATTCATTCAGTCATTCATTTATTTAATTTAAGAAAGTAATACTTTTATTTAGCAAGGATGCTTTCAAATGATCATAGTGGTTCTTTTAAACTTTCTAGTCGTCGAAAAATCCTGAAAAATGTATCACCGTTTCTACAAAAATTGACAATACTGTAAATGTTCCTCATGCAGCAAATCAGCATATTCCAGTGATTTCTGAAGGACCATGTCACACTGAAAATTTGAGTAATGATGCTGCAAATTCAGCTTTTAATAAATTACATTTTAATATTGAAAAAGGGTATTTTAAATGGTACTAATGATTCAAAATATTACAGTTTTTTTTTTCTGTATTTTTGATCAAATTAATGCAGCCAGTGTGAACATAAGATACTTAATTTCAAAGTGTCACGGGAGGCACGGGAACCAGGAACGAGGAGACGAGAAATTAGCTATACATGAGTTTTATTCTCCAGACAGGAACACAGATCACAGGTAAGACATTCAAAGACCGACAAACACTAACTGAAAGGACTGGGGGTTTTAAAGACAGGACAATCAGAGAACTAAAGGAGACACACCTGGAATCAAATTAACACAATCGGACTGGGAAGAAACTGGGTCACAGGGAACACATGAGGAGCAAAAACACAACAAAACAGTCCAGGGGCGTGACACAAAGACATAAAGAAATATATTAAAAATGACCACAAACATTTAAACATAAGTTTGTTTGTGTGTTTGCTTATTATGTATTTTCATTGTGGGATTTTAAGAATGAACAAAGAGATCATTCAAATGAAGGTCATGATTAATAAAAAAAAATCTATATTTTTTTCCCAGTCCTAACAGCAATACAGTACTTTAAATAAACATATCTGTTTATTAGAGAATGGTGACCTGCTTAAGTACCAGAAGGCCAAGTAGAACTAGGGCCTCAAAAAAACATCTCTGTTGAAGACGCTTGAGTGTTTTTTTTGTTTTTTTGTTTTTTTTTGTCATTTAGATGAGTGATTCATCTCTTAAGATGTTGCTAGAGTGTCATTTCAGGGATAAGCATACGCAAAAGGGATCTTTTCTTTGCAACCATGTCTTATTCTGTCAAAAATGAATGCAAAATGTATTGACTCTCCTTTTAATATTAGTCTGTTGCTTCACCCTATGTGTTTGGAAAAGTGTCCTTCACCCATTAGAGTTAGGGACAAGAGCCGCAACACAGAGGCTGGCATACACTCTGTTGATTTGATTTCCATCAAGGGCATTTGAAGAAAGCGACTGCATTTACTCTGGGTTGTAGGCGTGTGTCTGGGGACAGAGACGAGACGTATGAAAACAGAGGGAAGCGTTTAATGGCTTTAAGGTTGCTGGTGAGGAAACATCACGAGAGCAGAATTTGGACTGATGTGTGAGTGTGTGTTTTGTGTGCTGATGTATAGGCGGTTGTGTGTTAGAGCAGTGTGTTATCTGGGGGGCTTCTTTCGATTCAGTGATTATCTAATGAGACGGTTTCCTTTCTCCGGAGTAAAAGCGTACCATCCCGCCTTTTCTGTGTCTCCTGGGATTGCACTGCTCTGACAGTCAATATAATGCAATTTGCTAAGTGTATTAGATGTGTGCATTTAATTTTCCTCACCCTTTATAAGGCTATTTAGCCATCTGCCCCTTTTAAAACATCTTTTATTTATATCCACAATATCTAAATGGCTCCTCTGAGAGTCTGGTCGTACCCCAGACCCTCAAGAAACACACATAAAGTCTCTCAAACACACATACACAGATACATCAATGAGTCTCATAAATCTGTGATACATATTGGGCTGTGCTGATACGATATCGCTGGTTTTTCTCTTTGTGTGTGTGTGTGTGTGTTTTGGCGCCATTAGATTGGGGCCCAGAGTCATAAAGAATCCATTTAGTTATTGTAGATATAAATAAAATATGTTTTAAAAGGTTTGTTTGATTCAAAGAGCTGTTATGATGGTGGGTCTTAATAAATTCAGCAGAAGATGTTTGCTCTTAGGGTTTATTACTGCAAATCTATCTTCATTTTTGGGTGTAACAGATTGACAAGATACTGTAAACCATAACTGTATTTATGTTGTTCACATTGAACGTGCGCTGAGTTTCACATGGGGTCTAGAATCTGAGATTTTTTTTTTTTTTTTTTACATAAACATTTGTTGTGACATAAAAAGTGTAGGTGTTATTACATTATTACATGTTTTACTTTTTTTCTTTTTTTTTTTTTACTTTCTCAAATGATGCTGGAAAACATGAACATCAGATTTGTTCCTGTTCAATGCTGCTGGTGTTGCTATGTAAATTGATGCTATTTTTTAATTTAACTTGTCACATTGTTGTACTTTTTATACTTTTCTTTTTTTGTAAAGAAAAGTGTTGCATTAAATTAGAAAATAAGAAAAGAAATCATTATTTTCATTAGTAGTTTCAGACCTCTGATTGGCACCTCCTGATTGAATCAAAGCAAAACCTGTTTTTACTGTCAAATGATTCTCTGCATCTTCAATAGCAAAATGAGATATCTATTTTTCTTCCACAGAAGGCCATACAACTTCTTTGCACTGTCACTGATCCTGGCCATCTCTCAACATGATGAATGTGCCTAATTATTTTGGTGAATTTCAAAGGTGACGACCCTTAATGTGACAAAAATGATCTTTAATGATTGACACTGGCTCATGTTGAACAACTTCAAAGTTTGGAGCCACTAGTGAACATGCTTCTTTTTGGGATTATTAAACAGTTATATTAAGAAGTTAATTATAACAAGAAGTTAATTATAACAGTTTCAGATTATATTATAGCTCATATTATACTATATTACATCTTAAGGATATGTGATTTTTACAAACAAGCAGCCTTTTGCTTCACAATACTTTAATTGATAAATTGGAGTGATGTGGATTACTTGTGGATTATTGTAATGTTTTTATCAGTTGTTTGGACTCTAATTCTGACGGCACCCATTCACTTCATAGTATGCAAGTGATATAATGCTAAATTTATCCATATCTGTTCTGATGAAGAAAAAACTCAACTACGTTTAAGATGGCATGCACTGTAAAAAGTGAAAGTTGACTTAACTTAAAAAAATTGAGGAAACCCATTGCCTTAAAATTATTAAGTACATAATAATTAAAAAAAAAAAAAAAATAAATTTTAAGTTAAGTCAACTTATCACTTTTTACAGTGTGAGGATGAGTTTGTGTCCAATGGACTTCAGTAGAAGTATAAAAAAAAATGTCTGTACAAAAGAATCCACATGATCAATGTCGCAAATTTGCATACGTTTGGCCTAAGCAGTGCGCAATCTTAAAAACTACTTTTTACAAACCTTTTATTGGTTCTAAAATGCCCCCAAACCCCAGATTTCCAGGATTTTATAAAAAAAATAAATAAATAAACAAATAAAAAAAGTTCCATATTTTCAACTTTCAGTCCCTCGCTGTACAATTTGTGATGAATAGTGAATATGCATTCGTTTTAAGGCTGCTCAAACTTAATCAACTTCAGTAACTCCTGAATGGGTTTTCATTCTAAGAAAACGCTATTTGACTCCCCCCCTTGCTTTTCACTTAACGACAACAAACAGTGCACCAACATGTTTTTCCCAATGATGCTGATGATGTTAATGTAAGCTTACAGAGAGAACATTAGTTTGCTTCCATTAGCCTTGCAGGGTTACCTCAATTATCCTGCTGCACTCTGGGCACCTGCTGTGGAGAGAGCCGAGGACGGGGACCGGGTTTGTGGCAGTGGTTTCTTATGGGAGCAGAGGTGGCTTACAGGCAGCTGGTGGCCCACCCTGCAGACCCCTCGCTGCTTTTGCCCATGGCCCCTCCGGCCCTGTCTGACCGACCAACCAGTAGAGCTGGAGCGTAATGACAATGAATGATGCATAAATATTCAAAGATGGTGGGAAAGCGAGCGAGATCGAGAGAAATTGATGGAGAGAGACAGAGGAGCCCATTAAAAATGAATGGATTCATTTCTGGTCTGATGTGTTCTTACATCAGTAAAGCACTATTTAAGATGTGTCTCCAGTCATGGCAGACAGTGCCCATTTGGCCTGTGGATTGTCCATTAAGTTAGTGTGTCATTAAAAATGAATGACTTTATCATTTCAGCTTTTCTCTTTTTGATACGGCTGATATGGAGCTGCGTTCCACCACGGTCTGGCTGTGAAAATCTGTATTATTATAATATTTTAACTTATGCTTTTCTGTACACAGTTAGCTAACTGACAAATACTGTCTGTCAGATTTAATTATCTGTTTGTTTGTTTGATTGTTTGTTTGTTTGTTTGTTTGTCAGAAAACTTTTCTGTCCCATGGCAAATAATCATACTTACAGTAAGAAATGGATAAATGATTACATAAATTGTTCGCTGTACAAGGAATAGTTAATCTAAAAATGAAAACTTGCTAAAAACTTTACTCACACTCAGGCCATCCAAGATGTAGATTAGCTTGTTTCTTCATCTGAACAAATTTGGATAAATTTATTAATTTATTTATTGATTCATGAAATCATTTGCTCACCAGTGGATCCTCAGCAGTGAATGGGTGCCGTCAGAATGAGAATCCAAACAGCTGATAAACACACCACGATAATCCACAAGTAATCCACACAACTCCAATCAATTAACGTCTAGTGAAGTGAAAAGCTGTGTTTGTAAGAAACAAATCCATTATAAATGTTGTTTAAACTGTCGCTTCTGGCCAGAAAATAAATCCATAATCCATAACAATGCTTAATCCGGTCTCCTATTAAGTCAATCTCCTATTGTCCTCTCACATCAAAATCCACCAACATATTTTTAAAGAATGTTTTGGATAGTTTTCTCACGTAAATGGTGCTTGATCTGTGCCTATTTCTAATGGTTTATGGACTCTTGTTTTTGCCTTGATAATGAATTTGTTTCTTACAAACACGCAGCTTTTCACTTCACAAGTTAATTGATGGACTGGAGTCGTGTAGATTACTTGTGAATTACTGTGATGTTTTTTTTGTTTTTTTTTTCACCTGTTTGGACTCTCATACAAGTTTTTCTTTTTTTTCTTTCTTTTTTCCCCCCTGTAGAAAGTCTTTGTGGCCAGGCTTGTCTTCCCACTGAGTTTTGTGAGTAAATAGAGCAAAACCTGGTATAGTAATGCATCACCATACATGATGCCTAAGGAATGACACTTTGAAAAATCACATCATATTTAAGAATAGCCTTACCTTAGCTTGACTCCCTTCCCTGAGGCTGGAGTTGGGGAGGAAACTGCATATCTACTGTCAGCTCTCATATCCTCTCAAAATTCATCTTTCGTTCTCTCTTTTTCACTCTCTCAGCGAGTATCCAGCATCAGCTGTCATTCTACTGTTGGCTCTGTGAAAAATGTGTCCAATTCCTGTAGTTAATCAAATAAAATAAAAATGTAAAATGCTGATGTAACGGTTTGTCAAAATGAAATGTCAACAACCAACAACCACAAAGATGGGCAGATATGGCTATCAAACGAATGCTGGATGCAAAATTGTGTACTTTTAATGTAAACACATACATACTGTATATACGTATAGTTGAGGATATATATATATAGTAAGAAAGAATAGTAAATAAATGAATAAATATCATCTGCAGTCCAGAACAAACTACCCTTTCTTTTCTTCTCTGATGTTCAGTTGTACATCATGTTTTCTTTTTCCTCACATCACTATTCTATGTACTCTCATTTAGTTTGGCTTTTTACCTGAAACAGAAAGTCTGGCCTTTATTGCAGCTGTTTTGGTTTAAAACCCGCTTGATGTTCCCATTGTAGTGCAGTTGTTTAGAGTCAGACTTGCACTGTGGTCTCTACATAAAACACATAATGACATGTCTAGACTTTGTGGTTAGAATTCCTGTCGCTTCAAAAGTCATAATTATAGACTACAGACATATCTTTAAAAAAAAAAAAAAAAAAAAAAACTGTAGCAGTGCTTGTGGGTGTTGTTTACTTGCTACTGAGTGCTTCAAACAACACTTTTGAGTATCTTTCCATGATTTAATGAGTCTAATCTGAGTAAATTTGGTGATTAGTTCTCATCTTGTTTACATGCTAAAATACATGTGTGCTCTCAGTAAGCTAGCTCTTGCTATTTTTTGTGCTGTATGCATTAGACGGTCAGTGAACAGACTGTGTGGTCTGTGGCTCACTACTATATTGTATAATTCAGTTCTGCCTCATTTAGTGCTGACTTCTCTGGGCTGATTTTCATATTTTTCACCCACTAAACTCATATTACCTTTTTTTTTTCTTTTTCTTTTTTTTCTTCAAATAGTTGGAGCAATTTTCTTTAGACTCTTTATAGATAAAAATAAATGTGTGCTTAGACATTTATGGCAGAGGAATCCAGTTTGTGATTATCTGGAAGTATAAGCATTTCTGTGAATACGGTTCCTGATATTCAGAACTCTGCAGTATTCACTTGGAAAAGATTACTATTTAACAAATAATTATTGGTTTGTGCTAGTTTGCCATATGAACACTTAAAGGTCACCCAAAAATGAATCGTCTTGCACCACTTCTTATTCCAAACCATGCAAAATCTTGATGGCAAACATCCAGCTGTTTTCCATATATATCTAAATCTGGCAATCAATCACATAAAAGCACCATAAAATTGGCTCATATGCTATGTTTTCTATATTTGTTCTATATTAATCTTCTGAATACATAGCCCAAAAAAAAAAACTATTTTCATCAATTTTACATATTCAAACTGCACGCTGTGTTTGGCTATTTGGCACCAATAGCATTAAACCAGAAATTGTGGTCACTATGAAATGTCCTTGTATGGAAATACATTGTGCAAAAATGGTGTTTTTGTGTTCCACAGGGAGAAAAAAAAAAAAAAAAAAAAAAACATTATATGGGTTTTGGAAAGACATGGTGTTATGAAAATTATTACAGAATTTTCAGTTTGGGGTGAACTGTTCCTACTTGCATTCCATATACAGGGTATATGGGATATGCATCGCCAGAAACTGTAAAAAATACAAAGCACGATCTGAATTCTTCTCACATTTCCACACCTGGAGAAAATTGTTCACTCTTATCAGGAGAAGCATTACATGAGCTATGATACAGTATGCTAGTCTTGAACCAGATTAGAGGGAGAAAAATATCAGCCTCTGCAGATGACTGTGTGTAACTAAGCTGAGAAAATGGAGGTTGGGGCTGAAAACTTTTTTCACTGACCAGAGGGCGAAGGCTAAGAAATACCATTACATCCATAAACTCTGTTGCAGATTGGAAGACGTCTCTCTAACACAATGTCAACAGAGAGAACAGGAATTCATCAACCCCTGCTGACTTTCTCGCTCCCCGCACATTCTCCATTGACTTTTTAGTGTTTTTTTTTTTTCTTTTTCTTTTCTGTCTGTTTTTGTTCTTTCATCTTTGAGCAGGATGGTAGCTCATTTACCGATGGTAGAAGGTTTCCTTTGATGATAACAGTGGTAGTAAAAAATAATGTAAAGCATGTAAGATACAGCAGAATCTCCCTTTTTGTGGTCCTAAATTTGTATATTGTTTATTTATTGAACTGTAAAATGTTTATTTTGGATTCAGATCATGCAAATATAAAATAAATCACGTAGGAGCAGTAGTCATACAGTTTTACTTTTTATATAACTAGATATTAGTGCAACGTACTGTATTCAAAGTGATCAATTGAACAAATGTTGTGCCATTTCTCAGTTTGTTTGATCACTTGAGTATATAATATGAACTCCAGTAATATTTTACTTTGAACATTTTCCTCTTATAATATTTTTAACATTATTGGTTATGGAAAATGATTAGTTGGACTTCAGCTATTTTGAATTGGTATTTTGTATTTTTTTTTTTTTTATTTTGTTTCTGGTGCCATTTTTCACCAGAGTAGGAATTCTATGTAGTATCATTGTCAAGGGTACTTTTAAACCCAAATTTTGTCCTTTTACTTATTAGATGGTTATTAAAATAGTTGATTTCTCAAGTTTATTAGGCTCTAAACACTTGGTTAATTTTGGCAAAAACTTTGACAGTAAGTTGCACAATTGAACGTTGAACCTGGCAACCGATTTACTACACTGCACAAGTTTCACGTTACTAGTGTCATTGTGCTCTCTCTTTCTATTCACAGATTAGAATATAATTAAACATGTATCAATGTATTTGCTAAGAAGCCATATAAACGGTTGTGGTCTTGAAGTTGTACCTTTTTCATTGTGTTTATATAATTTGTGACTTTTCAGGGATTGAAAAATCAAGCTTTTTGTATTTTTTTTTTTTTTTAGGAACATTTGACAAAAGAGCCTTGAGTCTTCTTGTACTACAATTATGAAATGTGTGACCTACACACACACATGTGACCTGTTAAGAAAAAAAAAAAAAAAAACTCACACCAGGTTGTTTCAGGATATTTGTTTCAATATTCCAAGAGAGTCTGCATTTAAACCTGCCGCAACATAAGTAAAAGCTTTTATTAGAGCATTGCTACAGTCATAATGGATTGTGGTCATAAATTGAGTGCTTTCATCTCTAAATTATTGTCTGTTTGTCCTCAAATTGCTTTATTGTAAAGGCTATGATTTCCCACAGGCCTTGAGACTGAAATACTCCCATTCAATTGTCAATTCACCTCTTCATTATAGTTAGCATGAAATCGGACCTTCATAGTACGCCATTATCGTCTTCTTTATGAGGCACTGTAATAATAAATGTTCTGGTGAGGTAGAAAACAAATGGGGAATTTATGAAGAGCTGGTTTCTGTAAACACCTTACAGTGCTGCTAAATGCAATTTATTCTGCTGAATTGGTTGAGCCATTTAATTGCGTTCAAGGCAAGGAACATATTATCTTTCACTGAGCCCAACAAATAAACACGCACAGTTAATTGGTCTTAAAGAAACGTATCTGTCAAATGCAAAAGCGTGGAAGCTAAAACACATGTCATTGATGGAGAATGCCCCAGAAACCTGTCAACAAGAAACGGGTGAAAACTTTTGTGCCAGGCATCATTTAGAATGCAATTTCAGTCAGCTGAAATGAAATGTCATACGCGGAGGGATTTTTGGGTAATAAGGTTAATGGAATGCAAATGCTTACAGGCATGACTGTGCAGAACAAGCACATTCTGGGCTCTTACAATTTGTCTTTTGGGTGAGGGAGAGCTAGAGTAGGGAAAACATAAGCAATTGTGTAATAATTGAAAAGGACTAGTTTACCACCTAATTGCATGCCAAAACATGACGAGTAAAACAAATCCTGCTTTTTTTCAGAATGATTTGTGGTGGATTTGCACGTGCTGTGTTTGTGATGCAAGTCAATATCCATGAATCAAATGAAGTTAATTACACCCAGCTTCTGTCTTTTTGGCTCTGGTTTTGAGATACGATGTGTGAAATGTCAATGAGGAGATCCTGAAGACCATCTGTCAGAAATACTGTAAGACACAGCTCTTCAGCTTCACTGCAGGTGAGCTTCCTCTCACACCTTAAATTACGCCAAATGATATACCTGTTCTCTTACCGTACCATAGTATTTTCAGATTCACACAGACACAAACCAGTTTCTCAAGCTGTGAACAAGCTGGTCAGACATCATAGAGTTATATTTCGTAGAGAGCTTTGTTTCAGATCTGATTATATGCTTATTCTTTCTCTTTGCATATCCACAGGACACAGGGATCTCACTGACAAAGGAAGGCTATGAACTTTGCAGTCAGCAAACACTTCATATTCAACATCTTGTAGCAAATTAGCTCAAAAGGGAAATATTCATAATTAATTATAACTGGATAAAATTAATAATAAATATTTAGATTAGATCTTAGAATTAACTGTAGCAGAATCAATATTACAATTATTTGATATGTCCATCCACTGAGCAGACAATATAATCATTTAGCAGACAATATAATCAGACATATAATCCCTGGCCAAGGAAGAATAGCTTCCCTACGTTATGCAGTACTAGGGATAGTTTAGCATGTAGCACGGATCAACATTCAGTGACTTCGAATTGTGAGCAGAACACAGAGACAATCAATTGTGAATATAAGGGATTTAATAAACGAAACTATAGCTGACATACACTAAATTAAGCAAACTGGAATGAAGGAAAGCTAGGAAAGAGAGAAAGATGAACAAAGAATGGCAGTATTTCACATCAATTAACCACAACCTAATGAGAATCATTAAAAAAAATCAAAAATCCCCTTAAAAAAGTGGTTCAAACTTAAACTTATCTTTACATAGTTGTAAACGGTTACTTGCATTTGCTTTGTTGCTGAACAAGAGTCCTGATGTGATAGACAACGGAGGTTCTTGATGAGTTCTTTAGGAGTGCGGTTTTCCTCAGGTTCTGAAGTTTGATAGGCAGACCAGAGAGGTGATCTGTCTAGCATCTTTTTGATAGTGGGGAAAAACCATTGGCAATTTAGCACCCATATAAATGTAGACGGTGAGGCCAGGTCTGTAATTTATATGCAAATGTCAACAGGCTAAAAGGTTGTCTTAAAACAAAGTGTAATAAACCATCAATGAGCCTACGCAGATGTTACAATCTTCATAATCACCCTCATATTGTTCAAAACGTGTATGGTTATGTTTTTCCCCCAGAATGTCTAAGCTATGGAGACAAAAATGGCAAAAGCACCATTAAAACTTTAATATGGAAATTAATTTTATCCTTTAAAACTGATCTTTGATAATCAATATGACACAATGTATAAAAAAGGCTTTAAGGCCGCTATTTTAAATGTACGATTTTTGTTTTTATTTTTATTTATCCTTATAAGCATGAATATTACTAACACATTAGCTGTTTATTAGTACTTATAAAGCGCATATTCTGCATGGCCATATTCCACATCCCTAATCCTACTGTCAGACTTTTGGTCTTGTTTTGCCCCGCTGTTCTTCCTGGTTTTCCTTATTTGCATTTTCCTCTGTCAGGTCTACTATTTGGGTTACGTGTGTTTGTGCTCATTCTTATTTTGGATTTTCCTCTGTATTTACTCATTAAAGAAAGATTAAGCTTATTCCTGCCTCTTATGATCTTCCTGCAGGACACACCGTGACAGAAGACACACCAATTACAAGATGAACTGGGCTGAGGAATACCTCCTGGAGATCCTGCAAGATGAACGACCATTGGTGCAGTATGTGGAGGAGTTCCTGAGCATGATCGTTCAGGTGAGATGGAGCAATCTTATGATCAATGCGTGCTCCCGGATGGGACTAAAAGATGATAATTGGTTTTGTTTTCTGACGATTGCCGCAGATCCGTAGCAGATTTTATAAATTATGTCCTAGATTTAAGTGGTTCCAAGTTTTTTGTTGGTGTGGATGATAGTCATCCTCCTCCTATCCAGAAGCATGTGAACGCTCCGTCTGACCATCAGCCAGCACCCTCCACATACAGCTCCTAGAGCCCACTCCCTCCATTCCCCCCGCACTTCCTTGAGTCATCCGAAGCTCCACCATCATCCTCAGCCCAGAAATGCCAGCCGATTCTAAGCTAAGTTCGCCGGCCTCATCGAATTCAAGTCTGCTGGCCGCTCCAGAGTCAAGCCCTCTCCTCAGCACAAAGGAGGAGATTGCGGAGGAAGAGACTCCAGCCCCAGAGTTCACTCCAGTGTTGGCTCCAGCCCCAGAGTTCGCTCCAGTGTCGGCTCCACCCCCAGAGTTCGCTCCAGTGTCGGCATCAGCCCCAGAGCGCCCTCCAGTGCCGACTCCAGCCCCAGAGTGCCCTCCAGTGCCCATGCCTCCAGATCGCCCTCCTGAACCCGCTCTTCCAGAGCACTCTCATGAGCCTGTTCCAGTCAGGAACCCCGTAACACCCCCCCAAGGAATTTTTTTGGGGGGGCTACAGGGGTTTGGCCGTAGTGGCTGGGCTGAGGGTTGAGGCCAAGGCCATAGAGGCTGGCTCACCATGGCTCCCGAGACTGCCTGTCCTGCCATGGCCTCTCAGGTCCCCTGATCCGCCGTGGCCCCCTGAGCTCCCTGCACCGCCATGGCTCCTTGGACTGCATGCTCCGCCATGGCCTCCTAAGCTCCCTGCTCTGCCATGGCTCTTTGGACTGCATGCTCCGCCATGGCCTCCTAAGCTCCCTGCTCTGCCATGGCTCCCCGGACTCCCTGATCCACCCTGGAGGCCTCTCCCCTGTCCCCGGTGGAATTGTTACAGTGCGGGACGTGCTTCCGGGAGGGGGAAGCTATGTCAGACTTTTGGTTCTGTTTTGCCCCGTTGTTCTTCCTGGTTTACCTTATTTGGTCATTTTCCTGTCCTTGTTTAGTTTGATTATGATTCATTGCACCGGTGTTGGCAATTATCCTTGTGTATCTGGCCCTGGGTTATGTGTGTTTGTGCTCATTCCTATGTTGGATTTTCCTCTCTATTTACTCATTAAAGAAAGATTAAGCTTATTCCTGCCTTTCTTGATCTTCCTGCAAGACACACGTGACACCTACCTAATACCTAGGGATGTGCCGAAAGAGGCTTTTGAAGCAGTGAGGATTTTACAACAAACTGCATTGATGCTTCGAAGCTTTTGACACAGTGCTCTACTCCGCCATCTGGTGGTCAATAAAAATTCCTATACCAACTGTATAATTTAGAATAGATGTTTTGTTCATTGTGATGGCATTGTAAAATTGAATTGCCTATTTAATAAGCATGTGTCATTAGCAAGGCAGCATGTGTGTGTGCAGCGATAGAGTTTCCAAAATTCATTGTATTTTGCACAATACAATGACAATATAGACTTTGTTCTTCAATTTTACTTGCATCAAACTTGTGTCTTTTCACCTTCTAAATAGAATGTTTAATATGGCAATAAATTAGGCCTACATCATTTGTCACTGCACCATTTTTTTCTTCCTTACTAATCATGCTCATTTGCACAAATGCAATTATTGCATTTAATATATCTTGCAATATCATATTTTCCTCACCAATGTGAGCTGTTGACAACTGAGGATGGCGTTTACAAGCGGCAAAAAATGTTTGTGGTTAAGGAAGAACTTTTATCCTTCTTGGGAACAGTGGTTGAGCCTGCAAGGTGTTTTAATTTTCATTCAGTCAAAAGACATTCACATATCATTTAATAGTAGTACTATAATTAACAACGATACACCACTTAAAGCACTAAATTTGTATAGGCATACCGACTGATATAACTATAACATTGCACTAAATGGATCGCGGGTATGGGACAGTGCAATTGATGCGCTTTGTATTTGAGCCTAGCGTGACGACGCATCAGTGAGGTAAAGAAGCTTCGTTTTCACAGGTCACGTGCCTCATTTCAAGCAATGCTCCGGAACACTGTTTCGAGGCACTAGTGTGTCAAAAACTCGAAACATCCCTACCAATACCTACAATTAAGAACTAATTTATTAGGCAACTATTAATAGGCAGAGTTTATTGAGGCAAAAGTCATAGTTAATGGTTTATTAATAATGAGAATTGGACCTTTATATAGGCTACAGTATATCAGAGAGTGAATATGTGAGTACATTTATTCAACTTCTAAATGGATTATAGCCTAGAATGCACACAAACAGTGCTTATAATCACTAAAAAGCTGGGTAACACTTTATTTTAAAGTGTTCTTGTTACACATTATATGTACTTACTATTAAAATAACAATTAATCATGCATAAGTACATGCAAGTAACCCTAATCCTAACCCTAACCAGTAAGTACATGTAGTTAATTAATATTACTCAGTACTTAAATGTAAAATTACACCGTAACAAGGACACCTTAAAATAAAGTGTAACCAAAAGCTTAGTTACATTGTATCTACACTTTGTTTGTTATAATGAGAGGATTTGCGAGCAAAATACTGGCATATTTAGCTGTGAGTTGATACTGACTAAATGTGTCTGATTGGCCATTGCGTTCATGAAATCAACATATGTGTCTGTTATTGGCTAATAAGCTCAAAAACACCTTGTTATAAAAATAAGATCAGTGGACGGAAACAATTTACGAGACTGATGCTATTGTTATTACATGTTATGTATTACATTATTATATTGTATTTTTCAATTTTAAATTTCTGTATCAATTGAACAATTTGCAGTTGTGTCCATTTTGAGTCAAATTGAGCCATATTGAGGTTGATGTTTTGGTGGTCAAGGATGAAAATGTTTCCTTTTTGAGACTCTATTCTGTACTCTACACTCAAGAGCTCTATTAAAGCAGCACACTGGCCAGTTGTTGATTAGTGTGACATTCACACAAATGCCATTGTTTTCTTGTCAGTCCTACAACTAAACTATATTTTCAAGCTGACCCAACATGAATCATCTGCACTACTTGTACAGTTTAGGTTAGGTTAGGCTGTGATTTAGGATTGTTTGCAGATTCTAGAGAATATAAAAGAAGGCTATTCTTTTGTTTATGCTCTGTGGGTGAGTGAGTGACTGATGGATTGTTTTCTTCTGATATATGTAGGACTAATCACTTGCTGAGATCCCACACCAGCCATGTCGAGCGAACTAGTCAGCACTGGCACAGTGTGTAGATTTAAGTCTGAAAATAAACCATTGTGTTTGGCTTTTTTCTCTCTTTTTCCTTTCTCACCCCCTGCAAATATAAGCCATTTCCTTCAAACATGAATGGGAATCAAATATGCAGCAAAGAAGGGCAGCATTCCCGCTGTCATAACGCTTATGCATGCTTTTAATGGAATAAGTCACCCAAAATGAATTTATGTCATTATTTATTCACCCTGCTGTCATTTTAAACCAGTTCTTTTATATTTTTCATAAAACAAAAGGAGAAAGAATTTTTACACACTCTTTTCCATTCAAAAGCTGTTCAAGAGACCATACGGATTTGGAATTGACCTATCGGTAAGCCCCTCCCCTCAAACGCAGACTAGCCAATGGCAGTCGAGTATCAGTTGCACGGGGAGCAGAACTCGGACATCTTTAGGTTTCAGCGCCGTGAAGAAACATAGGAAGATCCGAAGCTCACATCAGTTTTATGGGGTTTATGCTTCAAAAATGGAAAAACGATGTGCCTGGGGTCCTTGTAACACTGATTCCATGTATCCTGAGAGAATGGACAATATAATTTATTTCATTACATTTCCTGAATCCAAACAAAACAGAGCAAAATGTCCCTAAGTATTCACCCCAATACAAATGAAGACAAAAATGTTCATTTTCTGGTTGTTATACACTCATTAAGTTACAATTTTCATCTGCTCAAGCAAAACGTTAATGTTATCTTGTGCTTTAGCAAGGTATCTCTGGCTAAAACTAGATAACGTTAAAGTTAGTGAGTCCATGCTGACTTTCAACCTAAATAGCGGACTGTTCTCGTGTCTTGTACAGTTTAGGTCAAAAACACATAAACAAAGGTCTACATTTCAGTGCCTTCCCATATTAAACTGGTTAAATGTACATTAATTTAATCGCACCATGCGATACCTGAACTGTGTTGATCCGCGATCGTGATGACCGACCGTAATATGAGACTTCTCCCACTTGCATTGTGATCTGAAACCCTCCTTCGAGTTACCCACCGTATTTGTTTTTAAAAATTTTATAAATCCCTCCATGGAATATTTAATTCCCATTTGGTGGCCTTCTGTGTCCAAAATTGTGCAAAAACATCGTGGGACAAGGTTTTCACTCTGCAGCTGTCATTGAAAGGCAGTGATTAACTCCCTTTGTTTGTCCGAGGGAGCAACAGTAACTAAGCAGGGCGGGGCTTGCCGATAGGTCAATTGCATCAGTGTGAGTAGATGAGGATTGACAACTCAATATTGTCAGTTAATGCTTTATATTAATATATATTTTAGTTACATATCTGTTTTATTCTAATCTTAAAGGCATTTTAGTGCGTGTGTGTGTGTGTGGGAGGGGGGGGGGGTAAAGCTTGTTGACAGAGAAGGGACTTTGGGAATGCATGTGTTTGCAAAGTAATAATTTGTCTGTGATCATCATTAGTGGCCCAGTATGCAAATTACGTTCCAGAGAATGTTGTGCTTTTAGTGTTAAAGACATTTTTAACAGCAAATTTTATATTTTAGATACAAACACGAGAAACTTCCTTAGAATTTGAATCTGTAGTGTTGGACTGTTACAACATGTACCCCATTTATTTTCAGACATTTGCAATGCTGATTGTCACTATCATTTCACATCCCCTAAAACACATGTTTGTAATATTTATATCCATTCTTCATCATTTATATCCATTTATCACCATAAATAATGTTTCAGTAATGAGCATTTCAAGATTCACACTATACGGCAAAGCATTTAAATTGCACGTGGGGTTAAATCGTGGCTTGCAGTTAATGAAAAAAACATCAAATAGTTTAATTGTGATTAGCTTAAACAAATGTTTTGAAGCATCATTCATTTACAGTCTAATTCATCCAAATAATCCTCCTTTTAACCTGATCTTTTCTTTTTTTCTGGATTCCTTTCACCTCGCAATCCCACATAATGAGTACGATAAACATAAACGGATGGCTGACAGGCGGTATATCTGCTCTAATTGGGGAGCTTTTGAAGGCACGGCTCCGTTTATCTCTGAACAATGATTACACGCATGCGGTTTTGTAATCCCGGGGTTTTGCAATATTGCTTTAAGAGGTTAAGAAGATGAATGCTTATTGCTGTTAATCTGCAGGGACGTCCTGATTAATGACGACTGCCACGTTCTGTCCTCGTGTCTCCAAACGCACAATAGGCCCGGGTCACATGTGAAATCGTGCATGCATCAATCTGCTGGGATGGCAGCATGTACCAATGGCCTCATACCAAATCATGTCACTTTCACGGGGTCTCCTTTATGTTCTAGTTGACACATCGTTTAGTGGGAAGACTTCAAGGATATGCCCGGGTAAACGTGGTAATGAATGCGGGCTGAACATGGCTCTAATTGCACTATGGGATGGGCGGCCATTGAGCCTGGATGCAGGAAATGGTTCATGTAATGTGGTTCTGGATCCGGTCATGGATCGTGGAATGATTTAATAGATCATGTATGGGTTATGGCGTAAGTCATTCATGACGCGGCTTTCCAGAAAATACTGCTTAAGGGATCTAGTTAGTATAAGGCTGTGATAGATGGTACTGCAGTGTCATTATATTTATCAGGACCCAATAAGGGGCCTTGAGAGCTTTGTCTTGGTGCTTGGTCAAAGTAAGATTACGGCCACCAATCAGGTGATTCATTACGTTGAAAAAAGTCCCATTACGGCCTGGCATGCTGAAAAAAAACACACACAAAAAAAAAAAAAAAACACAAAGGCTACTGCATGTCAAGTTAAGGCACTTTCTATTGTAATTCAACCATATGTGTACATTTCTCTAACTGTTTTGTTGCTAATGTGCTTACAGCTGTTGAGTTTTAAGACAGTTATTATAGTAAATACATTATATTGTGTGACATAATACATGGTACTCATTAAAACATGATATGTCAACTTCATCCTCATTAACATTGCATGCATTTAGCATATTTTTCTCTTGCGAGAAATTAAGACTTAAGGGTGTGAAAGTTGTAGAATATATTGTTTCCTTGTCATTCTTGCACTAAAGCACACACTACTACTAAGCCAGAAGCTCAATGCTTTGCATACCAAAAATAAATAAATAAATAGAAACACTTTACAGTAAGGTTCAGTTCATTATTTTGTGTCATGTATTAACAATATACATTTTTACTGCCTTTATTTATGTAGCAGTGACCCTTTTTTACATTGATATATCAATGGCAAAATGGCTGTCTTTGTGACTGATTGAATCATTCAGTAAATCTAATTGTTCAAAAACACTGAATCATCCAGGAACACAACATTTGCTGTCTTTATAAGTGAGTCACTGAATCATTCAATCTACCGACTCTTTCAAAAACACTGATTCATTCCGCAATAAAACAAGTAACAGACTTTGAGTCAACTCATCCATTCAAAACAAGTGAATGATTTACTGTTTATTCTGTTTAAATTGTACATTACTCGATATTAGCTTCTCGTATATTGAACTCCATAAAAGCAACACCACACTTGCAATCATACTGTGTTTTTAAAATTTGTTATCGGAACAACAACATTCTTGCCTGTGTCTGTGTGATATTACTTAAATTCGGTAAACAATATTATTCATTGCTTCTTCATGATACCTCATGCAAAGTATTTCTCATATTATACTTTCTGTTTGAGTTAGAGCACAATATTTGATATTTAAATGATAACTAAGTTGGTTAAAATTCTTGTTTTCTTTAAGCTGAAAGTCTACGTCTAGTGTTGCATACCAGTCACTGCACCTAGATAATTCCTGTAGGGTCCTGGTTAAAGTTATAACTCTTTCTTTCCTTTTTCTGACCTCAGGCCCTTCATGTTATTTGTTAACATTGACGAGACTCACAGCTTTCAGTGTATGAGACCAAGATCTTGCAGTTTGCAATGTGTGTTAACACAAGAGAAAACAAGAAACCTCGAGTCTTTGAATGTGCACAAGGCAGCTACTTTAGTTTTGCAGTCTTTTCGCCATTAGGGCCACCAAATAGGTCATTCGAGTTCCCAGCAGCTTCATCAGTCTTACATGCTTGTTTTCTGTTGTTTTTCTCCCTCACTTCTTAAACCTGAGAAAATCAGGTCTTGAGGATGACAAGGTTGTGGAAAACCCCACAGCTCCTAACACACACGTGCACGTATGCAACTACACACGTTTCATACGACGTGGATCACCAGTATTTTATTTAGTTGAGTTCACTAAGGGCCGTCTGCCACTACGCCGGGTGCAGATGATAAATGATGCTATGTTTGTCCCGAGGACAGGGATGACTGTCCTGTGTCACAGTATGATGTTAGCCATGTCCCATATATGTCTGTTGGCGGGGCTGAGGAAACTGAAAATCACTCTGTCCTCCTTCCCATTAGACTTCCAGCTCACACCAGAGTGCTGACATATTATTGGCTTTTGGACTAACTACAAGGACAATGCCAAATTAGACCGCCTAATCCTCGAAAGCTTTTTATCTGTCTTGGCCGTAATACCTGAGCGAGGCGCGCTGCTCGATGTCCCCAAAGACTTTGAGGACTTTTGAAGTCTTCGCTTCAGATAACTTCAGGTTTCGTGACGATTAGAGTGTTGACGTTTTGCCCCTCAATGCGGGTTGCCATATTAAACTGAAAATGAATTATGTGACCCGTTGTCTATTTGGCATAGTTATAGCGTAAAGTCATGTTGGGTGGCCAACGACCATGAAACAACGTCCATAAAATTTAACAGGCTATGTGAGAAGGCCACGGAGAAAGATTCAAGCTGGCAGATGTGATGACATGATTTGCCTTTCCATTTTTCACCCTCTTTCTCAACGATCCTTGGATCTTATTAATGCGTTCTGTCCTCTTATAATTGAATTGCGTGTATCGGGGGAGCATAGACTTTTTCTGAGCGATGGATTTGTTGTTCAAGATATATTAATTCAGATCTTGGCAGGCCTTTTTTTCCCTTGACATTTGGTTTTGGATGCCAGAAAACTTTCAAGGGCAAAATCACAAGGATGGGAGGAAGAATACAGTGTCACATCAATACATGCAGACTGTAAAAGTTTTGTTAGGTGCCCTTATCTCTCATTCCAGGTCCACTCATTCAGCATCTCCCTATTGAGTACTGCTCTGTTTTAGGGTGTGGAGATGGGATATAATTTCATGCCAGTTTGTAATCAGGCTCTCGGATCTGACAAACATAATTCATGTTCGACTGTTCGAACCAGCACAGCAGCAACTGTGCAATTAAATTTTCTGATGACATCTCGTCTATAGTCTGATAACTAATAATCTCGTACTAAGATTTTGTCAAACATTCTTTATAAAGAATACCAGGGCCAATGATAGAAAGCTGAAGAGAATGACTTAAAGCAGGGGTCACCAAGTTTGGTCCTGGAGGGCCAGTGTCCTGCCGAGTTTAGCTCCAACCCTAATCAAACACACCTGAAGCAGCTAATCAAGGTCTTACTAGGTATACTTCAAACTTCCAGGCAGGTGTGTTGAGGCAAGTTGGAGCTAAACTCTGCAGGACACCAGCCCTCCAGGATCAAGTTTGATGACCCCTGACTTAAAGGGACATTTAAAAATAAAAACGGTCATCATTAACTCAACCTCATGTGGTTCTGAACCAGTATGACTTTCTTATTTGTGTGGTTCATGTGGAACATAAAATGTGCCAGTATATGTCCATACAATAAAAGTCAATGGGATCTTATGATGTTTGAACCCCAGTTTTCTTCAAAAGATCTATTTTGTCTCCCTCAGAAGAAAGAAAGGCATGCAGGTTTTTTGAAACAGCACGATAGTGAGTAAATGATGACGGAACTGTTGTTTTTGTGTGGACTGTCCCTTTAATTGTGAACAAAAATATCGCTATTTTCACTTTTTCAGTGATCATATTTCTATAAGTATAGTACATTTCTCATTCATTTTCTCCATTAGAATTTCAACAAGTCCTTCAGTAAAGACCATTTGACAACATTAGAATATTTAATTGAATTAGTTATTTATCATTATATGTTTATATTATATATTATATTACATTACATTACATGACATTAAATTATATTATATTATAGAACATACAGTATATTAGAAATGCACCAAAATTTGGTTCTCAATAAGCATTTGACTGTTTTAAATATATTAAAATAGAAATTATATTGTTTCACAACACTCCTGATTTTACTGTTATTTGTTCATTCATTCATTCATTCATTAAATTCAACTTTAAAAACATTAAGAAATCTCATTGACCCCAAATGACTTTAAATTATTTATTTTATTTTATTTGTTTGTATTGATTAATGACAGATATGTTACAGTAAATTAGGCCTTCATTTCCCAAAGCAAATCCTATGATAGAAATATATATTGTTGCACAGTTTTTTTTTTTTTTTTGGTGTATGAATTTCCTTGAAACATGTGGCGATAGAACAAACATTCTTCTGTAAGATGATGTTGAAAGTATTAGACAATGCACACTGCAAGAGCATAAATTACTTTTAGGAATCAACTTTGTGTTGATTATAAAAGGCAGTTGCCATGGAGACATATGGGATTGATGTAATTACTTGAACATTGTAATTGCTGCAAAACTAATGACCTAGCACTTACAGAAATGATATACAGCACTTTAAACAAGGTGTTATAAAATTAGCACTGATTCTTTGCCAAATATAGAAGCTAGCAAGCCACCAACTGAGTCTGTTGAATGTTTAAAGACCAAAAGTTGAAAAAGAAAGTTTGATCACAAAATCTATTTGCCTCATTGATTCAAACGCTGTTTAGCTCTATAACATTGCTCTAATGTCTCCATGAGATTTCAGAATTTTTCTGGTCCAAATATAGACCCTAAAAATGGTTTTCATATCGTCCCATCAGCTTCGTCATTATTCACAGTAATCATTCGATTATTTTATAATGCGATCCCTCGCCCAATGGGAGCCCGCATTTTTCCTTCTCATTCTTATTTTTACCACCATCATCTGTCATTTCTGTCAGCCTCAAAGAAATATTATTGCATTCTTCTTTAACTATCATATCAACTATCATTCTTGTATTTTTAGGAAGCACGACGTTCTTACATGGTGTCGTGGTTACATAACAACAGTGCAAATATCTTGCACTACAACGTGTTTTTTTTTAAAGCTCAAATATATATATATATATATATATATATATATATATATATATATATATACTGTATATGTATAATGAATAGTAAGAGAGTAAGAGAGAGTAAGAGACTTTCAAAAACATGAAAAAATCTTAATTATTCAAACTTTTTATTATATTATATTATATTATATTATATTATATTATATTATATTATATTATATTATATTATATTATATTATATTATATTATATTATATTATATTATGTGGATAGATTCACAATCCATTAAGACATTGAAGCTTTAGTTTCATACAGTAGTTTTTTACTACACGTTTTTAACCTCACTTCACCTACCCTGTGGTAGTGTCAAGTCCGTAGGCGTACAACACCCATCTTTTTCTTCCTTTACTCATTCACTTTGTATCCCACGTTGAAGGAAGGAGGGGAAGGCAGATAAACATCTTGGTGAGATCCGTGGGATGGTTTCAGCCATTGTTATTGATGTCCGGCTCAGTTCATCCCTCGTGGGGAAAGAAGCTTTTTCTCCATGTATTTTGTTCCTCTCAACTCACTCCTCCTTTTCACGCTCTGCTCAATCTCTGGTGCATTTAGACCTAAATCCATCCCATTGTTCATTGGACTCGTGAAAAAGAGGGATTACTGGAATTACAAGGTGGTAAACTGCGTGGGTACCTTAAAAGTCTGGTAGCTTAAAATGAATGACAGTGGAGGAGACAATAGAAGAAAATAAATGTTTGCAAACTGACTTCGCAACAACAAGCTAACACTTCAGGTTGTGGTTTTTGAGACATTCTGAAGGACCTCGAAGCGATTTTCATGTCAAAAAATCCCCCCAGAGGAAGAACTGCTCCACATTCTGATGGGTTTTGAGTGGAGGCTCATACCCTGGAGAGACTAAAGTCTTTTGAGACCCCAGACATCCAGTTTAAATGGCTGATAATCTAATATAAAAGAAAGTGTCAGAAATGCAATTTGGCTCTGAGAAGCTCCATAGGGCATCACTATTGTATTGTAGCCAAATCGACTTAGTTTCCCCATTGTTTCTTTCCGCTCTCTGTTCTTCCTCTTGATATTGCATTGACAGGAGCAGAGCACATCCTAATATTTTCATGTGTCTGTCATTCATTTTAATAAAGATTTAGCTTTGCCCTTTATGTTTAAGATATTCTGCAGTATGTCCCTGCAATAGTGTTTATGGCCCATGATATTAAAAATAACATTTTCTTATAGGCTTACATATAAGCTGAATGGATAAAGTTATATGTGTTCACGTTTGAAATGGCCAATGAGTTTTTGTTATGTGTACATACATAACGTCTGTGTTATAGCATTAATGCTACAATTAAAATATGTTTATATTTTTAATGTATTTTTGACATTTCTTTGACCATTAACATAATACAACTTCTAAATGTCTTAGCATATGAATGTCTTAAATTATTATTATTATTATTATTATTAATAATAATAATAATAATAATGGTCAATAAAATGGCAAAATGTTTTATTTTATTTTAGTTTATTAAGGACTAACTGAAATGACTAACATTTATTTATTTATATATTTATTTAATTGTATTAATGGTTGATTAAATGGCTAAAATAAAATAAAATTATATATATATATATATATATATATATATATATATATATATGTATGTATATATATATATACACACACACACACACACACACAAATATATATATATATATATATATATATATATATATATATATATATACACACACACACACACACACACATACATTTTATTGTGAACTGAACACATTTCATAAAATATCTTAAAATGTTTTGCCTTAAAACTCTTTAAAATATATTTCAGAGTCTTTAAAAAGTTACACAATTATAATACATTCATAGTTTTTTTTTTTTTTTTTATTAATGAACTGGTCAGCTAAAATGTATATGTGTGTATGCGAGTCTGTATTTTTGTATAAACACTTTATTAATAATAATTATTATCCATTAATGTAAAGGCTTCCCATAAGAAAATAGCCTGCACTGGGAATACTTGAAAGAATACATGAATATGTATTATTGTTTATACATCTGACAGTATAGATAAAAAAGATACGTGATCCTAGTCTCGCAGGTCTTTATCACATTTGGCAAGTCTTCGTACACAAGCTTTTCTTTTAGATTTTCATCCATGGCATTTTGACATCAGATAGTCGTAAACAAGGATCATTAGCATGGCGCTAATTAGCTTGCTGCCATGGCTCCGTAATTAGTACACAAGCAGTGTCTCTCAGATCTCTGGAGTTACATCAAAAGGAAATCTCTCTCAATTAGAAGCTCTGCTCCTGTGTAATTTCTCCTTTGTTTACCTTTTCTGCTGCTCTTTCAAGCCTTTTTATCTTCACCCAAAGGTTCAAACGGAGCTGGCGGCTAGTATCGGGGCTAATTGTTACTTTATCATCACCTTTGATGGTAGAGTGTCATGAAAGCTGTCAACCCATTAGTGTTTCCTTTTCTGTTGTTAAAAATGCCCTCGTACAACTGTGTCAGAGGGGCCGATATAGATGCAGCTACTGTATCGACTAGAATTATGTAACATGCTGTTTTGGTCACCGGACTAGTGTGCTTATTTAGTTTTTTAGCCTTTGACCTTAGAAAGAGGACAGAAAATTATCAGAGAGGAATGGAAATGAGGCACATCATGCACATCGACACATTTTAACTTGTGTAACCCATATGAGCTCCATAGCTCACAATTTATGTACTGCTGGCCTCCAACACTAATGGTTTCTTTCTGAAAAAAAAAAAAAAAAACTAAAATTGCAATACCCAAAAATAGTACACTACTGTTAAAAAGTTTGAAGTTAAGAGTTTTTTATTATTATTATATATATATTTTTTTATTATTATTATTTTTATTTTATTTTATTTTATTTTTTTTAAGTAAGATGTTTTTGAAAGAGGTGTTGTATGCTATAAAAAAATAAATAAAAATATGTATATACAATATTGCATAATATATAAAACAGCTATATTATATTTCAGACTATTATAAAATGTAATTTATTCCTGTGATGGCAAACCTGAATTTTCAGCATCATTACTCTAGTCTTTGATGAAATTTGATCAGAGTTGGAAGTAAACCCTGTAGGAAAGTGTCATGTGAGAGAGTAACATCTACCATTATCTAAATTTTTATCCATAAAACTTTTGAAATAAACTTTTCAAGGAGAATGCAAACATTGTAATGTATTTTATCAAAACAATTCAATACAATGCTGACTGCTGATATATTATATTTAATAGTAATCTAATAATCTAATTAACTATTTTACTTAATATGTGTGTGCTATGTGATTTTGTGTTTAGCTGAGGAAAAGGAATAGTACACTCTGTTGATATCAATAGTACAGTGTACTATTTGTATGACACACGTTAGTTGCTTCCTATGTAGAGTTTTCAAATCAGCCACTTCTAATGTTTTATTTCAGACAGAAAACTGCTTTAGAGAAGGCTGCTGCCTACGTAGGCAATAGTGAGTCAGCTCACTAGACTTGGTCTGAAACGTCTTAACAGGCTTAGTCTGGTCTGGCCTGCCATTTGATTTCTAATATCAATGGTAGGACTAGAAGAAATGGTCTTTTTAACAAATGCAGTGATTTAAAATGCTTGACAGGACTGGTCAGTATATAGGATCCAGCTATAACACCTCTGTTCACACTGCACATTAAATGAGATATCAGCACACTGGCAGAGAACATGTCTCACTGCCACGTCATTTTTTTGTGAAAGAATAAGCTTTTCCTTATTCTTTACCTTTTCTCTACTGTGAAATGCCAGTATTTTCAGCACTTAAAGGTGCTGTATGTAGGATTTTGACTCTACTAAAGCATAAACATACCATAATATGTTTACAGATATTTAAGAAACATGCTAAGTTAACATACTTGTTTATCTGAAAAACAATGCTACAGTCAGTTATTCTCCTTTGAAAATGTGCATTCCGGCCCAGAATGTCTGTGTTTGTTATGGATTGTGAAACCCACCCACTGCCAGTTTACCCAATTGTATCTCGGCACCGACAGTTGCCAGTTGGCGGAAAACACAGCGTATTTAATTTCATTCGTCAGCATGTGCGCTCGTTTCTGTTGGTGTAGTTAATCTGGCAACCTGCGTGTGCGTCAAGTCTGAGGAGGAGGGGCCGGGTGAAAAAAACTGTCTCCAATATTTTGAATTTGGACTGCAATACCTAGTTCAACCGCTGGGTGTCAATCCTACATACAGCACCTTTAAAGGTATAGTTCAGCCTAAAAATGAAACTTCTCACTCATATGGAAGCCCTTTGGGAATGAATGAATGAATGAATGAATGACAACATGTAATGTGTCGTGAATTTTTATCTCACAATTTGGGCCAAGCTTCCATACACTCATGTCTTTTCAAACCTGTATATTGTTTTTTTTTTTTTTTTTTTTTTTTTTTTTTTTTTTAATGGTGTGACATCTATGCTCCAAAAAACATAATGAAACTACCTTAATAGAGGCCCATTTTACTTGTGTGCTGTATTATGAATTGTCTGAAGCTGTTTGATCCATTTATGTGAGGTCCAGACTGAATTTGTTTTTCTCTCCTTCTTTCGTTCTTTCCTCTGTTTTTCTCCTAGGATTGTCTTTTCCATTTGCCCCCCTCATGGTAGTGGTGACAGATTCTGCTGTTGTTGTGGAAACTGCCACTGCACATCATCAGATACGCGGTATGGATAGATCGTCCATGACGACAGGCGGCAGGACGGTAAACACCTGCTGGTCGCTCCAACATAACTGTGAGGCATTTCTCTGGGGTCAACACTCTGTCTGAGTCAAAGTGACCAAATAATGACCTCTCACTGCTGTGACATCTTGCGCATCTCTCTGGTGTTTTCTACCTCCGGACCAACAGCAGATTTGTGAGTGGCTTTTGGACTTGCTGACTGTCAGAGATCTCAAGGTACTTACTTTTTTTTTTTGAGAGGAACTGCTGAGAGAACAAAATAAGTAGCAGAAGTTTGACAGCAGGGACTGACCCATAACAGTTCGGATGGAGAAAGTGTTCTTTGGCTTGTATAGAAAAAAATAAGAGCTCTAATTTGATAGGATTATACATTTTTCAATGCTGATTGAAAAAAGTATAATCCTATCAAATTAGAGCTCTTATTTTTTTCCTGATGGATAAAAGCAAGTCCCTTCGTATTTTTCTCTTTCCATGTTATTTTTAATACATTTATGGAATTGGTCTATATATATATATATATATATATATATATATATAGTGCTGCTTGAAAGTTTGTGAACCCCTTGCAGAATCTGTGAGAATGTGAGTCATTTTAACAAAATAAGATAAGGCAACCAACTTCCGCAGATTTTTGAGTTTGCTCAACTTGTTTTTGTGGGAGATTTTCACATTTTTGTTGTATAAACTTAAAACGACAAGTTAAGAAAATTAAAAAATCTGTTGAAGCTGATTGCCTTAAAATTTTAAGTTGGCTCAATTTATTTATTTTATTTTTTTTAACAGTGTACAAAATGCATGTTATTTTTTATTTAGTACTCTCCTGAGTAAGATATTTTACAAAAAAATATGTTTACATTTAGTCCACAAGACAAAAAAAATAAAAAAAATGCTGAAATTATTAAAATAACCCCATTCAAAAGTTTGGGAACCCTTGGTTCTTAATACTGTGTGTGGTTGCCTGGATGATCTACAACCGTTTTTTGTTTTGTGATGGTTGTTCATGAGTCCCTTGTTTGTTCTGAACAATTAAACTGAGCACTGTTCTTCAGAAAAATCCTCCAGCATTTTTCCAGCATCTTTTGCATATTTGAACCCTTTCCAGCTGTGACTGTATGGTTTTAAGATCCATCTTTTCATACTGAGGACAACTGACTCAAACACAACTATTTAAAAAGGTTCAAACAGTCACGGATGCTCCTGAAGGAAATATGATGCATTAAGAGCTGGGGGGTGAAAACTTTTTGAATTTGAAGATCAAGGTAAATTGTACTTAATTTGTCTTCCGGGAAACATGCAAGTATCTTCTGTTGCTTCCGAAGGGCAGTACTAAATGGAAATTTGGACATCTTCATCCTGTTCAAAATCTTCATCCTGTTTACAGTCTATGGTTTGAACCTTTTGTAATAGTTGTGTTTGAATCCCTCAATTGTCCTCAGTGTGAAAAGATCTCAAAATCATACAGTCACTGCTGGAAAGGGTTCAAATATGCAGAAGATGCTTGAAAAATGAAGAATCTGCAGGACATGGAGGATTTTTCTGAAGAACCATTACAAAACAAAAAACGGTTGTGAATCATCCAGGTAACCACACACAGTATTAAGAACCAAGGGTTCCCAAACTTTTGAATGGGGTTATTTTAATATTTTCAGATATTTTTTTGTCTTGTGGACTAAATGTAAACATATTTTATGTAAAATATCTTACTCAGGACAGTACTAAATAAAAAAATAGCATACATTTTGTATGATCTCTCTTATTTTGTAAAAATTGAGTTTGCTCACTGCTTACTCATACTCATAAAGTCATAAATAATCAATAATAGATTTTTAGGAGGTATTAAATCTGAGATGTTTAATAGAGATGCAAACAGTATTGTTGGTGTGCAAACAGTATCTTCATTGCAAATCGGAGGAATGGCATGTTTTTTCGGTGGCTTCAGGTAGTGGAAAAAATAGTTTGACACAATGACACAGGCAAAGTGACAACATCTAAAACACCTGATCCACAAATATGATTCAAACTGACATGCTTGTCTTTTTCGCTCATGCTGAGCACAGTGTATTTTAGAACAAAAAATACCCAATGTGGCTCTCAAAAGTTTCCAAATCCTCTCTGCACAGATGGTTAATCAACTGTCTTTTCTGTCTAATTAACAGCACAGTCTTTATTCATAGGTGTAGTTGCATAGTTTACAAGAATTATCTTTTAATCCATATGTGTTAGAGACACCCAAACTGGTTAACAGCTCAAAACAACCCACAAGCAAATCTTAGACAGCTGTGGAGGAAAGTTGAGGGACGTTTAGATGAAGAGATTACAAGAGCCCAGTGGCCAAATGATACTATCTGTGCAAACAATGCCCATATGGAGGTGCAGATAACTCAGAGACAGTAAGAAATCTCAATTCATTGAAGGACAAAGCCATTTTTTTTAATTCACAATAGAATGCATATACAATGTTTTGGGTTACAGAAGTCTGCTGGGTATCAAGAACAATTAAAAAAAAAAAAAAAAAAAAAAAAAAAAAAAAACATATTCCAAAATGCTGATGCATTTAAAGGATAAATTTACACACAAATTCAAATGCTGGCATCATCTACTCACCCCTTTTATGTTTTAATCCATTTTCAGATATTAAAGGAATAGTTCACCCAAAAAAACTAAATTTGTTTAAAATTGACTCCAAGACATCCAAGATGTAGATGAGTGTGTTTCTTTGTCTAAACAGATTTGAAGAAATGTATCACTTGATCGCCAGTGGATCATCTGTAGTGAATGGGTGCCGTCAGAATGAGAGTCCAAACAGCTGATAAAAAAAATATAATAAATAAATAAATGAAAAAAATCACAGTAATCCACACGACTCCAGTCCATCAATTAATGTCTCGTGAAGTGAAAAGCTGTGTGTTTGTGAGAAACTAATCCGTCATTAAATCAGTTTAACTTTAAACCACAGCTAAAATATCAGTACATAATCCATTATTCACACTTTCTCCAGTCAAAAAGTTCATCCTCTCACATCAAAATCTACCAATATTTTGGACTGTTTTTACTTGTAAATGGTGCTTGATCCTGTTCTCTGATTCAGATTAAACTTTCTTGTTGTTGTTGTTTTTAAATGGAGAAAGCGATGTTATTTAAAGTTGCAATGTCTTAATAATGATTTTGTTTCTTACAAACAAGCTTTTCGCTTCACAAGATGTTAACTGATTGACTGGAGTGGTGTGGATTAATTTTTGATTATTGTGTGTGTTTTTTTTCCCTCTCTCTCAGCTGTTTGGAATCTCATTCTGACGGCACCCATTCACTGTGTCACGGTGCACACAGCAGGGAGGAACGAGGAACACGGACACGAGGATAAACTTCAAAATAATAGTCTTTAATGGTGACATCTGGACAGGGCAAGACAAGGCAAGGTTATCACAGACAGGAACACCGGGGAATAACGAGTAGACCAGACGAAATCTAACTAAACAGGCAGGAACTAAATACACATGACAAATCACTGATAATTACTAAACACAGCTGGACAAGACTTAACTAACAATCACACTTAACAGGGACAGGAACAAGACCAAATAAGGACACAAGGGGCGGGAACACAAGGCACACACGACAGAGGACGTGACATTACTCCCCCCTCCCGAAAGGCGCGACCCGCGCCGTAACAGTTCCACAAGGGAGGAAGGGAGGAAGGGAGGAAGGAAGGGAGGGAGGAAGGAAGGAAGGGAGGGAGGAAGGGAGGAAGGGAGGAAGGAAGGGAGGGAGGGAGGGAGGGAGGGAGGGAGGGAGGGGGGGGTGGGCACTCTGGAGGCCCCTCAGGACAGACATGGACAGGAACACAGGACGGGGACCTCCAGAGCGTAACAGACAGACGGAGGCCCTGGCAGGGCTGGGAGCTCAGGCGGTCAGGGCTGATGGTCTTCGTGGCCGTGGCCTTGGGGAATCCAGGGGGTATCAGGAGCCCTCCAGGGCTAAACGAACAGGACAGGACACTGGCCAGACACACACTAGACAAGACAAGACAGGATAGCCCTCCAGGGCTAAACAGACAGGGACAGGACAGGGACAGGACAGGCCAGACACACAGACAGGACAGCCCACAGGAACAGCTCGGAAGCTGAGGCTTCTTCTGGGCACGACGGGGAGTCAGGGGCCCTCCCAAGGTCCCTCAGCAACCGCTTCCACTTCCACGACAGGAGGGGCCCTCGACGAGTCTCCATGGACAAGACAAGACAAGACTAGACTAGGGTTTATTTAAAATGTTCCTGTGGGCCAGACAAGACCGGCACTCCTGGCCGGAACGTGTGGACTTACTCCACGGGGACCCGGGAACTGGACTGGAGTCAGCGGCGGCCGGCGGGCTTGAGTCAGCGGCGTCCGGCAGGCATAGAGTCAGCGGTGGCCGGCGGGCGGGAGCTCCAGGCGGGCTTGCCAAACGCGCTCCAGGTGGGCTTGCCATACGCACTCCTGGCGGGCTTGCCACACCCCAGGCGGGCTAGCCATCTGCGCTTCCAGGCGGGCTAGGGTGAGCCGCGGACGGCGGCGTGAAGGGAGGGATCCGCCGACGTTCGGGTTGGCTTTCCCCGTAGTCGGCAGCGTGCACGAGCGGCAGCCCGTGAACAAGAATATTTCTCCAAATCTGTTCTGATGAAGAAACAAATCTTGAATGGCCTGAGGCCTACGCACATTTTCTGTAAGTTTTCTTTTTGAATGAACTGTTCCTTTAACTCTCATATTTTCTGTGCAACAAAAGAAAATTATGATTTATAAAACCAAGCTCCAAAAACACCTTCAAATGTCAATAAAATCACTCTAAATCCTTCTTCTAATTTCTCATAGTGCATCTGCATGTAATGTTCAAATGTATTTGTACATTTATAGGCCACAATCTGTCTTACAAGTCTTGAGAACCAAACCATATAGTATCAATAATGTGGAGCAGTTTTTCTCCTTGAACACAAATCATGTATAAATCTTCATCCACTTTACTTGCAAAGCAGGGGCTCGGTTATTCAGCCTAAAATCTCATTTGTGTTTCACAGAAGAAAGAAATTATACAAGGTTGAGGCTTGAATAAATGATGACAAAATGGTCATTTTTGGGGGACCTATTTCTTAAACATTTGAATTGAGAATGGAATGTGTATTGTTGATGTGGCTGTCATTTTGTGAGTTTGGAAGCATGTGAGTGCAGGTGCAGAGCGTGTGCGCACGGTGTATAATGGGACCGGCATGAATGATGCAGCGTAGTCTTGCTGTCAGCAAATGTGTTTCATAATGTTGTGTTGGCATGTGGTCTGAAAATGACAAGAAGGAAAATATTAAAGGTTATTAACTGCCTCCATATGTGACTCTCTGTTGACAGTGATGGAGGGAGGAGAAAGAGAGAAGATATCACATTCTCCATCAAATCTTTCCGGTGAATTGGCCACCAACCTGGATAATGCACTTGGATGTTTTAATTAATTCATACGGCGCAGAATAAGAGCTTACTGACATTTTCGAATGTGTCTACAGACATAAATCAGAAAAGTATGTTATATGTTTCTCTTTCCTGCACGGATCAGAACAATATACGTTTCTGATTTTAATAGTCTATCATAGTGGATTAGGGTCAGTTTTACCTGGTTCACCGGGAAAGTACAGTTGCATATGCATACATTTTTGCAATCTCAATTTACTTCATCACAGGTACAAATCTATGTAGTTTCCAGGTGAAGTGACACTGTAAGTGCTATGACGTTTACTCATATTGAGACATTTAATATGACAGTAACGCATTCATTTTCATTCAGGAGATTTGGAATATAGTGCACAATCTGTGTGGAAAAGATCAGCCTGAGGATGAGTAAATAATAAACAATATTTGATGTTCACATGACACTTTCCAACAGGGTTTAGTTCCAAATCTGCTCAAATTTCATCAAATAATCCTGCAATGAAATGGATCACAGTTTAATTGTTTAAAAATTAAGCAGCACAACTGTTTTCAGCATTGATAATGACACTGAAAGACATGGAAGACTGATCACTCAGAAAAATGAAACCTTGAGTTTAATTAATTTTTTTCTTGTCAACAGGTTCCACAAAATGTACTTATGAAAGTTGAAAACAAATATTTCAAGGTTATCTAACTTAATTGAGTTGTTTTAGGGAGAAATAATATTTTTGACTCAAGCCAACTATTAGCACACATTTTTGAGAGACGTTTGAGTTTAACTAACTAAAGTCAGTTATGTTATATGGACTAAGAAAATTTGTTTAGAAGTTGCATATTACATATTTGTCTATTCAAAGTAAACTAATGATTTTACAACAAAACATTCAATTCAAGCTTAATTAATCAAAATAAAATGCTTTCACTAAATTTAATTTTTACTAGTTAGGTTGAATTAACTTTAGTTTGTCAACAGGTTCCACACAAATTACTTCAGTAAACTCAACTCAACATTTGTTAATTCCTTTATTCACCAACACAAGAGTTCATCAACAACACTACACAACACAACTGTTTATCAAATTCTGTTTTACAAAAGAGAGAGAAAAAAAGTTAAACATACCCATGAGTGGCAGCATTTAAAGTTGGTTATCTTTACCTTTAAAAAAAAAAAAAAAAAAAAAAACAACAACTCTGGATACGCTTTACATGCATGTCACCCAGTGGTGCGTGTCACACAAAAAAAGAAAAAAAAGAAAAAAAGTATATAATATTTCAAGTGTTTTTCAATTAAAGGGTTTCAAGTGCAAAGCAGGCTTTTATGTTGAACACCACAAACTTTTAAGTGCTCATTGTTGGTTCACTCATACAGTTTGTTTTTAAGCATCTGTACCTTGGTTGAGAGTCTGGTAGCATCCAGATTTTCTGAAGCACCTCAAAGAACGTTTTTAGTTCAGGTTCATTGCATATATGACACCCATTAAGAGTGCACATGCAGAAGCGATGTCTCCCAAGTCGTGAAGCACTTCAACACCCTCAATCACTATTCCAACATCAACTGGAGTGGTGGTGGCATCACCTCCCTCAGCATTAATGCTGTAGATGCCAAAGACAACTTGTTCAAGGTCCCTCTGGGCAGCACAGCCATCTGAATCCTTTCCACACACAAAAAAGGACAACAATGAAATCACCAGCTGATTACATAATTCAAAAGAGCTCATTTGCATTGCAGTTTTCTCCGTAAATGTTTTAAAATAGTGCTTAATTACTAACTTTTGATCCAAACTGATTCCTCACAATTTGTACACTCACTGGCCACTTTATGAAGTACACCTGTATGATCTGATGCCATCTAATATAGCAGCTCTGCCATAAATTCTACTTTTATAAGATTATAATTTTTCAATTTTTAAGATTAAATTATCAGAAACGGGATTTTGGTCTAGACCAAAATTGCCATTCCTACAAGCCATATCCCACAATGTTAAATGGATATTGTAATATTCTTAAAAGCTCTAGGATACCGTTACTGCTGCAGTAATTGTTACCTACCAGACACTCTTTGAAGAGACTACTCGGATCTTCATTTAGACAGTTACAAAGTGCCCTGAGGAGGCACTCCCTCTTCTTTTCAACAGTTTCATTGTATATAGAAAAAAGCAGCATCAACATACATACTACAAACCTATTACACTTCTATAATTATGTGAAATGGGTGAAACCTTTAACTATAAAAGTAGGCACATGTGCGATGACTATTTACTTATACAAACATTATCAATTATGCAATTAGTCAATTTCAGAGTACACAAGTAGGTCTGTCACTGTAACTATTTTTTGTTGTGCAATATATTGCACCAAAATTAATTGCGATAAATTAAATTATTGCCATTTTAAGACCATTTTATGCCACTGATTTCATAATGACAGTATAATGATAAAATAGTATACTCTTTCAAAGAACAAAGGACATTTCATTCTTAAGAATATTTAGATACTGGAATGAGTAATGTCAACAAATACACTGAACAAAATTATAAACGCAACACTTTTGTTTTTGCCCCCATTTTTCATGAGCTGAACTCAAAGATCTAACACTTTTTCTATGTACATAAAAGGCCGATTTCTCTCAAATATTGTTCAAAAATCTGTCTAAATCTGTGTTAGTGAACACTTATCCTTTGCCGACATACTCAATCCACCTCACAGGTGTGGCATATCAAGATGCATGATTATTGCACAGGTGTGCCTTAAACTGGCCACAATAAAAGGCCACTCTAAAATGTGCAGTTTTATTGTATTCGGGGGGTCTGGGGCGGGTCCGAAAACCAGTCAGTATCTGGTGTGACCACCATTTTCCTCACGCAGTGCAACACATCTCCTTCACATAGAGTTGATCAGGTTGTTGATTGTGGCCTGTGGAATGTTGGTCCACTCCTCTTCAATGGCTGTGCGAAGTTGCTGGATATTGGCAGGAACTGGAACACGCTGTCGTATATGCCGATCCAGACCATCCCAAACATGCTCAATGGGTGACATGTCCGGTGAGTATGCTGGCCATGCAAGAAATTGTATCTTTAGGAAATCAAATCATAGTGATTCGCTATTGATCTGATTAATTGATATTAATCAAAACGTATAATTTATACTTTATTAACAACTCGTCCAGCAAGCATTAAACCAGTATATCTTAGCAATTCTGTTTATTTCGTGGCCACGATAATAATACAGAATTGGTTGGTAAATTTTGAGCAACAGTTAACACAATCTTTGGCAAATAGTTTCAAACTTGAAAATCACAGCATCAGCTTTTCAAGAGGATTGCAATTTGAAGAAAGTTTAAGGTTCTAATGCTCTTTTGCAAGAGTCCTGTAAATTCAACCTGAGGAAGTCACAAATAGAGAACCTTGCTATCTTTACCTTTTTAAAAATGTATTCAAATCAGCTCAGCAAGACATGGAGATTGTTTGTTTGTTTACTTGCTTTAAGTTGTTTTGAAGGCTGGCTTGTTCCCTGGATGGTTGCTGGAGGGAATCCCGAAGGCTGATTGGCTGCTGATGTGTCCTTGCGTGAGGCCTTCTGGGGGAACCCCTTCAGTGGTTGGCTGTTTCTTTGTGACATTGAAAGTGACGTGCTCCCTAGAAGTTCTACTCAGAGTTCGTTGACGAAGTGTTTTAGTTCTTTTAGATGATCAGCCTGATGTTAAGTCTGCGAGTGCTTCGCAGCGCGATCAGTGGAAGCAAAGCCAAAGTTTTCAAGCAGTGAGGCAGCTAGCAAAGCTGGGGTCTGTTTTTATCGGACTGATTTCAGTCCATCCCATTCACTGTTTGATCCAATCACATTGTCTCTGTAGGGCGGAGCCTCGCCCCGCACAGCCTCTTTCCGTGCATATATTATCTGCTAATAAATATGTCACATGAAGGAAATATCCTAGCAGATTTCTATAAAGTGTTATAATCATTCCTTATGATGCTAAAAGTCAACATTCATCCTCACCACATAATTGATAAAGCAAGCACAAGCACAAAGACCAGCAAAAAAAAAAAAAAAAAACCCTAAAAAAACAGTGATTTCAGTTAAAAGAAATTTTAACTGCCAGCAACACACAGCGACAGAGCGACATGATCCCATTCATTTTCAATGGAGAGCTGGCGACTTCCGGTGACAAAAGCAACAGTGACCGTTGGCGACAGAATGTGGCCGTATCAAGCGATTAGAAAAGAGAGAAGAAAGTGATTTCAATCCATTCCAGCCTTTGATCACTTCCCCCTCAGCAGGCTGAATACACCTCGTCTTTTCAAATTAAAATTAAGACATTTATTACCCTATTTCAGAAATTTAATCTTATTTACAACCTTAAAATTGAAAAGTGCATATAAGATATTAAGGACAGACAGGAACCCTGCAATTGAGGAAAAAAAAATCCATCGTAGACTCGCTCCAGTTAACGGAAATCCATCGTAGCGACGGAGAACTTTAATCCATGAACTATCTCTTATTACTTTTCTTTTCGCCCAAATAATGGAAATATGCAGTGGACCAACCTGCGCCACCTGGCTAAGCTAGCATGTTAACTTCAGCATGTCTAACGCTAGAACTGTCTAAAACTAAAGCAGACCAAAAATAAAGCCGTTGAAAAGGTAAGACGTCCCTCTGTCAAAACCAATCGAAGAAAAACTTTGCAGGGGGTCAAATATCTTTGTTGCGTGTGTAGTCTGACGCATCTTGCTCTTCTTCTTTGGGGTTTCATGGCAGTTAGCGTCGCACTATATCTCGGATTTTGTACAGTTAAGTTGAGACGTAATTAGATGGACCTTAAAAAAATAAAAAACAAAGACAAAGTCAACAAAGACAATTATTATAAGTAAACTGAATATAAATACATTATGTAAAGTGCACAACCTTCCTTGTTCATTTTTTCTTTTGAGTAATGATGCTTAAAATTCAGCTTTGCATCACAGAAATAAATTACATTTTAAAATAGAAAACTGTTATTTTAAGTTGTAATAATATTTCACAGTATTCCTGTTTTACTGTATTTTTTTATCAAATAATTGCAGCCATGGTGAGCATAAGTGACTTTATTAAAAAAAAGACCTACGTTTTGAAAGGTAACCTCATAATTCCTTATAATACTCACTTTTAGTGCTTTTCAGTGGACATTATGCTTATTTTTGGTTTTGCAAATAGTGGAGTACATTATAGCAGGATAATTAAATTAAGACAATTCGTTATTAAAATATCAAATTCAAGAAAATGACTAGACACCAACCTTTGACATCAACCATCAAACAAATGGGAACTGTTAACTCTCCTCTGCCCTGCTAACTCTCCTCTTACTTTAAAATTAAGCCCATGTATCTATTTGCTTACAGGTCAGAACAGACCTGTGACCCATTTGTGGGTCACAACCCCCTAGTCCTAGTCTGTGGATGCTGCTTACAGCTACAAGTGAACAGGAGCAGTGTTGTTATACATTATAAACAATAGCATATATCAAAAATGTGTCCTACTACACAGAAAAGAAGCCGTCAGAAGAAGAACTTGCCACACGCATTTGCATCATCCAAAACATAATTGTATTTTCGAGAAGCGGATCTGTCTAGTCGTTATTATCTCCATCTCTTATAATTCAGATCATATTTTTTCTTAGTGAGAGAATGTTAAAACAATTCTCCCACAACATTTGTCACATTTCACAGCGGCTGAAATCCTACTAATGGATAACGCAGTTTAATGTTGAAGAGTTGCACGAGGAGTGCTTGTGGTTTATCAGGAAGATATCAGACACAGCTCTATAATTACAACACACTGGCCCACAGACAGAGCAGTAGGGGATGAATGCTCAAAAGAAACATTTTCATTGGCAGTCCAAAAACCTTTTTTTTTCTGTAGCACATGGGTAGAGAGAAAATAAAAGAGATGAAGAGAGAGAGACAATAAGTAGAAAGGACAGGGTGAAAGAACAAGCAAACAACACCTGCTGTAAGTCACTAAATCTGTCATGACTGATGGCTTAAAAGGGGTTCCCGTGCCTCTGGAAAGCTGAAATGCCTGCAATAGCAGAAGGGGAGGGCAAGTCCTGTCCCTAACATGACTATCAATTGGAGAGGTGGGCGTCAAAGCTTTATTATTTTTCCCACTTCTAGCTGGACGAAATGGTACCTGTGAGAATAATAGCTCTGGAGTCTGAATAGCTTTAAGAAAGCAGAATGTGTTGAAACGCTGGCGTGCTGAGAGTCGGTGGAAAGTTGTGTTGTCGATTCTCGAACTGTGCACTTTGTCGTATAGCACATCTATTTGCGAGTATGCTGTCATTACTTTGTCAACGCTTGAGGAAAAACCCCAGTGTGATGACAAGAAACACGGAAGCTGACTTTTATGTAGTTGGGTGACATGATTGTGTTGATGCATTCGTGGGACCATCTGTCACAAGTCATGTCATAGACGTCAAAGCACTGCCACTGCAGAATTCAAGCTGTTTCTGGCCTTGATGTCACATCAGCAAAGACAGGAAAGGAATAGTTTGGCAAAAATGAAAATTCTGTCATTTACTCTTCTTTCAAACCCATGTGCTTTTATTATTTTTCCACATAGTACAATTTTTTGAAGAATCTTAACAAAGTTATTTATATACATACATACACACACACACACACACACACACACACACACACACACACACACATATATACATATATATATATATATATATATATATATATATATATAACGATTTTTCTTTTTTTCTTTTTTTTTTTACTTGGATGCATTAATATTATTTTTTAAATATTGCCAGTAGAGACATTTATAATGTTACAATTGTTTCTTAAGCAGAAAATAAGCCTACTATAATTATTTCTGAAGAATCATGTGACACTGAAGACTGGAGTAATGCTGAAAATTCAGCTTTGCATCACAGGAATAAATTATAATTTAAAATACAATAAAATATAAAACAAATATTTTTAAATATAAAAGTGTTTTAATGTTGTAATACTCTTATAACAATGTAAGTGTTTTTACTGTATTTTTAATCAAATAAATGCAGCTCTTTTTTTCATATTCATCCATGATGGTGTCAGTAATGACTTTTTGGTGTAATCTATCCTTAAGATTTCATGTATGTACTGGGGAATGAGGGAATGATTGATTTGAGCACTTTTGCATCAGTATGATTTCTAGGCGAATAAGCCCACTGACTCAAAGATAGCAGCAAGGTTATTTAATGACACCGGTTTAAAATATGGTCGTTTTTCAGGCGACACTCAAAGATACACCATTGCCTTGATATGCCCCAGAGGAACCCTGGGATTATGGTTTTAATTGTGCCTTGTGGAGGAACAGATTTCCTCAAGAGCAAAAATCATGAATTATTTATATTGGGAGTTTATGAAGATGAATGGATGAGACCATGAGTATGACCTTGTCAAACTACCTTATCCGCGTTTCCGTAGCAACATGAACGAACAGATTGGGGTGGCAGTAGGAAGAAACCGAATGAAGGTCATGACATTCCTCCACCCCTCTACCCAACGTTTTATCTCCATAGTTTCCAATAAATTTCTGGAATTTCTTCCGTTATTAAAAGGAATAGTTCACAAAAAAAAAAAAAAAAAAAAAAGTCACTCTCATGTCATCCCAAACCCATATAAGTTTCATTTTCTAGGGAATACAGAATCTTTTCAGTAAGAGTCTCCATGAAGCTACTGAAAATAAATAAATAAATATAATAAAATAAATATTTCATTTAAAAATTGTTAGTAAATTTCACAAAAATACAAAGAAATTACACTTAACACATTGAATTAAATGTAAAAATTTGAAGTAGAAAGACTGAAATAGTATTTTCTTGTAAAGCGTACACCAATAATATATATATATATATATATATATATATATATATATATATATATATATATATATATATATAGGTGCTTTCGGTTCAGTACGCATTACAAACTGAACGATTCGTTGAACAAATCCTGTTACAGCATATTAAACTATTAGGTTTGACTAGTGAGTGTACGCATTTGAGTGCGTGCTTTCACGGCATGATTCAGTCTATTAAAATGCATTGAGAATGATCACAAAATTCAAGATATGGGGGAAGAAAATATATACTTAAATAATTGCATATAGTTAATCAGTATCACAGAAGAGTGCCGTTGTTTTCTCTCCAAAAATCAGCATGAATACAAATGATTACAGATTTTTACAACAGTTCAATAAGCAAGAAGTTAATTAAGAGTCTTGCGTTTTAGACAGCATATTGCCTGTTTTTGCTCAATTTCGACAAAAAAATAAAAAATAAAAATAAAAATTCCAAACACAGCGACAGCACTGTTTTGCGTCTCTGAGTAACATGACGGTGCTTAGTTCCTGAATGAATCAACATTTAAATGATTTGGTTCAATCACAATGAGTCATATTAACAGTGACTTGCTGCCACCTGCTGGCGGTTTTAATTTCACATTTAAATTATATTTACATTTTTAAAATTAATTTCAAACATCAGTTATCAACGTTTTATGTTTAAAATATCAAAACATTATTTATGCATTTGTAACTGCAGGTTAAAGCATTACATGTCCCTCTGAGCTGCATTAAACAGTGCGTAAAGGCATCGAAATGCCATTCAGATGCAACTTCCATGCTTCCTCTGCATTGCAAAGATGAATTTTGTCTTAATTTGCTTGGTAATAGCTCAAATGTCTTATTGACTTTTTAAATGGGGGGGGGGGGACTCAAAAGGTGATGCACTGTTTTAGAAAAAATAAAATAAATAAATAAATAAATAAATAAAATGCCCATAAAAGGTAAAAATCAATTTAAACTTATTGGAAAAGATTAATCTGCCACATGACAATAGGCTACATCAGCTGAAATACTTCAAACTGGAGCTGTTTTTGTTTTATATGCTGCTAAGAAGACACCCCAGACGATGGGTCAAGTATAGCTCCATCATTGTTCAAAGTAAAAATTAGCCTAGTTTTAATAAATAAAAAATGTGTAAAAATCAAGAAAATTTCTCTGGCATTTCTTTCTTTTTACTGCATTGAAAACATACTGAACTGAAATGAAATGAAATTGAAACTTATGGTTAATTAATTAAGGGGTGTAACAGTTCACAAAATTCACTGTTCGGTTCGATACGATACAGTGGCGTCACGGTTCAGTACGTTTTCGATATATATATATATATATATATATATATATATATATATATATATATATATACACACACATAGTTTTACTATGTTTTTTGGTCAATATACTGTACATCATGGCTGTGTGAAAAAAAACAAAACAAAAAAAAAAAAAAAACTTCAAACTGTTTGTATTCTTGTTGAGAATAAATAAATACAGGTTCCTTTTAGAAAATAAGTTTAAGAAGAAATTCAGCAATGCACTCAATCTTTGTTCACATTGAGAGCAAACATTTATTAATTCTATGCATATGGGTTTCTAGGCAGCTTTTGTGTGTGTTAAATCATTAGAGCGCTATTATTCAGGGACACACGGGTTGTGAGCTTGTTGTAGGAAAGTTTGCCTTCATTACAGGTGAGGCAAGCAACAAGTTCCATAACTACACTGACTGTGCTGTGTTTATAATTGCAAACTTTTTCAATTAGACGTGGTGCCATGAAAAGGGCTTAGCATTTTAAATAGCACCTCACTAATCAAGGCCTTTGGCCATTCAGATATGCTAATGTTTTTGTACTTGTGCGCCATGCTTATAAAAGTACACAGTTGCTATGACATTCATATTTCTATTCTGACTTCCCGTTGAACGTATATTACACTTCTGAAATGAAACTGAAAATCATGGTTAATTAAAAGATGGCCTCTTTAACCTTGATGAACAAGGTTAAAAACAAATGATAAAACCATCCACGTGTATTTCATTGCCGGGGGCGGGATGAGGTTTTGTGACACCAGACTCAATCAATGGTTACATTTTAACAGCATAGTAAAAAAAATCATCTTATTATCTAAATCAAAGATGGCTTAAACAGGATGGCCTGTCAGGATCTATAACAATAGTGGAAGGTTTTTTTTTTTTTTTCTTCCCTAAAATGAATAGTCATTCAATTTCAATTTATTGAAATATTTAAAGACATTTTTAAAGAATATTTATTCTGATATTTTCTATACAAACCACAGTGTGTATGAACTGGTTGATTAACTCCGATATATAAAATATATATAAAAATATATTTAATATTTATAAAACAGCATTTTTTATGTGTTTTTGGGCGCTTTTTAATATATTTAAAGACTATCCTGCTCTTTTTTTATACAAAAAACTGTGTGTGTGAACAGTTTAATTAGATTCAATGTATAAAACGTTATTAAAAAATAATATAAGTAATTAATAATAATGCAATTTGAATAGAAAACTATAATAATATTTAATATTAAAAATGTTTATTATTTATAAAACAGCATTTGTGTGTGTTTTGGGTGTATATATTTATTTATTTACTTGAGTGAACTACCATCTCTCTCTAAAGAATATTTATTTTGCTCTTTTCCAATCTTCAATATATAAAACTTTAATATAAATAATTAATAATACAATTTTAATATAAAATTAGAATAATATGTCATTTTTAAAATATGTACTATTTTATAAAACATCATTTCTTATGCATTTGGGATTTTATATTAAATTATAGTCATTATTCACTGAAAATCCTTTGTGCATTAATGTAATGAATGAATGAGCGAACAAATGAATGAATGAGCGAACAAATGAATGAATGAACATGAGGGTGAGTGAATAATGACAATATTTTTTTTTTTTTTTTGAGTGAACTATATATCATTGTGAATGTATGAAACTTGTAGTTGTATCATAGAATTGTTTTCTGTGTTCTACAGCATTTGCTCTGAAACAGAAAATCACTGCAGTTAACGGTGACCATGACTCAGTTCACCAGGGCCGATTTCCCGCTATCAAGGACATTTGCACTGTGCTGTGTGTATGAAGGGCCTGAAGCATCAGGAAAGATTGCTGTTACCTGCCACATGATCTGTCCGTTACCACCTGGAAAAAAAGGTTAAGGGCCTTTCAGGCCAAAACAAGTAGACTAAGTAACAGTTTTCTTCCTGCAGGCTGTCACACTGCTCAACAACTCCTACTCAAGCTGTCTGAGCTAATCATTCTGCAGAGCCCCCCCTCATGCACATACGCTGTCTCGGACTCTATTTTTAATCTCCCACTTCACTGTGCTATTCAGGTTTGTGCCAGGGACTGTCTTGCTTTTTTATCAATACTGTATTTGCATTTATTACTTTCTGTATTCCTGTATGATTTTGGGGGAAGTTTATGGTCCACTATCACTGCTTCTGTGTCATATTGTGGTTCCAGAAAAACAGGAGTGACACGGTTCTCACTCCAGTGGATAATTCTCATAGGGTTGGGTGTTTTTTTTTGTCATTTTCACAGACAATTTCTAGGCACAGACCTTAAAGGTAACCATCGCTATTGCTCAGGAAAATAGATCAAGGTTCACTGAAGACACGTTGACCTTTTGTGAAAACATGCCCCGATGGCAGCTGTACTGCAAGTTAAAAGAACAAGTTAATTTAACACACACTGATCTTGTGTGGTTACATGCCCTAGACATGTGAGTTGATACGGGGTAAGTTGTTACAGCGGCTGTTAAAGAGAAAGGCATTTATCAGCCATTTAGTTTGTATAGCCTTTTTAGTGAAAGGCTTTTATGACACTTTAAAAGGGAACAAATTCAACAACAAATAATGTGCATGCCAGTTTAAAAATGTATGGTCGGTATTTTTAACTTTTAAAATGTCTTTGAAAGAAGTCACAAAGGCTGCATTTATTTGATCAAAATACAGTAAAAAGGTAATACTGTGAAAATTTGTAAATATAAATTTAAAATAACTTTTATATACAGTATATACAACTTGTGCACACACACACACACACACACACACACACACACACACACACACACACACACACACACACACACACTACTGTTCAGTATTTTTTACTAACCAAGGCTGCATGTATTTGATCAAAAAATACAGTAAAACCCGGAAAATTATGAAATATTATTTCTATTTGAAATAACTATTTTCTATTTGAATATATTTTCAAATGTAATTTATTCCTTTGATGCAAACTGAATTTTCAGCATCATTATTCTAGGCTTCAGTGTCACATGATCCTTTTAATTTGCTGGTTTGTTGCTCAAGAAACATAAAAAAGGCATTTATTCAGAATAGATTTTTGTTGTTGTTATTTTTATTTTAGTACTGTCACTTTTTGTCATTTTAAAGCATTCTTGGTAAATAAAAGTATTAATTTCTTTAAAAATAAATAAATTAATTTAAAACTTTTGAGCAGTAGTGTAGTTAAGTACTTTAGTTAAGTAATTAAGTACTGCAAGAGAACAGATGTATTCCTGAGATAGACTCTGTGACAACTAGCCCCGTGTTCCACTATATCTCCTAATATCTCATTATATCACATTTTTCTTACACTGCGTTTCACAATGAGATGAATGACTTTGAGAGTATTTGATTTCACTTGACCTGGGGCGTTGGAGCTTTTGTTGCAGACTCGAGTCCCTTTGCTGATTGAAGTAATATTTCTAAATCACTCACTTCTCCAATTCTTCTTGGTTCCGGTGGTACTTAGGGGCATTTTAATTAAATTAAGCTCAAATTGTCTTGCAGTCATTTTCACTTAGACCATCAAGAATGGTCCTCGGTTTGCGCTCTTTGTGAACCCAATTAAACCAAATATCGTTTTATAGCTGCACAGCAGAATTATTGAGCAGTCATAATTGTTCTCTTCATCTCGGCTAGACAGTATCTTATTCAGATATTATTTATTTTAAGGAGAGCAATGGAATTCGGCACGTCTGTGAGTTATTGCGTTATCCTTGACAAGTTGAGATGCATCTTGCTGTTATTGTGAAATCAACCGACAGTGATATTACAGAAACCTTATAATATCCGCACGCTTTCAAAATTGCTTTAATTGAGCACTGCTACTTCATGACCACAAAGTAATTTACTCGTCAATATCAAATAGCATTAAAGTGATTATACCATGACTGCATCTGAGATATTATTAGTATGTTTTTCCCTCTTTACTTAGCTAATGAGAATGGAACATAAATCTTGACCTAACACAAAAGCAATAAAAATGTTAGCTTTTAGTGTTCAATTATCTGAGTGGGTGAGATGTGTCTCCCTCAGAAAATATTGCCAGTGTAGGAAGTGGGAATGTTTATGCTCTTCGGGAACGAGTTTTTGTCTGTCTAAATGGCTTATATAGTCAGACGGTGAATTAGTTGGCTGTTAATTGACATTCAGATGGCCTTTATGTGTGAGCATAGACCTGATTTTTCAGAAATGTGGCGTTTGTAAATGCTGGAAAATGAATCTATGGCTTTGTTTACATCTGGTATTAACATCAGCCTCAGGTGTCTGTTTACACCTGATATTTATTTACATGCATTTCAGATGCGTCTCCTGTGACCAATCAGATTTAATCGGGGGAGGTCTTTGATTTCATGAATACATACATTGCTTGCTATATCAGTGTGCTGCATGTTGATAAAGGGTGAAAATCACACAAGCAAGTCAGTACACTGTTGCTAGATTTTGTTTGATTTTAATCTTACCAGTTGAATTCTCTTTGCTTTTTTAGCCTAGCAGCTGTATTCACTGAATTTTGCATGCATGCTTCACATGATCTGCATTTATTAACTTGGCAGATGATTTTTATTCAAACCCTGTAGGACAAATAAAAAATAAAAAAAAATAACTTAAAACAGATGTTTTGCTGGTCTCAGCTGGTTTAAGTTGGTTTTACTGTACATCATTTAAGCTGGTTTTGCAGCCTGGCCAAGCTTGAATTTAGCTGGTTTAGGTGATCTAAAAAGTGAATGAAATCCCAACAGACCAACCTGACTGAACTAGCTGGGAGACCAATTAAGATCAAGACCATCAAACAAGCTAAGGCTTGTTTAGCATGTGTTTTCTCAGCAGGGAAGTGACATCTTTTTTTTTTTTTTCTTTTTTTGGTACAATACTGTTCAAAAGATTGGGGTTTGTAAGATTTTTATTTTTATTTATTTTTTCACCTAGGCTGCAAAATATTTAAACAAATAAACAAACAAATAAAATATTACTACAATTTAAAATAACTTTTCTATTTTAATATATTTTAAAATAGAATTTATTTATGTGATGGAAAGTTGAATTTTTAGTATCATTTCTCCACTCTTCAGTGTCACGTAATCTTTCAGAAATCATTCTAATATGCTGATTTGGTACTAAACTAAACTAAAATAAAAAAAAAACAAAGTTGAAAGTTGTGCTGCTCAATATATATTTAAACTTTGTGTGTGTGTGTGTGTGTGTGTGTGTGTGTGTGTGTGTGTGTGTGTGTTACTTTTTTCAGGATTCTCTCATGAATAAAAAGTTCAAAATAACAGTGTGTGTTATGAATGTTTTTAAGTAAAAAAAAAAAGTGACGTGACATACAGCCAAGTATGGTGACCCATACTCAGAATTTGTGCTCTGCATTTAACCCATCCAAAGTGCACACACACAGCAGTGAACACACACACACCGTGAACACACACCCGGAGCAGTGGGCAGACATTTATGCTGCGGCGCCCGGGGAGCAGTTGGGGGTTCGGTGCCTTGCTCAAGGGCACCTCAGTCGTGGTATTGAGGTGGAGAGAGAGCTGTACTTTCACTCCCCCCACCCTCAATTCCTGCCGGCCCGAGACTCGAACTCGCAACCTTTGGATTACGAGTCCGACTCTCTAACCATTAGGCCACGACTTCCCTTTATTTTTACTATCACTAGTGATCAATTTAAGCATCCTTACATTTCTAATTACTATTATTGATAGTTCTATTTTCTAATTTAAAAATATTAATAAAAGTATTATTGTTTTAATTAAAATAAAATAAAATAGTGCTAGTCTTCAATAAGAAATCTCAGTTTTCTGGTTGAAATCTGGTGGTTGTAAGGTTCTTGTCCAGAATAGTGGTTCACAAATATTTTGGATATATTTTCACTCTGAAAAAAAAAATATTCTGAAAACCTTTATTTTTCTGCTGCTTACCACAGTGTGAATGCATCAAATGCCCTTCAAATAGTAAATGCACATGCAGTACAAGAATGTATTGTAGGAGTATAATATTTGAAGTGACTTAAAATAGAGACATTTATTGCTAAAATGATGATATCCATCTAAAGCATGTGAAATGACTCCATTATAATATATAAATGCAGCTCCACTATAGCCATCTGCAGTAGCTCATTTGAAGAGAACACTTAGGATTTCATTTGTGAAAGTCTGAGGACTCTCAATAGCTGCGTTTTCTTGAAGTGAAAGGAAATGCCCATTACTTTTTCAGAGTTTTTACCAACTGTGTGTCGGGCAGAAAAGCCACCAGCACATATCCGTGCGTAGCTTTCTTTGGCATTTACAATATATTTCTTGGCAGGGAACTGTGAAACCCAGTTAATTGCTTGCAGTAGTACATTCCTTACATTCTACCTCTAAAGGTGCTGTAAGGGATTTTGGGAATAGCACGAATAATAGCAAGCATAAATGTCCCTTCTATCTGAAAGATATCATTGAAATTGGAGTCCTGAAAAATTGCCTGTCTCAGTGACAGCCCTAGGCTCTGTAAATGGCAGAAAAGAGTTGCTTTTAGCCATTCAGAAAACTAGAGACGCTACCTGCAGATCATTTTACACATGCTGGCCACTAGAATATAATGGACCAGTGGTCTCCAACCTTTTTGTGAGTGAGGGCTCCCTGAAGGGATGATGATTAATTATATATATATATATATATATATATATATATACAGTGGTGTGAAAAAGTGTTGGGCCCCTTCCTGATTTTTTTTATTTTTTGCATATTTGTCACACTTAAAAGATTCAGATCATCAAAGAAATTTTAATATTACACAAAAATAATGCAAGTAAATACAAAATGCAGTTTTTAAATGATGATTTCATTTATTAAGGGAAAAAAGCTGTCCAAACCTACCTGGCCCTACGTGAAAAATGAATTGCCCCCTCCTGTTTAATCATGAAAGAACTGTGATTAACCACATTATTTTAGAAAGCTGAGTTAAATTTCACTAGTCAAACCCAGGCCTGATTACTGCCAGACCTGTTGAATCAAGAAATCACTTAAATATAACCTGTCTGACAAAGTGAGCAACACATCATTCCGCGATCTTAAGGAATTCATAAAGAGATGAGAAACAAAATAGTTGACATGTATCAGCCTGGAAAGGGTTATAAAGCCATTTCTAAGGCTTTGAGACTCCAGCAAACCATGGTCAGAGCCATTATCCACAAATGTAGAAAATTTGGAACAGTGGTGAACCTTCCCAGGAGTGGCCGGCCTACCAAAATTACTCCAAGAGCACAAAGACGACTCATCCAGGAGGTCATAAAAGAACCCAGAACAACATCTAAAGAACTGCAGGCCTCACTTGCCTCAATTAAGGTCAGTGTTCATGATTCAACAATAAGAAAGAGACTGGGCAAAAACAACATCCATGGGAGAGTTCCAAAGGAAAAAGCCATTGCTGACCAAAAAGAACACAAAGTCTTGTCTCACATTTGCCAAAAAATATCCTGATTATCCCCAAGACTTTTGGGCAAATATTCTGTGGACTGATGCGACAAATGTTGAACTTTATGGAAGGTGCCCAGCACCCCCGGCCACCAGTCTGTGACCTCAAGCTCAAGTGCACTTGGGTTATGCAGCAGGACAATGATTCCAAACACAGCAGCAAGTCCACTTCTGAATGTCTCAAGAAAAAACAAAATGAAGGTTTTGGAGTGGCCAAATCAAAGTCTGGACTTAAATCCACTTGAAATGCTGTGGCATGACCTTAAACAGTCCATTCATGCTCAAAAACCCTCCAATGTGGCTGAATTAAAACAATTCTGCATTTAAATTAACTCAAAACAAATATTATAAAGAAAATTAAAAAGGAAAAGCAATAAAGAAATCACATGTCTGTAAACAAGTTCAAATAATTTCAAATTATTCAAAATAATTAACTTTTTTTTTTTTTTTTTTTTTTTTACGCTTTGTTATTTCTTGTTTCTTTTCATGTATACAGGTAGTGACTCATTTCTATTTTAAAATTGGTAAAATTACCTTTTTTCACTGCCCATTTACATTTATGAATAAATAATTTTCCATAAATAATGAGCAAATTCACAACATACCATATTTTGAAATCAACAGTATACTCATGAAAAAAAATAAAACATCCTTTTCTTTGAGTTGCAATTCAATATTAGTATTTTGTTTAAAAACACCAAAATAATTTTGTATAATAAAATAAAAAATTGTAAAATAAATTAACAATACTCTCATTTTCCTCTTTACAGAAACCACACTTCAAGTCGATGTCTTTACAAATCTTTGCAATCATATGCAGGATAAATACAATGAACAATCTTGTATGATACTTCTCTAGTTTTATTTGTGATACAAAAACGTCTAGAGATCTTAAAGGTTTCTTTCCAGTTGACATCTTGAAATTGTGATCTCCAAAAACCAATGGCTAAAGGAACACTGGAAATTTGGCAAATTGTTCTAAGATAATTATTATTACATTTTTGTTCTTTTATATTTATACCTTCCAGTTTAAGACTGAAATCTAAATTAGTTTTTTTTTTTTTTTTTTGTCTATATAATTTCCTAATAATGTCCTAAGTTCTGAAGGAATTGCATTAATTACCATCATATACTCCTTAACAGGTATATAAAAACTCTGTATAGTTAAGCACATGACCATTACTATTATTCAAAAGTTGTGAAACCAACAAAATGTTTTTTTCTAAACCAATTAACTAAAAAAAGAAATTTATTTTGGTGTGTAATGTATTTATTATTCCAAATTAAGCATTTATGAGGGGAAAAATTGTGTTTGTATATAATCATCCATGATAACAATTCCTGTTTGTGAAAATTGGAAAATTTTATGGGAAGCTTGCTAATATTAAAATTACAATTAAGAAGAAATTCAATACCACCTACTTTTTTTCAAAAATAATATTAGGGATGTAATACCATAGTTTATCTTTTGAACGGATCTAATTTCGTATCCATTTAATTTTCAAAATAGTGTTGGATGTTTCAAAATCGAGTACATTTAGTCCACCTTGGTTAAGTGGATTACAAAGCATTTTTTTTTTTAATTCAAATAATGATGTTTATTTTTCCAAATAAAATTAAACATATATTTATTTATCTCATTAATGATACTTTTTGGAATATCTATAGCCATTGCGGTGTAAACTAATCTGGATAAACCTTCAGATTTTGATAATAATACTCTCCCATTTAAAGAAAGGTCTCTCATCAGCCAAATATTAAATTTATTTTGAATTTTATTAATTGTTGGGGTATAATTAATATTTACTCTTTCTTTTTGATCTTTGCATATTGTAATTCCTAAATAAGTAATATAGTCTTTTATTGGAATACCACAAAATTCAAACAAGTTACTGGGTCTTTCTTTTAAAGCAAACAATTCACTTTATATATATATATATATATATATATATATATATATATATATATATATATATATATATATATTTATAGCTAACCCTGATACTAAATATAAATCATGAAGACACTCAAGAGCCACTTTAAGTTATTTTATGTCTTTTAGAAAAATTGGCGTATCATCTGCTAACTGGGAACATTTAATCACATTATTGGCCAACTGGATACCTTGAAACGGATTGATTTTAATATGAAGATACAATACTTGCATGACCCATAAAAATAACAGAGGAGATAATGAATCTCCTTGTTTAACACCTCTAACTATATTAAATCTATAGGAGTGGTCCCGAAGGGTAGTTTAACAGAGCTATTGCAATTATATAATGTTCGAACTGCACAAATAAAGTTGTTGCCAAAACCAAAGAAATCAAGAACTTCAAATAAAAATTTGTGGTTTACAGTATCGAATGTTTTATAATAGTCTATAAAAAAAAATATCGCTGTCATCATTTGAAAGAAAATTATAGTCAATCAAATCTAATATTAATCAATTATTATTGCCAATGTAACTGAGTTAATTGGGACTGTATTGCAATGGTTTAGGGTAGTTGCATTCACACTGGTGCGTCGGTCAGAACACAAGAGGCATGAATAAGCATCAACAGTCTTTAATTGAGATTCAGCAAATGATCAGCACGAAACAGCACAGCCAGACCACAGGGCATTAATTGGTATAATCTTCATAGTGATATGTGAGGTAACTTTAGGCATGTGTGTGGTCTGAAACAATTAATAATAAACAACAATTAGAAACATCAACAACTTCAGCATAATAACTGACATTCATACTATTAACTAACTGCCCATTGTAAATATTAATTATCTGCAGTAATACCACTTTTTACCGTTAGATGGCGCTCATAAATGGAATTATTTGCTGCGTCATCACACAATCCGTTAATTACAACTTATAATCAAGAATAACTACAGAACGGAAATGAACAACATTAAATCTATATCTATACACAATGGGGATATCAATCAGTTATGCTAATTTTGAATACTGAATACAAGTATAGTAAATATATGATGAATAAACGGCTTAGGCAAGACGCGTTTAGCGTCGTCACTTATGTTTCCGAACGAACTCACAATATCTTATTAATTATGCATCATAAGGCACCTTCAGTAAAGGACAATCATAAATTAACTTACATGTTGTCATTAAGGCACAACTTGGACACATATATCTTCAACCAAGCAAAGTTAAATTCAGTCCGTATTCTAGAGAACCCTAGTGCAGTCGACTCAACCGGAACTGAAAGTTACTGACGTAGCAGTAACCCGTGACCTGATTGGTCATTCCTTCTCAACAGCCAATGTATCTACCGCATAAGAAGCGAGATTGGCAATCATCAATAACTTAATTTAGAAGTAACTTTAATCGACATGCAAAAATATGTGAAAATAATTTAGTATCATTATTGATTAGAGTTAAAGGCCTCCAATTTTCTATATTTAATAGCTCTTTACCGGGCTTAGGAATCAATGAAATCAATCCCTGTAACATAGTTGGCAACATTACTTAATTTTGCAATATTTCTTTGAAGACATATAAAAGATAATCTGAGATATCTTCTTTGAACTCTTTATACAATTCACAGGTCAGCCCATCATTACCTGGTGCTTTATTATTTTTAAGCTTTTCAATGATTTTATGAATTTCTTCAAGAGTTATATCTTGATCACATATGTAAAAAAAACAACCTGGTCTCATAAAAATACGTACCTCTGCGCACTTTTTGTGCGACACCGTTTTCCGTAGCTTGCTGCATGTTTCACCGCAGTTTGAAATAGAAATGTCCACTGAGTGGCGCTAAAACACAGGTTCAATATGTGAACCCTGGCACGTTTTTATTACGTAGATATTGGTACGTATTGCTGTTTTATTTATTACGTTGCTTCAGATACATATTGCGGCGGTTCAGAATTCAAATATCCGGGGACTGTCGCTAAAGGTTAATGCTCTGTCGTGTTGGAAATATGCCCTACACCAAATCCAGCCCTAAACCTACCCGATAGTGTTAACAAATGCAAAACTGATATAAAAACGTATCAGCTGATACAACTGTGCCATCTGAACTTCCTTTTACGCAGATTTTAACTGCTTCGTCGAACCGTAGTTACACGGGTTTCGAACCGGTGCTTCTCGTCTCCTAAGTCCGTCTCCGTACTCCGTGAACTACCGAACAAACTTGTCGTTTATGAAAACCCATAAAGGCTCCTCAGATGTTAACCAAAAGTCTAGATTGTATAGATCTATCCTTATTACTCCAAGTAAGATTGCCTCCATTAATCAAAGCATTTGGCACGGTCGTCTGTGAGTGACGTCACTTTCCAATACAAACACACCCCGTAGTATAGTCCCGCCCCCTCACAGTAATTGACAGCTTTCCGTGTAGACATTGGAAATTCAAATGCAAAAGGAATTGCGATTTCATTTGAGTTTTGGCAGGTTACATGCGCGACGCCGAGAAAGTGAAAAACCAAATGTGGTAATTAATATTGCTATTTAAATATGACAGGCTCATAACTCTTAAAGGAACACTCCACTTTTTTTGGAAATAGGCTCATTCTCCAACTCCCCCAAAGTTAATAAGTTGAGTTTTACCATTTTTGAATCCATTCAGCCGATCTCCGGATCTGGCGATAGCACTTTTAGCATAGCTTAGCATAGATCATTGAATCCTATTAGACCAGTAGCATCGTGTTCAAAAACGATCAAAGAGTTTCGATAGTTTTCCTATTTAAAACTTGACTCTTCTGTAGTTATATCGTGGACTAAGACCAGCGGGAAAAGAAAAGTTGCGATTTTCTAAGCATATATGATTAGGAACTATACTCTCATTCCAGTGTAATAATCAAGGAACTTTGCTGCCATAACATGGCCGCAGCAGGCGTAGTGATATTACGCAGCGCCTGAAAGTAGTCCCCAGCTAGGTAACTAGTTATAATATAGCTGGGGACTACTTTCAGGCACTACGTAATATCACTGCGCCTGCTGCGGCCATGTTATGGCAGCAAAGTTCCTTGATTATTACACTGGAATGAGAGTATAGTTCCTAGCCAAATAGGACTAGAAAATCGCAACTTTTCATTTCCCGCCGGCCTTAGTACACAATATAACTACAGAAGAGTCGAGTTTTAAATAGGAAAACTATCAAAACTCTTTGATCGTTTTTGAACGCGATTCTACTGGTCTAATAGGATTCAATGATCTATGCTAAGCTATGCTAAAAGTGCTATCGTCAGATCCGGAGATCGGCTGAATGGATTCAAAAACGGTAAAACTCAACTTATTAACTCTGGGGGAGTTGGAGAATGAGCCTATTTCCAAAAAAAGTGGAGTGTTCCTTTAAGACATGGGAAATACAATTGCAAATGGACTTTGCCACATTTCAAATGAAAAAGCAGTCACTGTGCGTACGTGAAAGCGAAAATGCAAACGTAATGCAAGATTTGCAATTGCATTTGGATTACGTCACAATTTATGTGCCCACATGTGGAAAACACAATTGGAAAAAACAATTTGCAATTGCTTTTGAAAATAGTCTGGAAAATCTTTCCATATTTTATCTTACATAAAATTTGCCACCACCGTAAAAGATAAAGTGTTTCCTTTATTTTTTTTATATTACTTTAATTGAAATTGCTTGCATTATGTTGGTCTAATGTGGTTTTCAGAATGTTTTTGGATGGTGGGGTTTGAAGAGAAAGCATGTGGTTGCAATTAGCAAAACAACTTAGAACACCTTAAACAGCCTTTCAGAGGGTGACACACTTGACATGAGCAGGGCGCAATCAACCTCATCTCCATGGTAACCCTGTGGCATTATGGGAAAACAGACAGAAAACTGAAGACGATGCTGTTTTTTTTTTTTTTTTTTTAAATGAAGATTTGTACAAGAGCCAGATTTGGCCCCAAATCCATCAGCAACATTCTGGCATCACATGGGGAGCATTTATGCATCTCTGTGTGTCTAATTAGATCCTTTCCTTATTCTGTGAGAAGACAGTCCGGTGGTGAGGAGAGATAAACAGGGAGAAGGGTGTAAGCAACACAAAACATGCGCACATACAAACAATTCCTCAGGCAGAATAAAACATGATTGAGCTGTTCTACTGATGAATGATACAAGACCAAAATATGATCAATATTTCATATTTTAGCAGATGCAAGCTGTATGGATGAGCTTTCTGCTTACTAATAAACTAATCACTATATTTATGATGCCTGCAAAGACGGCATTGAATAGTAAAATATTGCAGCAATTTCCATAAGTAATGTGTAAAACTTATTTTGTCTTATTTTAATTTGATTCTCATTTTCTGAACTTAATTTCCTTTTAAGAAGTCTTAATTTCTTTAATTTCTAAATTAAAGTTTTTAAGACTGCATGTCACCAAAATTTGTATGTCTAAATGCAGTCTAAAACTCTGATTTATTTATTTGTTTTGTACAATTAACATTTAAATAAACATGGATTTTAAGCTTAAAATAATAATAACAATAACAATAACAATAACTTATTATTATTATTATTATTATTATTATTATTATATGTTGTTATTGCTAAACAAATATTTCCAGTATATTGTTTTATTATTTTTTACAATAAACATTAGTCATGAAATAAATATAATTGTTTATTATACAATAAAACAAAATGATTATATAATATTTATTTACTAAAATAAATCTGCATATAATAATGAAAATATAATTATATTAATTGATAATTATTGCAATTATATAATTTTTTTTATTATAATTGATTATTAATAAACCTATAACCCCCATATTATTTGTTAATATTACAAAAATGTTTGTCTGATCATTTTTCCCCCATAATAACTTTGGTAATAGGGTTTAATGATCGACTTTGATTAGTTATACAGGCATTTGATGTTTTTAAACCAGCTATTTATATCTCTGGGTTAACTTTATGTAAGATGATTGTTTATTTGTGGAGTGGTTCATGCATATTGTATTGCTCCACCACAGCCGCAGATGGCTGTTTACATTTGTTTGCTTTCTGCTACTTTCTTTTTTTATCTTTGAATTCCAAAATCCTCAGAATGTATCCATGGGGAATTTCATCGCCTCTCCATGTCTCCCCCTCAGGAGACTTCCTGCTAAATGGGTAGACTTCATTCTCTTAACAAGCAATCGTGATCCTCCGACCGCTCAAGAAGGCGTCGGAAAGCAGCATAAGGTCGACAGATTCACGGATGTGCTGTATTGCCGTCACCCTGGCACCAGATGCCAAGCCTAATAGTCTGATTTTGGGCAGAACCTGAGGTGAACTGTGCCGTAATGTGTTTGGATAATGAGAAGCTGTGCCTTTCTGCAGCGTTCTGTGAGCTGATGCCATGCACCACAGGGCTTCCATCAAAGTGACATAGAAACTCTTTGCCAGTCAGCCAATAGCCGTCCTGGAGAGGCTGACAGATTTCTGGGCAGACCCTCCTTCGCTGCTCTCAGTTCTCCAGGGAATCTCAGGAGGCCTGTACTTGAGAGGCAGTAGGCATCCGTAAGTGTGTCATCTTGCATGTCTTCTGTTTGGAGATCAGTACTGATTTTTCTTCTTCTGTTGGTTTGGGAGAGAGCAGTTGGGGGTGGACTTTGATCCGCTGAGTGTGTGTGTGTGTGTGTGTGTGTGGGTGGGTGTTTCCATTGCGTGTTAGTGAGTATTATTGTCTGGCACGTGATGAATGCGTTGTGAGTACTTAGATATTAATAATCAAGAACTTGAAGTTGTCTATAATGTTGTCTATAATTATGCAATGAAATCATTGAGAAAATAGGGTTAGTTGTCACACTAGAAAGATGTCAGTTGGGCTGTACTGTATATCTCAGTGTATACTCATGTGAAATGTAATGCTGAAATAATAATAATATTTTAGTGGCTAAAAATGTAAGCACTAAATTAAGTATATATTAATATTTATTAATAATGTTATATTAATATTAATATAAAATAATTGCCAATACGATTTATATGTTTTAATATATAATTAAAATATTGTATTATATTGTATTGTCTAAAATACATTTAAATTAACTTTTGTCACTTTTTAAATATGTCCACATTTAAAATGCATGTGCATATATTGTGTCAAATGACTTGAATTTTAAAAAGCTCATTATTCTAGCAAATTAAAAACTTCAAAAAATGGAAGTTTAATTCATCTTTGGTTAAAATAAGTTGCATACACAACACTTCATATTTACACTGACATTTATTCATTTAGCAGATGCTTTTATCCAAAGTTACATACAAATAGGGAACATCACAAGCTATTTGACATTCATTTTCGGAGAAGTTTGAAATTAAATTAACACAAGTTGACAGAAACTTCTAGAAGACTGTGTACTCTGCAGTAAAGATGTGTTGACACGAAACATCAAATAAATGCCAGAAATAATGAGAAAAGCCATAGATAAATTTATTTCAGTGAAACAAATGCATGCATTTAGAATAACAAATCAAAACGTATACATGTTACTAGACTTTTTTTTCTTTTTCTTGTTTTCTGTCTGTCCTTCTCTTCTCGTCTCTCCAGAGTCCATCCTATGAGAGGAACCTCAATAAAGAAATGGTCAGAGTAAATAATGACTGCACCGCGTGGTGTTCCTGTCATCGGCGGCCCATTGCTGAGATGAGCGAGGCTTTAAGCAGTGGGAGATTTTAGCTGGTCTGTCCCACTGTGTTTTGATTGCTAATACACAGCAGTGTTGTTCCAATTACCAGCCCTCTAGTGCCACCAGACTCTACTAAAGCCCATCCGAACCCTCTGTGTTTGTCAGGGACTGAGTGCGCTGTCAAACTCATAATTACAGGGAGAGTTCTGACGGATCTCCTTCAGTGAATGTTGCTCTATTCACTTTAAATCACACGTAAGTAATATCACTCAAGCTGGAGTATTGTAATAGTGTAGAATCTGTCAAAGGCCCGAGGCCACAAGCTTCCCATAGTCTCTTGCACACTAATAATTCAATTAATGGAGCTTCTTTGAATGTGGTTTGACACAGCAGGGAGGATGTTTGTTTGGCTTTTCGTACTTTCTACATAATCCAGTATTACAGCCAGTCATTTATCATGACTGTGGTCGATATCTTGTGCATAAACCATATCTCTAACAAGGCCACGTGGGTGTAAACCACAAAGAAAATACTTGGCTTGAGTGCATGATAAACATATGGCATATACTATATGTATATCACATTTTAATATATGCATGTTTAAAAGGATTATATATTAAAACAAACTCCCCATGCCTTTAGCGTTAACTTTATTGTTTGTGTTCATTGGAAATAAAGCATATACACACACACACACAAAAAGGTGAAAAAATTTCAATTTGCTGAACATTTACTCACCCTCATGCCATTCAAGATATAGATGAGTGTGCTTTTTCATTGGAACAGATTTGAAGAAATTTAGCATTACATCACTTGCTCACCAATGGATCCTCTGTAGTGAATGGGTGCCGTCAGAATGAGAATCCAAACAGCTGATAAAACTATCACAATAATCCACAAGTAATCCACACCACTCTAGTTGATCAATTAACATCTTATGAATTGAAAAGCTGTGTGTTTGTAGGAAACAAAGCCATCTTTAAAGCATTTCAACATTTGTGTCCAAAATATAAGTCCACAATCCATAATAATGCTTCCTCCAGTGGAAAAAAGTCCATTCCATATATTATCCTCTGACATCAGAATACATCAACAAAGTTGTTTAGAACTGTTTTGGGCTGTTTTGTGCATAGTTTTTTTTTTTGTTTTGTTTTTTTTTTAAGGGACAGTTCAATTAAGAATGGAATTTCTGTCATTATTTACATTACTTGCTATTTACTCATTCTCTTATTGTTCCCAACCTTTATACTTTTATTTATTCAGTGAAGCTCAGAAGGAGAATCCTGGAAGAGGGTTAAGAGGGTAACATGAGGGTTTGTAAATGACATTTTTATTTTTTTGGCTGAACTATCCCTTTAGAAGTAGTAGACATCCAGTAGATGTATAAATGTAGATTTTATATTTGCCTCATTGGAGTTAAACAATGTTTATATAACTTTTAATGGAATATGCAGCATAGACCAGACAGCTCTTGAATGTAGTCTAAGAGAAAAAAATGAGAGAACCTATTGAAAACTAGCTGATATCCAACCCAACGTGTCAGAATCTCTTATATGGACATGTTAAATGAATCTTTAATAGAGTCTTTAAAATCGTGTTGTTAAATTCTGCTTTACTGGGCAGCTTGACATCCTCTGTTAAGAGCGATAGTTCAATATATAGGTCCAATATACAGTCCTTCCTGGAAGTGAAGGAGACTTTATTGAATTCCACTGGGCTCCTTTGAAAATAGCAGAAAGTTCCAGACCCAGTGAAGAAAATGTGATAAGTGAATTGTAAATCTCTGGGTTGGAAATATTGGACTCTTGGGGTAATACATTTCTGTCAGACTCAGACATTTAATGAGCTTAAATAGTGGTGGAGTTCAGGGATGCTCCTGAAGAAGAAGGAAAAAAAAAAACAAGATTTGAGCAGAGAACTTGTGTCATACTTCTAACGACATAAGCAACTTTGGGAGTTTCAGTCTTCAACTTTCATAAGCCTTTAACTCCAAGCAGGGCTAAATGTTCGTGCCAATGAGAGCAACATAAAACATGACAGACCAGAGAGGAACATTTTTCACCCTTTTTGATAATTGTGTTTTAGTTGCACCGTGTTAAGTGGAAAAAGTCATGCTCTCCAGCAATACAGGCAAGTTTGTGTCAGAAAGAACTTTCTAATGGCCAGTGCAGTTTAAAAGTTTTTATTTATTTATTTTTATTCTTTTAACAATACTTTTATTTAGCAAGAATGCATTTAATTGATCAATAGTGACTGCTTGACATTTGTAATGTTACAAAATATTTATTTCAAATGAATGCTTGATTTCTACAAAATATTAAGCAGCACAACTATTTTCAACACTTGTGAGCATAAGAGACTTCTTTTAAAAACATTTTGAAAAATGTTACAAAACCCAAATTTTTGTCTGTGTATATACAGTATATCCATTTTTTTAATGTTTTGAAAGATGTTTCTTATGTTCACCAAGGCTGCACCAATCAAAACTTTGTGTGCTTATAATAACCTAAAGTATGGAAGCCCGTTTCTGCCACTGAATAAAAATTATAAAAGGTTATTGCGACTTATTATCTCACAATTCTGACTTTTTTTCTCATAATTGCGTGATACAAACTCACAATTCTGAATCATTTTTTCAGCAATTGCGAGTTAAAAAGTCATAATTCTGAGCTATAAACTCGCAATTGTGAGACATAAATTGTGAATTTTTTTCTCAGAATTACGAGTTTATGTCTCGCAATTCTCACTTTTTTTTCTCAGAATTGTGAGATATAAACTCGCAATTCTGAGAACATATCAGTCTTTTTTTCCCCTCAAAACTGGACTTTAACTCGCAGTTGCGAGTTTATATCTCACAATTTTGAGAAAAAAAGTCTGAATTGTGAGATAAAAAGTCGCAATAACCTTTTTTTATTATTATTATTCTGTGGCGGAAACGGGCTTCCATACTAAAGGTCTCTTGTGCCGTATTCCAGACATTTTTTTTTTCAGTCAGATATATAAAATACACAGTATACACACACTAAGATTGAATAATAATATATTAGCATAATATGTTTTGTTATGGAAGGAAGGTTCCAATCATATGCAAAGTCGAATATTCTCACAGGGCACTTTGAAACCACAGAAAATTGTTTTAAGCCAGACTAAACTCTGACCTTGTTGAAATTAATGCAACCACTTCTCTTTTTTTTATTCAGCGGTGGCTTGCTTTTGTCCTAATGTGTGTATGCTTCATGACTCTAGTCCCTGGTGTTGTCTGTCATCTCTATAGTAAATGTCGGCCAGTCAGGCGTGTTCAGTGTTAGACACCTCCTCAGCGGCACTCAAATGCCATATGCAGAGAGATGTCCTTACTGTCTTTGTCCTTCAGATGGTCAGATTCAAGAACACACACTGTTCTGTAAATGCTATAGACTTTAAGCAGATATGCTATTAAAATATGTAACTGGCCAATTTGTGTTTGTTGTAATTTATGTTGTAATTGCTTAAATTTAAATAGATAGATAGATAGATAGATAGATAGATAGATAGATAGATAGATGATAGATAGATAGATAGATAGATAGATAGATAGATAGATAGATAGATAGATAGATAGATAGATAGATAGATAGATAGATAGATAGATAGATAGATAGATAGATAGATAGATAGATAGATAGATAGATATCATGCACTACAGTAACAGTGTTTTCTGGAATCATGTGAACATTTGTCTTTATTCATCAATAATTAGCTCTAATTATAATTTATGTGAAAAGGAATAAAAGTTTTTTGGTGTTTTACTGCATGAAAATATAATTTGAATTGAGGGAAGCTGTAGAGAATTGTATGCATTTTGTTGTTGTTGTTGTTTCTTGCAAATAATGCAGGTATAAGCATGTTGTTGTTGTTTTTTTTGTTTTTTGGGTTTTTTTTCCCAATGAGCCTAAGTTTCAAATAGTAACTTTACAAATGCTGTGGCACTTCATCAAAAGTAACAATCAGAGGTCTTTCAAAAATACTATTAATTTTATTTCCTCTTGATTTTTCATACAGCTCTGACCGTGGATCTAAGGCACGTTGCATGGGCTTATACAAATGACAACAGGGGGAAAAGATGATTGGCAGCAGTAAACTGTGAAGGAAATGGGCTGAAATTATAATAACAAAAAATGGAACTACCTGAAAATCAGCTACATATAAATGCTAACAAACTCAACACTTAGCCTACATTTTACTACTACTAGTGTTCATTTCAGCTGGAAACTGCAGTGAAATGTATATATAGGTACATTTTTGCAGAGGCAGAGTCACATATTTTGATGAACCTGGGTTGTCTGGTCTTTTTTTCTTGTTTCACTTTTGAAATTTGGGATTAAAATGGACTGTGAGTTGTGTTTTACGTTGACTTTGACCCTCTTTCCCTCTTTCTGTCATGGCCACCCTCTGCTGACTCAATTGACAGGAGCTCGCCGTGGGTTCCCTCAAGGGGCCGTCTGAAGCTGATTGCCTTGAAGCTGAAAATGCTATGATAAAAGCTTCTCTTTTCATGTATACCCCCTTGCTTAAAGTAAAGAGATACAGTACTTTGCCTTTTAACCATTATGACTGACCCTTTCCTCCATTTCCAGCAATTCTTGACTGATTAGCTGTGACACGTCAGTGAGGCTTTTATCAACAAATGCACTTGCTGGGTGTTTTAGAAATACCTATGTAAAAATCACTTTCAGGAATGATACAAGGGAAATGTTAGAAATAATATAGCTGTGTACTGGAAGATGGTTAATGGCACACACACACACACACACACACACACACACACACATATATATATATATATGGAAATGAAGCCACATATTGCTAATGAAGAAACTTTGCAGCTCATCTTTTGGGGTTGCTAACAAGCCAGAGATTGGCACGAGGGACTGAAATGTGTTTGAAATGCTAATGAGCAACGGGCATGAAAATTGCCATTGGGTCACGTGGTATTTGGTGGAGTACACATGAGAGATTACACCTCAATGAGAAAGTGTTACAGAGTATGTGGCGAATGTGACTGTATGTAAGGTGAAGAGTTGCAGGGCACGAAGCTGAAATACTTTGTAGTCGTTGAACCACTTTAATGTCGACTGGAAACCAGAAACTGACTAGAGTAATAATAAATAATGGATTGCTTGGGCAAAAAAGAACATTGTAAATCCACTGTGAATTCTGATGTGAGTCTGTTAGCATTTATATGAAGCTCATTTTCAGGTAGTTCCATTTTTGCATCCTTTGTTCTTACAATTCCATCCCATTTCCTTCATAGTTTACCACTGCCAATCACCTGTTCCCCCTGTTGTCAAGCCCATGCTACATTCCTCAGGTCCACAGCCGGGACTGCTAGAAAAATCAAGAGGAAATAATGCTTTTGAAAGACCTCTCATTACTGCTTTTGGTTTTTCAATTTTTGACGGAGTGCCACAGCATTTTTTAAAGCTCCTATTTTATTTGCCCTTTCTAAATGTTATATTCTTCCAAGTAGAATATTTCAGCTTCTGTGGTTTTCCAAGAACAGATTTAGATCTGCTGCTTCAAACGCATGGCCGTCTTGATGAACTTGTCGCGAAGTTCTTCTCTGGGGAGACTGTTTACTTGTCTCTTATCTTAGAGTGACTTCATAATTTGAGAGCCACTTGCACCATGGCATCAGCATGGGTCCCAAGTTGAGTTGTGCCTAACTCATCAAATCCAGTGCAGTTTTTAGATGAAAACAGGTAAAAATCAAAAGGGAAATTAATGCCTTTATTTGGAAATCTGCAATCCAGTCTCTCAAATGTAAAAGGTAAGCGTTCAATAAAAATAAAAACATTAAATATAATTTTTTGAGTTAACTCTATACTTTGGTAACAACATTTTTAAATCTAAAAAAAGTGTTAAAATGAGTAAGTGCTGTAAGATTAATAAACCCTGTGAAGAGAGCTGCAGAAATTGTCTCAAAGCCAATTGTTGTTTTTGAATGGGTTTTGGTTAAATGCCTGAAATATCATTTGTAGTTGTTCTACAACTTAAAATTCATCATTAATACCCAACTTGTGATGATTTTTTTAAGCTTCACATGTCTCTTAAGTTGTGATTGCTAACAAGTGGTTAAATAAGACCACAGAGGCTTTCGGGGACATTAAACATCGATTAACTACGACTTTTCCCTCAATAAACTCCTAATTTGCTGCTTATTAATAGTTAGTAAGGTAGTTGTTAAGTTTAGGTATTGGGTAGGATTAGGGATGTAGAATAAGGTCATGTAGAATAAGGCATTAATATGTGCTTAATTACTACTAATAATCGGCTTAGATTCTATTAATATGCATGCTAATTAGCAACTAGTTAAAATAAAGTGTTACCAACTTTTTAGTTTTACAAAACAGGGGTTTCTACATTATTCACATATTCACCAAACTTTCTCTGCACCACTAAACAAACAGAGACAGACAGAAAGAGAAAGAGAGCAGAAGAGAATTAAATGCTGCTTGAGTGATGGCAGATGACCAGAGGCAGCAAGACACATCAGTTATTCACAGTCTCTAATGATCCCACGTCTCTGCCGGGGACATTTTCCGAGAAAAAGCCACATTTAACAAACCAGGGCGGTCTCATGTGGGAAACCAAGCTTTTTTCTGTGCACCTCCAAAACATCACTCTGGTGAAATTCAGTTAAAAGCCTTTGCAAACTTTGATATTATCCTGCCTGAGTGACAGAAACATGTGGCAACCACTGCAAAACATGAAAAATGTAACAGGCAGATAAATATAGTGATGATAATTTCTAAAAAAAAAAAAAAAAAAATCTATTTAATGCACTATATGCCAAGTCCTCTGAACCCATACGACTAGCTTTGCATGAAAAAAAAATTATCAAAACTAAATTTCTCCTCTAACAAATTTCATTCCAAAATATATATTTGATGAACAAACCCTGGAGTTGCAAATCGAAGTTCCAGAGAAAGGCTACAGTCCTAATAAGTTGTGAAGCTTTTTCTTTTGAGTTTGTTTTCAGAAGTAGGCGTCCTAAGTCTAATCATTAATGATAACTTAATCATTTCAAGTAAAGAATTCCCAGAGATAAAGTTTCTTGACACCTCAAAGCGAGTTCAGAACCCACCTACACTGCTTTGTTATGAAGCAAACCTGACAAAGATACCCCATAAAATGCTGAAAAAAAGCATAATTTTAGTTCAACTCCAGACTCGGTTTTGACATATTATGCGTGGATGAATTAATTCTCTCAACAGACTACAGGTCAGAAGTGCAGAGGGATGGAAAGAAGAACTTCAAGCTGTCTTATTGTTAAACACGCATATATTAAAATATCAAAAGTATCTCTGCAATAACACTGTCAACGTTTGCAATTGCAAGCAACTTGTTTTCTCATCATCTGTTTAATGTAATTGTTCAGAAGGTGCTATTATTGTCTATTTTTTTTTTTTTTTAATATATATATATTTTTTTTTTTTATTTAGAGCCAGATTGCAGACTTTACAGAACAATCTAAAATACAATAATAACAATTTATGGTCGTCCGCGTCACACTCAAGTCAGACAAATGAGTTACCCACATGACACAGAACCATTATGCACTGATTTCTGGAGATTGCTCAGTATTGGCTACAAAAAATGTAACACAGCAGATGCTTTTCTGGATAATTGGCTGTTTACGTGTCTGATTAAAAAAGCGAGATTGTTATTAGCAGACGTCTACAGGCTGAAAACTCCTCCGTTATTTTACTGATCAGCCGAACAGCTTAATTTGATACCGTGACACAATGTTTCATTCATTTGTCCTAATGAGAGAGCGAAGCTAGCAAAGCGATGGGTGCAGCATGACATTTATCATTATTTAACATCTGCGTAATCAACCCAGAACCCTCCGCTTCTGCTGTGCTGTGAAAGACGACTTCTGCTGTGATTAGGGTGCCAAAATGAAGCCACCATTTTGGGCCAAATGGACAGTATCCAACTATCTAACTAGAATAAACAATTCAGAATAGCCTCCTATATGTTTCTAGTCACTAGTAACTGAAACAAACAAACAATCTTAACTAATTGTTAACTAAAGGGGACCTATTATGTAAAAAAAATCACTTTTATAACAACCAACCTATAATGTTAAAAACTATTTTTTTTAAACAATAAATCATAAACAGTCTCTCCAAAAGAGCTGTTTCAGATTCTCCCTCTGTTCATGTCACCGAGGGGAAATAGTCCCGCTCATTTGTGATGCTCTCTGCCCTATTAGCATAAACACAGCCCTGAGTGAGAAGCTGCGGTCCGCCATTACTGGAGATATATACAATGTCAGCGCCAGGAAGGCTTTACAAGTGTTGTGTTTTGGGATGCACTAATGAACATTATTTAAAAACACTACATTGGAAAAAAACAAAACAAAAAAAAAACTAATATGAATTCCATAAATAATGTTTCCTCTACAAGAAAGGTCCAACTGAAATATATATATATGTACTTTCAAGGATGTTGCCGGATATGTCCGTCTTTGCCCTGTCCCTCCTGTCTGTTACAGCTCTCCAGGGACTGAGAGCATAAATAACTCTATAAAACTGTATGATGAAATCCACATATAAGCAAGGATTTTAGCGTATGTGTCTTTTGCTCATGCCAGCAAGACTAAATACATCACACACTTTCCTGACCAGGTGGGGCATTCATTCCCTGCAGCTCTGCATGTGCTGTGCCATTCCAGAGATTAGCTCGGCGTCAGTGTGTGTGAAAGGACAGCGTGTGCGGGCTAAGAGGGGTAAACCCATGCTTAGAGGCCCAAACATTGTGGACCTCAAGGGGCTGTCAGGATGGGCTGGGTATATGTCCTATCAGCACTTTGCAAAACAGCATATTACTCTAGTACAGCATGTCTGTCACAGCTGGGAAATAAGAAAAAGCTCTGAGGCATAAAACCAACAATCTATTAATAACAGAAAAAAAAAAAAGAGAGACTGACTTAGATGCCATGGAGAAAACTGAAATTGATTGCAAGAGCCTTTTCAGGTTATATTGCACACACAGTAGTATATGTGGCCTTAAAAAAAAACAAAATCCTAAACTGAAGTGTATTCAACTGGACAGCATCTCACCAGTCTTCTATCTGACCATGACTACATTGCATTTAATTACATTTTTGCTTCAAGTTTGGCTTGTTTACAGTTTACAGAAAGATTAGAAATGTCTGCACAACTAATTGCAAGAACTGAAACCGGTGGGGGGGGGGGTACCCATATTTTCTCCATTATTAATTATGATTTAAATGTATTATTTAAATTATGGAGATAACAAAAATTTCCAGGATTTTGTCTGTATCAGTCAAAAGTTTGTATGCAACTAGTTATACTACATGTTTTATTGAGAAGAGCTTTTGATGTTATATTGGAATACATTTATATATTATTATATATGGTTATATTTGTAATCATTTTTTGACGAATTATAGATTGTGTGGGGATGTTGTGGCATTGTTTTTTATACAAAATGTAACTTTTGAATGCACTCACATGCAAAATACAATTCATTATTTAGCTTTGAAGTCACAGTTTCTTTAACAGTACTGGAAATTACAGCATCAGACCATATAAAATAATAATAATTTTACTTCACCTTTGGAAACTCGTGATATCCGAACCTCCTAACAGCAAATCTCCTCAGATAATGGGTGCCAGCAGCAGACAAAATAAGTCAATAGTTAAGTACAGAAACTAAGCCCTTGCCATGAAAAGAGACGAAAGGAAAATAAACACTTTAATAAGATCACAGTGGAGATGAGGATGCGTTCAGAATGCAAGTCTTTCTTGGCTGTTTAGCAGTTTTTGTTGCCTTAAACTGCCTTTGACACTCAGTGTCCTTCTGCCATGGCTGGCAGGCGGCCCAGGGACTGAATTGCGTCTTCTGTAATTAGTCAGAAGTGAGAAACCCAATTAGGATGGCAGGTAGCTGCTTCTTCTTATTAAGCCAACAGAAGAGAGATGCCATGTCATTTGCTCAGAGGATAAAGAGAACCTCCAAATCCAAAGAGAGAAATTGAGAAAGAGAAATTGCTTACATAATCTATAGCTTTTTTTTTTTTTTCTTGGGCCTTAGCCGAGTCAAATTTCCCAAATGTATTCCAGAGACAGGACAGTCTCATAAAGATAATGTCACTGTAGTGACTTTTATCCGTGTATCACCAAAAGACGTAAACCACCTTCAGTTTGGAGGATTCTGTCAAAGCACTTGGATATTATTGTGTGTTTAAGTAATGCAACACATGGAAAAGTATATTTTTTTTACTGTTTTTATAAAATTAACAATGAATAGCTTTGTTAAATTAACATTTATTGTGCAAAAATGCATTTATTTGTGTATATATATATATATATATATACTGTACACACACAAATGACAACCATCTCTCATTTGTGATGTAATTGCTATCACACCAATCACATGTAACCAGTTATTATTAAATGAAGTATAAATGCTTTGAACACAGAAAAGACTGATTCGACAGGAACCACAGCCTCAGGTTCACCTCATCCAGAGGCTTTAACCAGTCACCCCGACTAAAAATCAATACCAGCACAGTTCATTTTAAAGCTTCAGGGGAATGTTTTTAACCTGTGCTTGAGGCTCTATTAGAAAGATTTTGACTGGCTAATAATGACGGCAAATCTCATCAAACCTCTCTAAACACTGAACTGTCATCGGGTTGAACGACAAGACAGAGGGAAATACACGGCCCACCGAACCTGTCAAATCGTCATGTCTTCTCTGTTCAACTCATTACTTCACTCAGTGTAAACTCTTGTACAGCAGGACAACACAATCACATATTAACTGGGTCAGATCTGACAGGCCTGTCTGCACAGGAGCCTCGGAAAACAACAGTACAGCCATGTTCCATCATCTTCACCTGCTTTCTTTGACACTTCATTCCATTCTTTGTCAGAGCACCCTCATACCTCCTCCTTTTGGATTCTTTCATTTTCTCCAAATCTTAAAGGCATAGTTCACTCTTGTGTCATTCAAAACGTATGTGACTTTCCTCTGTGGACCACAAAAGGATCATTTTTCACATTCATGACAGTTTCTTAGAGAGGTTCAGTTTATGAATGACTCATTCTTTTGAGTAGAATCTTAATGACGTTTTCGACTCAGCTCACTGACTCATTCATTTACAGCAGTTTATTATCAGTGAAGAGCAGTCTGTTTCTAACACAAAACTATGACTTCAGTAGACTATAGTTCGAAATTCATACAAACCACTTCTGCATCCTTTTTGGAGCTGCATGTAGCACATTTATGTTCCGCGCAAATCTTCAGATTTTCTCCTTTTGTTTCACTGGAATGCTTGGGATTTAATGAGCAAAAAGTGACAGAATATTTATCTTTGATTCATTGCACTTCAAAAACATATTCTCAACTTTATTTGTAGGGTCTCGAAAGGCCAATTATCACGTATAAAGCTACACCTTTAGTTCCATTAATGAGACATCCTTCTAACCATTGAGAAGTAGCTCTATTTTAATAGAGGACATGCCAGCTGTTATTGCAAAATCCCATTGAAATACTGTCAGAAATCTGAGAGATTATGATTACGACTGAAAGAAAGGTGATTCACTAATCAACCTGTTCTTATATTAAACTAATAGAGTGATGTGGGGATGATGTCATTTTTAGCTATTTCCTATTGGATTATTGCAAAAATAAGCTCTGTGACCAACAAAAGTTCATGATTCTTAAAAGTATTGTTCATCAAGAATGGTTACACTTTATGGCAGTACTGTAACTATAAGTAACTTTGCAACTAGCTTGGTTAGACATAAGGTGTTAGCAGATACTGGTAGTTGACATGTAGTTTCAAAGTTACTTATAGTTAGTAGAACGCCTAAAGTGGACTATCAAATTAAAGTCTCAAGAATCTTTACAAATAAACACAACCTTTTCTACACCTCAGCTGCATGACATCAGTGTTAACACCACTTATCTACTGACAACTCATTGTATCTTTATTTAGAGATTGACAAGTTGGAAAGTTTGAGATACAGTAGAAAAGTTTGCAACAGCGTGAGTACACAACGAGGCTGTAAAAGCAGACTAGTTAGATGAGTTCACCTGTTGGAATTCTGTGAGATCAGGTTGTAGTTAATAGTTAATAAGTGTTCCCTATTCTAAAGTGTTACCAAAAAGTTTATGAGGTAACAATTTAGAATAGGGAACACTTATTCACTATGCGCTACGACTTTTCCCTCAATTTCAATATATTATGGTAAATTATTAATTTTTATTGTAATTATTGTTTATACTAATGTCACTCAAAAGTTTGGGATCATGGGTATGACTGATTGATTTGATATGTATGTATGTATGTATACGTGTATGCATGCATTTTGGTTTATTAATACATTAATTGTGCAAGGATGCATTAAATTAATCATAAAATTGGGACAATAAAGACATTTGCAGTGTTACAAAATATTCCTGCTCTGAGAAAGAATCCTGAAAAATAAATTAATAACTAACAACAACAACAACAACAACAATAATAATAATAATTATTATTATTATTATTATTATTATTATTGTTATTGTTATTGTTATTTAAAATAAATTTTCAAGAATATCCACATCCATTTTTAACACTGCTAATAATAAAAAAAAATGTCTCTTGAGCAGCAAATCAGCATATTAGAATGATTTCTGGATAATTTTTCACTGAAGGCTGGAGTATTGATGCTGAAAATTCAGCTTTGACATCACAGGAATTAATTATATTTTAAAATGTATTCAAAATGTATTATTTATTTACTTTTTTTTTTTTTTTTTTAACTGTAACATTATTTGACAACATTTATTTTTTTTACTCTATTGTTATTGGTGAGTAACTTCTTTCAAAAATGTCAAAAAAAGAAAATTCCTACCAACCCCAAACTTTTTGAATGGTAGTGTATATCATTTTGAAAAGTGCTTCTTAAATGGTTACATGATGCACAGATGCTCTCAGTAGGTTTTTGCCTGCAGCAGTATGATCAGCATTTAGCTGTTCCCTTCATTTAAACTGTAAGTGAAGCATTCACAGTTTTAATATTCCATCAAGTGCCATTTTGGGCATACCATCATCCTCTCATTAAGAGTCTCATTATCCACAAACTCTTTTCAGTTTTGTTGTTTGGTGTTGTTGTTCCCTGTACGCTGAAATTTTGCCTCTCATTATCCTTGGGCAAATATAGTTTACAGAAATGAAAACAATCAACATGAAGTTATGTGACTAGGGAAGGGTGAAGGCAAAGATTGCATGAGAAGATGTCTGATGGAAATAATAAGCACGTCTAACTATAGTCATATTGGAAGGGTTTTCTCCTGCCATGAAAGATCCGCAGGCAAAGTAAACTAAATGGATGAGTGTCTGTCGTCTCCAAATCGGGCATTAGCAATCTGGATAATTATCTTGTGGTGTAAATAGAGGGCTCGATGTGTAGCTAGGGTCTGCTTGTCCACATACTGCTGGATAATATCAAGCCCAAATTTAGCTTTTCAGAATTTTGGAATCGTTGCCATCATTAGTGATGCATGGAAATTCCATATTATTTACTCTATGGGATAAATATGAGGTCACTTTGAGGTCATAACTCACACATGGTGCTCTGCTAAGTAGCATAATATGATAATTATCATATACTATGATTATATTCCACTATCAGATATTAATATTACACATTACTGATTTTATCTAAAAGAATCTGCATTTAGGACATAATATGGGTTCATTGTTGTCTCTCTATCATATTTTTCATTTTACATAAAGTTTCAAGGACGGCAGTTGAGCTGTTGGCGAAAATGATGCTGCATTTTCTGTCTCAGAAATGAATGGCGTAATTCACGAGTTCCTCTTTCAGCAAGTGTTCATTCCATCCTGGCATTGAGAACACAAGATATGGGCTAGATTTCAATAGGTTTATCCATTATTTCACAAGCATTTTAGCATGAAATTAGATCTCTCAGAAGCAGAAGGCAAACGGTTTTTATTGAATTTCACTTGATCTCTTATGCTTCAAGGCCTTGTAGCTAACAATCTCAGATGTAATGTGAATTTAATTGATATCACAGGGCACAGTGTACTGGTGTCATATGAAATCCAGCCATTAATAATGGCATTGACAGCAGGCTTCTAAATGAAGCAGCTAATACTTTTTTTTTTTTTTTTCCATCCAGAAATGTGAATATGAGTCATTCATTGGTATATATTATGGTAGACGGCAGGAATATTTCCATACTGAAGTTATGAGACACTGACTTACCAATACTTTATATCACTGTTCAATCATTTGAAATAAACAATACATGAATTTTTAAAGCCTGTAACGGAACCGATGAGACGTGAGGCATACGGATCCATGTGCAAGCTTTTATTAAACAGTGATGTAGTCAAAAACCAACCTGGTCTCATAAAAATACGTACCTCTGCGCACTTTTTGTGGGACACCGTTTTACGTACCTTGCTGCACGTTTCGCCGCAGTTTCAAATAGAAATGTCCACTGAGTGGCGCTAAAACACAGGTTCATTATGTGAACCCTGGAACGTTTTTATTATGTAGATGCTGGTATGTATTGCTGTTTTTTTTATTACGTTGCTTCTGATACATATTGCGACGGTTCAGAATTCAGAATTCCGGGGAATGTAGCTAAAAATTAATACTCTATCGTGTTGGAAATATACCCTACACCAAATCCAGCCCTAAACCTACCCGATAGTGTTAACAAATGCAAAACTGATATAAAAACGTATTAGCTGATGCAACTGTGCCATCTGAACTTCCTTTTACACAGATTTTAACTGCTTTGTCAAACCATAGTTACATGGGTTTCTAACCGGTGCTTCTTACTTCTGAAGTCCGTCTCCGTACTCCGTGAGCTACCGAACAAACTTATCACTTATGAAAACCCATAGATATGAAGCTGCATGTGTGTGATGCAAACGTTCAAAAGCAAGTTTTCAAATATCCCAGCATATTAATATTGTTTTGAAGTCATAGCATGATATTCTTCAAGTAATTGTGTGAAAATTACGCTTTATTAATCGCAACTCTGTCAATTTGTGTGAAAGTGTTCATTTATTTTGGAAACTGCAGTGATATGTACTTATTGGTACGTATTTCATGTCACGCTAAAAAGTGCACCCAGGTACGTAAATGCCATGAGACCAGGTAGTCAAAAACATAGACAAACACAGGAAGAGTCAAATATCAGCAAACAGGTATAGCATGGGCAAGAAACAAAGTATTCTGAGGGCATATGTGGGTCATCGATCACCGAACAATATTCAGAGGGCTTGACAAGAGGGGTAATCCGATAACGAGAGCAATAATCTAGGCGAGGTGCAAACAGAGTCCGAAACAGCAAGGGTTAATCCCAACTGTAAGTCGTTTCGGATAAAAAAAAAATGACTAAATGTAAATGTAATCCAAGATACGTGGCAAGAATCAGGAACCAGGAAATCAGGCAAGGCAAGACTATGACTAGATTTAGAAAACTATAGCAGGCTCCGTAAAGTAGCTATCACAGTGATAAACGCTAAACAATACTCGGCCACTGAACGAGGAAGTCCATGGCTTATAAAGTATGTCTAATTGGATACAGCTGTGTGCTTATGATCAGGTGAGCGTGTGATTAGTGAGATGGCTGATGGGAAATGCAGTCCATTGTGATGTGTGGTGTGAAAGTCAATATGATGGAAAGGCGACCTCTTGTGGCAGTTGGACGGAAGGCCGCGAACCAGATTCGTGACAAAGCCATGTCTTTTTCAAACCTTCAAATCACACCTGCCACTTTAATGTTGTCTTAAATTAGCCTTCTCCAGAAAATATTGATATTAATTGTTAGTGGTTTGTTTAATTAATTAGCATATCATACAGTTAATTCAATTATATGTATAGCTATACAGTATACACATAATTATATAAAACTCTAATTTACAGCAATCACGTTGAATAAAAATATTGTGATGCTACTGTGTCATGTTTTCATTTGTAAAATAAATGCACTTCATTTCTATTTATTAATTAAATAAAGCCTCATGACAATTTATGGTAATCATGCTCTCTTTGACGTGAGACTGCAGACAGTGCAAATTGAAAGATGTTTTACTCTACACATTTTCCACTGCATTATTCTCTGAAACATCAGGGAGCAGTGAGGAGAAAATATCAGCTGAACCAGCAGCTCTACACTTCTAGTTTGCCAAACTTTGCATTTACCCTACCCAGATAAACTATTGTTCACTTGTAGTTGGTGTTATGTAGGAAGTGTACACACACACACACACACACACACACACACACACACACAAAAGCCGCTGGCAGTCTGTCTCTGTGGCTCGGATTTTAAATTTGACTCAAGGGTTTTACTGTATATAATTTAGAGCCTCAAAATCTTGACTTTCACTTGTTAGTCAAATTGCAGTCGTGTGTGTGTGTGTGTGTGTGTGTGTGCGCACATCTATCTATCTATCTATCTATCTATCTATCTATCTATCTATCTATCTATCTATCTATCTATCTATCTATCTATCTATCTATCTATCTATCTATCTATCTATCTATATCTATATCTATATATATATATATATATATATATATATATATACAGTGCTGCTTGAAAGTTTGTGAACCCCTTGCGGAATCTGTGAAAATGTGAGTAATTTTAACAAACTAAGAGAGATCCTACAAAATGCATGTCATTTTTTATTTATTACTGTCCTGAGTAAGATATTTTACATAAAAGATGTTTACATTTGGTCCACAAGACAAAAAAAAAATAGCTGAAATTATTAAAATAACCCCATTCAAAAGTTTGGGAACCCTTGGTTCTTAATACTGTGTGAGGTTACCTGGATGATCCACAACCGTTTTTTGTTTTGTGATGGTTGTTCATGAGTCCCTTGTTTGTTCTGAACAGTTAAAATGAGTGCTGTTCTTCAGAAAAACCCTCCATGTCCTGTGGAATCTTCGGTTTTACAGCATCTTTTGCATATTTGAACCCTTTCCAGCAGTGAATGTATGATTTTGAGATCCATCTTTTCACACTGAGGACAATTGAGGGACTCAAACACAACTATTAAAAAAGGTTCAAACATTCACTGATGCTCCAGAAGGAAACACGATGCATTAACCCGTTTAATCCCAAAATATATTTTTTTTTTCCCAAACATGAAAATATCCAAATGATGTGTCATAAGTAAACCTTTTAAATAATCAATAATAATTTTTTTTTACTTTTTTTTTTTTTTTGGAAAAGTGTGTAAAAAAATGTGTTTTATGTTCGGTCACAATTGTGACCGGTGGGATAATGTGTGTACTGAAATCACATATTTCTACAGTCATAAAACATGTTATATATCTTAGCCCAGTTATTTTAAACTGTTTAATCTGTTATGCATTAAAAAAATAAATAAATAAATAAAACTGAACACTGAGATGAAAAAACTAAAAAAATTCAACCATCGCCGCATTTCAAAATTGTTAATTTTTGTAAAATATAACATCAAATTTTTATATAAATGCTACGAGTATTACAACATCATTACTGTACATTTTTTGTAACATTTTAATTTTTAATTTAGTGCAATCTTTTGTCATTGCAACATTTTATTGTCATTTTCACTAGCAACTGCAATTGGAT
>CM071949.1:25875000-26007500 GCA_036784905.1 Acrossocheilus fasciatus | reverse complement strand
GTTATGACAAGAAACTTCAGACAATGCTTAAATTCTCCATGAGATCCGGTAAAGGAGATTTGAGAGGAGAGCTGTGTTTGATATCCCTGTGATGAATGTGATGGCTGTCTACCTAAAATATGCTTGTCCCTGATATGAACTTTAGGAGCAGATGACTATCTCAAGGAGGACTTCAATGATGAAACTCTTTCCCGATTTGATAGGTTGAAATGCTATTGTAAATGGCAGTGAACAAGACCTTTTCTTCTTATTTCTGGGTGTCTTTTTGAGTTCATGGAGAAATGCATATGCATAAAAAAATGAAACAGGCAGTGCAAAAGTTTTAAAACACATTGGGTTATAATAAACCAGTTTAGAACTTTTTTGAACTTTAAATATGTCTTTGTATTATGGAAGTAGACCTTCAGCAGACAGCAGGCCTCAGTGTCCATCCATCCATCATTCTATCATCTTGTTCTATCTATCATTCTTTTTTTTCTATTTATTGTTCTGTCATTCTGTCTTTTGTCCATCCACCCAACAGTCTACGGTTCTGTCCATCCATCCATCGTTCTATCTATTGTTCAATCATCCATCCATCCATTCCTTCATCTATCTATCTATCTATCTATCTATCTATCTATCTATCTATCTATCTATCTATCTATCTATCTATCTATCTATCTATCTATCTATCTATCTATCTATCTATATATCTGTCTGTCTGTCTATCTATCTATCTATCTATCTATCTATCTATCTATCTATCTATCTATCTATCTATCTATCTATCTATCTATCTATCTATCTGTCTGTCTGTCTATCTGTTCGGCCTTCTGTCTGATTTTCTGTCTGTTGTTTATTCTATTTTGCGTAATGCCATCAATGGTGATTGGCTGATGGCATTATGACAAAATGCAATCAATATATTTTCAAAGGCAACAGACAGGGAAAAGTCAATTGACACATGTCTATTTTATTCTGTTAATGAAGCATTTTTGGGTTCACTGCCAGTTTAGCTGAGCTGACGGCAGTCATAATTCATTTTTCAAAAGTCACATTTACACTAATGCACTAACAGTGGGGGTAAACTTGGCTAGCGTTCCAGATGGTTTAAAAACATTTGTTTTTGTAAAAGTACTTGAATTATTGAAGTCAGAAAGGTTTTCTAGGTGGATGAACCTGGTGTAATGAGTTGTATTTCTTGTGGGTGAACAATGCTTTATAGTCACTTCTTTCTTGGCACGACTGGTTAGAACTGGTTTCATAAGATTTAAGTTTAAAATAAAACAATTTATCTAACTCTAGAATTTTTCATACATCTAAAATTTCACTAGACTACAATTGGCCTCTCTGTTGTGCGAATGCTTTGATAGACATATCTTTTTTTTCTGCTCTACTTGAATCTACTTCATCAACTATTGTTTTCAACCAGTCTAATACATATTAAACCATCTGCTTGTGTAATGTCACATCGTGAGAAGGGCATATGTGATTAATAAACCGCCAGTACCTCCCAAAGGATGGGTCTGCACGAGCATGTGTGGAGTTTTGGCATGCGTGTCAGCCCATATTTATCACACCCATAAGTTACAGTGTCTTTGCATCATTCTCCACCCATCATGTTCATGTTGAGCACCATGTTGCTATTCATCATATGGCCATTTATTGATGCTCATGTGATCTCCATCAGTGTCTGGCGCTATTCATCACTGTCTGTGCTGTCAGCCGAGCAAGAGAGAAATGTGTGATGCACAACTTGTTAAAAGATGAACTATGTATGGCTCCATTCATTGTCACAAGACTGCCACTTCCTTTAGTTATTAATGATGCTCTTATTTGTGTGCTATTCGATTCATAAATATCAAAGGTTGCTCTCTCAGACAACATTGTTAATGATTAATTTACAATATACAGCATTTGTGTGTCATTTCTTCTGTAAAAGTTTTTTTTTTCTTGTTATGTTTTTGAAAGATCTCTCACATTCACCATATATACTGTATATATATAATTTTTTGAATGTATTTGAATGTGTAATTTCTTCCTGTGATAACAGACTGACAACAGTCATTACTCCAGTCTTCAGCGACACATGGGGTTACTATTATGCTGACGTAGTGCTCAAGAGAAAAAGATAAAAAGTATTTATTTGAAATATTTTTAACACTGTAAAATATTTTTACTCTCACTTTAGATAAATTTAACATATCCTTACTGTATTAAATTATTATTATTATTATTTTAAGTATTATTACAAACTTTTTTAACAATAGTGAATCTAAAACATGTACTTGAGCAGCACTGAATAATACATTAGAATTTGTTTTTGTAACATCTGCTTATGATCCTTGATGGTCGTTGGGACTTTATGTCTTAAGAGACCCTTTTAGTCTTTTGACATTTGCATATAATTCACATCCTGGCCCTACATTATACCATTATATGGGTGCTAAATTGCCAAGGGTCGGCCCCCCACTGTCAAAAAGATGTTAAACAGACCGACTATCTTTTCTCTCCATCGGGCTTCAAACACATTCCAAGATAACTAAATGACCCCTGGTACCAGGCCTGGCTGACCAGTGCACCCCCCCCCCCACGATCACAGGATACACAACACACACATAGAGATATTTTCTTTATTTAGACCATAATTAATCAGTTACAAATGTATCTGGTATATACATGTGTTGTTTGTATGTTTCCTTATTATATTAGCCTAGTTACCACTCGTTATTCGTATTAGTAAGCTCTAAACACTCATATTCAGGTGTATGAATGTATCTCTGGTTTAATACCAAAATGATCTGCTCTTTATTCCTCACACAATGATGTACACTATGTGATCGTGAAATGCATCATACTATTTTTACTGTACTGTCGTAAAACATGCAAATGAGGTGTCAAGTGGGACAAAGAAACACTTTCCCGCTGAAACTATGTGCCTTCTTATTGGTCAAACTAACCAAAATGGGTGTTACAGGGAAACCAGATAAAACTTCTCCCACACCCAAAAGGCATTGTCTTCTCTTTACTTTCGGTGCCCTGGAGTCACACATATCACCTTGGAAACCTCACGACTCCCCTTCCAGGGGGTAGTCCGAGCTTCTGGCAGTTTTAAGATCAGTAACTTTGTCGATACACTTCGGACTAATCAACCCATGGCTGGAATGACGAAGCTTTCACTCCTAAAGGAATTCATCAGGAATCCACGCATTATACATGCTTTACTCAACACCCACAAAACCCATGCAAGTAACCGCTTGTTAACTATTTAGATGCACTTCTAATTAAGGTGATGTGATTATCTGATGGTTCTTAACAGGTTGTAGTTAGCTGATGTGTAAATCTTGTCATTACACTCTCTCTTGCGCGAGAGCGCTCCCCCCCCCCTCTCCCTGCCTTCCTTGCGTTGGCATCTATGTTTAATGCGTGTATGTCTGTGTCTAGTTCTATGTTACATGTTCCCCTGTAGTGTAGTTTAATAAACATCCATATGTATTCACACTTGTTTGTCTGTGTCTGCTGCTCTCAGAACGAAGTCACTTTAACATCCGGTCTTGTTACATGCTCGGGGAGCAATGTTTCAGTAAGGAAATTATTTGTCGTGGCCAGAGAAATAATTTTCCTTAGTCAATAATCATTTTATTGTACTATTAATGCTACAGTTAATTCCTGAAGATGCATATATAATTGATAAAAATCCGTTATGATTTATGTTCATCTCACTTAGAGTAAATTTGCTACATTTTCTTACTAGAAGTTTTTTTTTTTTTTTTTTTTTGGATTAAACAAATGAGGTAAAAACAAGTCAAAATATTATTAATATCATATAATTGATATTTTAATTTTGATTAAACATATCACCACAAGCATTATGAAATGCCTTTTGTAAATATATTGTTTATACCCACCTTGCTATGCAGTCTCCCACACATTGACATTCAGATCCGCAAGATCCATAAATTCAACTGCTGAATGTTAAACAGACGCTGATTGTAAATAATTTGGCAGCAGTTTCCTGGGTCAGTCGTGTGAACTAAAACCGTTCCCTCTTCATATCGAGTCCTTCTGTTCTTCCAGATGCCAGGGCATGGAAAGAAAAAAAAAGTGCTACAATATATGCACAAAGAAAGAGAGAGAGAGAGAAAAAAAAAACAACATTATGAACTGTGCCATGGTGCTTCTCAAACACCTTTACCATGTCTTGCTGCAGAGTTTGCACAAAATTTGACATATATGGATAGACACAGTTTGCATATTATTATAAATTTGTGTGGTAAAAGCAGATAGATCATGGAACCTCATGGAATGGGACTAATTTTGCATTGCATAGTGATAGACTATTGTTTTTGTTGTTGTATTTGTTATTTAGTGTTATGTAAGAAAAAGAAAGTTAAATAAAAAACATTTTTCTTCTGGGGGCCTTCAGCCTCATTGTCCCCTAACATGCTCCGTCCGTCTCCCAGAATTTCCAGGAATCCACAACTCAGGACCGGAATAGAGCAAACTTGAGTGATAATGCAGACGTGAGGAACTGACCTTGAGAGATGGATCACCCTCTGAAAAGCGAGCCTGTAGCAGGAGCGTAATAGCCACAAATCAATACGTTTAAAAGGCAGCACATTCCTCTATGGTGAGACAGATCAGCTGGGTAAATTCAAGAGATGGTTATTCAAATGTGGAGATCAGTGTTAGGGCTTATTTGGTGACGGATGTTCTCGTCTAGCTCCTCGCAGACTTGAAATGGCATTCTGGACAATTAAAGTCCTTTAGACTCTCCTGTTGACGCTGATTCGAGTATAATTAGATGAAGGACATATAATAGCCCAATGTGTGCAGTCCATTTAGGCAATGGAACATTCACATTACACTTTACAGTAATACAATGTGCTCTGTGAGTACAAACGTCTTCGCAGAAATGCTTTAAAGCTTTATTGTGATTAAGGAGGAGAGACGATACAAGGATAAATGAGATCATCTGTGCTTTTTGGCTGGGGTATCCTGCTGCTGTGCTTTATTTTTTTTTTAGCGAAAATTGTTTGTCTCAAAGAAGAAGGAAAGATTATAGACACTGATAATCATAATTGAGCTGATAGTATGAGTCTGCTTTTGACTCAGACTGCCTGTTTTAAAACCCACATGTAAGTGTGCTTTGGAACATTGTTTCTTACCTGGTTCAGGCTGTTCACTAGCTAATCAGTCACTAACTAGCTGTTCATCAAACCAGCACGATTGTGGTAATTGGTTTGTTGCTTGTCCAAGATGGTCTACCAGCTTGCACTGTCTAAAAACCAGCTTAGACCAGCTTGGACCAGTTAGAAACCATCTATCATGTTCCAAAACACAACCACCAGTTTAAACCACTTGTTTACACTACCGTTTAAAAGTTTGGGGTCTGTAAGATTTTTAAATGTTTTTGAAAGTCTCTCACCAAGGCTACATTTATTTGATTGAAAATACAATAAAAAGTGTGATGTTGTGAAAAATTTAGTGCTGTCAAAATTAGCGCGTTAAGGCAGGCGATTTTTTTTTTTTTTTTTTTTTTTCAGTTTAATGCATTAAAAATATTTAACGCTGTTAACGCAAGGGCGGGGCTATAGTTTTGGCCACCCCGCTCACAAGTGATGCCTCTGTCTCTTTTTTTTTTTTTTTTCTTGGTAAGAAGTGCATTTATTTAATCACAGAAAGTCTTTACGAGCACATCAAACAGGAGGCCAGGGCACCTCAGTCGGGGGAGCATTTAAATTTCTAGGGGGGCACAAACATTATGCGGGAAGTAGGGGTGCTGAGGGTGCTGCAGCACCCCCTGGAGTGTAGCCCACGAAAAAAATGGAGGTGCTCGGGGTGAGGTGTTAAAAATCAATGAATGAACAATTTGTAACAAAAAATAAATAAAATTAATTGTATTAATTTGTATATTCATTAAAATTCATTGAAAAAAGTTGCCGGAGCCTACAATGACCTGAATCAACAGTTAAACATCAACGTCGTTTCAGCTTATTAAACTTATCAAATTGACTTATCAAACTGAAATCATTTGATGCCATGTTTTTTTTTTTTTTTATTAGGGCCTATGTTATTACCTGTAAAGTCTGCGCCGTATTAAGAATTAACGATTATTTTTACAGACATAGCAAAGATACAGCAAGAGTGAACGAGATGTGTTTACCTCAGCAGCAACACATCTGTAGCGCTTATTTTGATCTTTAACGGTTGGGTCTTTCCTATTGAACCAAATTAATGCTTATGGTTGATTCAATATTAAAAAAAAAAAAAAAAAAAAAAAAAAAAAACATATCAGCAATCCAACAATGACAAAGTCGCTTATATTAAACACAACACTTTTATGAACATAACGAAGACTGATGTACCCACGTTGTAAAATGTGTTCCCGTGGCTATTAGCACAAATATGATCTGTGATCGCGTGCAGTTACTATACATGCGCGCTATTTTTTCCGATTTCACTTTCACTTTCGAACACGTTCAGCAAGGAGGGGAGAGGATAGATCCCGAACCATCCATTAACGGTTAAACGGTTAAAATAAATAAGTTCGTTAAGAAAACTGAGGGGACACAAATTCTTTCCCTTTTGCCTTTTTTTAATACATATTAAAATTGATAGCTCTCAATTATACTGTAATGTTGAATGGCTATAGTCAATGGTAAATATTAGGAAAAAAAGAAAACAAAATATATAGAGGCATCAGTAGTATTGGTGTCAGTGATACTGACCTTCCGGCCTTCAGTCATAAAAAAAAAAAAAAAAAAAAAAAAAAAAAAAAAAGATGCCATTAAACAAATATTAAAAATATACTGTCTGTATGTTGTTTCTACATTAATTTGAAGATTAAATGTGAAATTATTGCAATGTAAAACTATGTTTAAAAGGTTTAATGTTAGGTGGGATTAATTGCGATTAATTTCAGAGAAAAAAACAAAAACAAAAACAAAACATGCATTAATTAGTTATGTTTTTAATAGATTGACAGCACTAGAAAAAATATTATGAATTAAAATAATGGTTTTCTGTTTTAATACATTTTAAAATATAATTTATTTCTGTGACGCAATGCTGAATTTTCAGCGTCACGTGATCCTTCAGAAATCATTCTAATATACTGATTTGCTGCTCAAGAAACATTTCTTCTCATTATCAATATTGAAAATGGCTTTGCTGCTTAATATTTTTGTGGAAACCATGATACTTCTTTTTATAGATACTTTGATGAATAGAAAGTCCAGCGTTTTTGTCATAGACATATCATTTAAATTGTCTTTACTGTCAGTTTTGGCCAACCTAATACATCCTTGCTGAATAAATGTTCATTTAATGGTGTCTGATAACACAATGATTAAAATCAACAAACTTATTTATTGCCCTGAAGGTCTCTCGCAAACCTCCACTGCCCCTCCATGAATACGGACGCTGGGCAGAACCGCTAATTAAAACAGGATTAGGTCTGTGTGTTATGATTAATTACCTCACTGAATGTAATTCAGCTAACACTGATGATCCTCTGCTCATGTGTCATGTTGGAGACTTGAACCATTCATCAAGAGCCAAGGGTCATGCACAAAGCAGAACGTTGATGGTAAAACCGTGTCTCCTAATTATGTCTCATACGACAGCCTCAAGTGGCCTAACTAACACACACACACACACACACACACTTATGCACACACCTCTCTGTCTTGTTGAACTTCTCATATATGCACATTATGAACGTGTTTGATCTTTCAGTCTTGTAAGACTTTGTTTGTTATTTAACAACACTATCTGTATCTATATAAACAGTATTAGAGTGCTGTTTTTAATGCATCATATTAGTATTAGGGCAGCTATGCTGCCAAATATGTCAAGTAATATTTTAATCCTTGTTAAAATTGTATAACTTTAGTATTTAAATATATGTATTTAAATACAAATATCTGAAAGCCAAAGAGCTCAGCAGAGAATTCATGAAGTAAAACATTACAGTTCATAGCCATGCACTATAGTATTGTAAATCACCTGCTTGTCTTTTCATTTCTTATTAAGTCTTTTCACACAGAAGCACATCATTGATATTTGTGAATAGGCTGGTGAAGGAGAGCAATTCACAGCAGTCAATAGTGATTCAGTTGGAAACACAGTATATCTTGGGTCATTTTATAGCCCACTGCACAGACACAACTGTAATAGTTTCTAGCTTGTGTAAAACCACTGTGGGCCTGCAGTGTCAAGCATATTAAGTATGTGAGTACATACATTTAAATTGAGTCGTAATGGGTTTGAATAGGACTGCATGAGGGATTTTCAGCAGTATGATTTATCTGAACTGAAGAAATATTTATATTAGCTTAATCAAAATACTGAAGATGACACTTGGTCGCATACTGGAATGAGACATGTGGCAGCTACACTTGTTATGCATATGTTCTTTTTGTTTCAGTTTGACCAACTTCCAGTCTGAGCAATGGATGCATGACATTCTGTTCTTGTGCATGCATTCTTTTGTTGACACGGACAGAATATTGTACTAAAATATGCAACTACTGCTTAATGGGCCTGATACACTGCTATTGAATCTACAGAGTGAAACCGATGTCGTCATCAGTGTAATCCGATTGCGGTGGGAATGAATCTTGTGAGTTTGCATTTCATAGTGAATCAAATTCATACAATGCAACTTGTGTAGTCTGAATCCTGAACAAATGACTCTCATTTATTTAAAGTGAATTAAATACATACAGCACAACAAGTGTAGTCTGATTAACAAACAAATGACTATGTTCTTTTAGCAAATTTTAGCCAGTTCTTTAGCGAATCAAATACCTTACAACTGTGAGACCATCAGTAGTTTGTTCTCACACACAATAAATAAATAAATAAATAGTAACATTTATTTAAAGAAACACTTATTAAGTGCTTTGTCATTTGTATAAAAATATTAATTTAACATGTTTTGTCATTCAGTAGTGAATAGAGAATCTAAAACATACAGCACAACAAGTGTAGGCTGATTTTCGAAACTTTTTATAATCTTGACAAAATACATATTGTTGGAAAGGTCTGACTCTCAGGATTCCATACTTGTCTTTTTGGGATTCCATAGTTTTCTTTTTGTGATCGGAGTAATATTGACAGAGAAATTAAGACATTTGTGACAATAAAATGTATTAAAAAAAATCAATGGAGTTGGATGGCACCCGGTGGCTGTTTGTGGTATGACGCCCTAAATAAAATCTCACAGGAACCTCAATTTTTCTCATATCAACTTCAAATTTGGAACATAACTTATTGAGACATAAGGCTTTAATTTTATGCCAATTAGAGTAAAACCTGTTATGTAAAATATTTATTTTATATAATATATTATAAAATATTATTTTACAGTAAATTTAAACTTCTATAACTTTTTGTTACTTTCATAGTTTAAAATAATTCCATTTTTGCAGTAATCTGCTGATTGTCCTCTTTAAAAAGGGTCCAACCTTATGTCTGTATTCCAAAGCATTCATGAATTATAAGAGTTTAAGTTTGGATAGTGCACTTTCATGCATATGTTCAAAAATGGGGGCTGACAGTTAAGAGGTTAAATTCCTGCTGGTGTGTTGTAACCTCCATGAACAAACTGATGTCTTTCAGCATGTAAGGAGCTGTATTTCATCAGGAACACACATGGCAATGCAACGGATCACAGACATTTAATCTATACATACTATGAATTTCAATGAACAGGAGATTTGAATGTGGCACCTTGATTCAAGGATGAACATCCTCGCTGGACTGTACACATCCCTAATTGAAGTGAAGCATGACAATAACCTTCAGCGGTGTTGTTTTCTCTAGCATCATTCCACTGGACAGGTTGTCTATAGTTTGCTTGGCCTCCATACATCATTTGAAACAGAAGGGGCAGCTGCGGTCATTGCTGTATACTTCACAGGTTGTAACTGTAGAGACCATATCAGCAGCTTTATAAAGGTGATGAGATGTAAATAGTGTAATTGACAAACATGAGAATAATGTAAGGTGAAAAAAGATGCATGTCCATGCAGCTACAATTTCTCTTCCTTTTTGTTGTGCAAAGGAATTTCTTTAGATTTCATTCAGGTAGCTATTAAATAGACCTGGCAAAGTCAATTGGATAACATATACGTTTAACTCAGTTGCATGTCTTTAAGACAGTTGCCATATTGGACATTACAAATGTTTAGTTCTGCTCTGTAAAGACAGATATACAATGTATTATCCATCTTTCTATATGACAAACTGCAGTTATTGTAAAATCTCATTATTTATTTATTTATTTATTTATTTATTTAAAGGTTATTTGAGTACATTTTACAAGAAAATATTGTTTCAGTCTTTCTACTTTAAAATTTAACGTGTAATTCAAAGTGTTACTTACTATTGCTTTTCTGGTTTATAAAACATTTTATTTATTTATTTATTTATTTTTTACTTTAAAATAACTAAATTCAAAATATAAAACAAAATATAAATATATTTATAATATATAATATATTTCTCTCAGCATTTCTCTCAGCATTTCTAATTTTAATTTAGTTTATCTTGATCTACTAAAATAATACAAAACTATACTGAAATAAAAAATAATGAAAGCTACATGGACATATAAAATAAAACAATCTAATAAAAATTATGAAAGTAAAAACAAATTCAAAATAATATTATACAAATTGTATTAGTATATAAATAATATTAGTTATAAATACATTTAGAATATTGTAATTTTGCAAGAAATAGTTATGTTTCTTTGTAATTAATTGAGAAATTTACTAGCAATTTCTAAGTGAAAGTAGTTTAAACACCAAATGTATTTATTAATTTATTTATTTATCTATCAGTGCAATGTTAACAGACATGGCTTTGCACATCAAATAATTTATATGTTGATTTCAGTGGTTAAAATTGAAGAAAAAAACACAAGAGATTGTGAAATTAATCATTGTTGACAGCTGTAGTCTTCTTTACAAAGAATGACTTTACACGTCGTATAATTCATGTTGATTTCTGAGATTAAAATTGAAAGAAAACACAAGAAATTGAGGAGTTAATCATTGTTGACAGCCCTCGTCTTCTTTACAATGAACGACTGTGAATTCACACACATGAAAATGTCTTTTGTTATCATGTTGGTGTGAAACAGAGTTCTAGTGGGATCTGCTCTTCTGTGTTTGAGCAGATTTGAAAGAGGGCAGTTAGAACACTGCTGGGCTGGGAATAAGATAAAGAGATAGGTAGGAAATGCAGATCGACAGGCTGTCCCTGAGACCAAAGCGCGTTGAAGAAGCAAGTGATTTGTTAGCTGCTTCAGAGATAGATGAGAAGACAGGAGTGAAACTTCAACAATCTGTTCCGGCATGCATTCTCCCTCTGTGACTTCAGCTGAGACAGCCTGTGAGGATCAAACCGCACACCCTGAAAGAGAGGAAAGCCGCCGTTCATCCACATTAAAAAAAGGGAAGACAAATATGCAACTGGTGGAAAGTAGGTTAGATCCCTCTTCAGGAAAATCTGTCCCTGCGGGTTCAAAATTTAGGGTGATTTTTATGGTTATAGCTCATTCATGTTCTAAGTTAAGAAGACAAACTTTGAATTATTCAGATGTTAGATATTCTGGGTTGCATTTAGTTTGCATATATTGTCTGCACTGTACTAATGACCTTCGCTGTCTCTTCGATGTCAGTTTATCTGTATAGGGCAATGAATGGACCTTGTGGATAGTTGGTGCTTTTGACGTGTCCTGTGGAGTAACAAAACTATTTTAAACTGTGTTTTAATCATTCTTTTATAGTCATTATATGTGCTCATAAAAAAAAATAATAATAATAAACTCCAGACACATTGTCACGAATCCGGTCTATGAACTTCCGTTCACTCACCACCAGAGGTCACTCGCTCACCACATTGACTCTCACAGCACACATCACACTGGACTCAATTTCCCATCATCCACTGCACTGATTGCACACACAGCTGAAGGCACTGATCACACAGCTATCACTAATCACGCACTCTAATTAAGCCATGGACTTTCTCTCCCTCACGCCCGAGTATTGTATGCACTTATCCCTCTCTTAGCGATAGCTACTCTACGGAGCCCACTTAGTGTTATTAGTCTTGCCTTGCCTGTTTTCCCGTGTTTCTTTCTAGCCCGTGTTCCCTGGATTAACCCTTGCCTTGCCGTTTGGACACTGTTTGCACCTCCATTGAATTCTAGCCCATGTTCCCTGGATTATCTCTCTGCCTTGCCGATCGTCGACCCATGCTTGTCCTAGGATTACTCTTTGTCTTGTCCCTGCCATACCTGTTTGCCATTGTTTCGACACTGCCTGTATATATGACCGTGCCTTTAAATAAAAGCTTGCACTTGGATCCGCACGTCTCACGTCTCGTCAGCCCCTTTACAGAAAAATCAGTGCAATGGATGATGGGAAATTGAGTCCAGTGTGATGTGTGCTGTGAGAGTCAATATGGTGAGCGAGTAACCTCTGGTGGTGAGTGAACGAAAGTTCATAGACCTGATTCGTGGCACACATGTTGTGCAATCTACTACCCATTTTTATGCTGTTCCAATGTGTACTGTGCAATAAGCAGTTATACGTTTTATGTGTTAGGCTTATTTGTTGTTTCACAACCTCAAGGTTAAAGGTTTTTGAACAAGAAAGCCATTAGCAAAATTAGTCCATTACTCCATTAGCAAAGCCAACTAAAAGCTTTAAAAATCAGTTTGATGCTGTGTTATAATTATATTCTAACCTGAGCATAGGTCAAACTGTGTTTTTAAGCCTTGAAAACGTCAGTTATCGCACTTGGCATATTTATCATATTACTCATGCACTGTATGATTATTTATGTATCTTATGTGCAAAAATGTTCACTCAGAAATTGCTAATCAATTTCACAATTAATTGCAAAGAAATGGCAAGTAACACTTTTCAATAAAAACGTACTCCTATAGAACTACGTTCAACTTCGACATTACTTTGTAATAATATTATAACAATGTAAAATAATTGTTTTCTATTTGAATATAATTTAAAATGTAATTCGTTCATGTGATTGAAAAGTTATGTTTTCAGTCTTCAGTGTCACATGAGCCTTCAGAAGTCATTTTAATACGCTGATTTGATGCTCAGGAAACATTTCATTTATTTTTTATTTTTTCTTCAGCAATGTTGAAAACAGTTGAGCCGCTTCATATTTTTGTGAAAACCATGATGCTTTTTTTCAGGATAATTTGATGATAAAAGGTCAAAGAACAGCATTTACTTAAAACGAAAATCCTTTGTAAACGTATAAATCTTGTTACTGCCAAGTTTGATCAATTTTAAAGTAATAATATCTTTAAAAAAAAAAAAAGTTCTAGATGTATTACTGAACTTTTAAACAGTAGAGTTTTTTATGTATTTATTTGTTTTTATTATTCTTATAGAGGCACAAATTAAAGAGATTTAGAAATGACCAATCAGTTACACATCTCTAAAAAAAATCATTGCACTGAAACGTCTCCATGCCTACTGTTCTACAAAATCAGTCCCCTGGTTTTTATTATGTTGCAAGGTAATTGATAGCCAGCGGATAACCTGGTACAGTCTGGTCATTGTAGACAGAGCTAATTAATCTCTTTCAATCCCAGCTGCAGTACCCAGCGTGGCCCAGGGAGTTTGTGTTTCTCTCCACAATTACAGATGCCCTCCCTGCCTTTTCAATCAATGCTTGCACCTGAAGCTGGTACCTCACACAAGGATACGATAGGATAGGGTGGGACTTTCATTTATATAACAGAGGCTGATGGGATTGATTCTCTGACCTTCATAGTGTGTTGAACCTCTGAAGCTTGTTTGGCACATCCTAGACTTATTGGATACATACTCTAGTGAGCACAAACTCACAGTCTATATTCATCTTCTATGCGTTTTCCGTTTCTTATCCCTCCCTGTTCTAAGTTGGACAATGTTTGCACTTCGTATTGCCTCCTTAAGATGAATTGCTTCTTGTAAGTGGCTTTGGATGAAAGTGTCTGCTAAATATGCTTTATTAATATTAAATATGCTTCATAAATATTCAATTCAAACTTAATATTACATTATAATATTGGTGTTTGTTCCCCCAAAAGTCATTGTCATGAAGCTAGTGTTTCCCATGAGTTTTTGCTTATATGTCACAAGCAAAATGAATAAAGTTGTACGGGACGGGTTGCATGATGAAACTGAATGCTGTTGCGTTAGCAGGCACTCTTTAGAAGCTCACTGCTGCACCCTGAACAAAACTCAGTATGATAGATGTGTGCTGTGTAGTGAAGAATTTTTTCTTTCAGTCAGAAGTTTATCAGATGTTCTCTTGAGGATCTTATAACTAGGCCCTTCATCTCCTGAGAGACAGAACTGGCCTCAGCTTTTTAAAGTTCACCGTGATGGCAATACAACATTGTCCACTGAAATAAATATACACAGAGGCAAGCCAGAATGTTATTTAGCCCAATACCTTACATAAACACTAAACTTAAAAACCTAGACAAACATGACTGATGACTGACCCATATAGTTTTTTTGTTTTTTTTCTGCCAGGAGAATAGGTCTCAAGTACATTCAGGACTTTGAGTCTCAGGAGTACATGTTATTTGATAATCTTATTGACATGTTTCAGGTGTCATGGTCAGCACCTCTCTCCGACTCATTTCTGCTATGTCAGGTGGTTTGTTTTCATCCTGTCATCTACGGCTGCGCGTGGGGGAGCAATCAGCGCTCTCACAGCGCTGTGCACTCCATCAGCCCCGCACCTGTTACTCGTTTCCCTCTTTCCTATTTATTCCCATCTATGCCTTCTCTCTGTGTCGGTATGTCTTCTTGTGTTACGTCTTACCTTGCTCATGTAGAGACCTCCTCTCTTCTATTTTTTTTGTACTGTGTTCAGGATCCTCAGGCGAGGATTAATTGATCCACTGGACAGCGTGTCCGGATTGGGAGCGTGAGACTGAACCCTTTTCGGCCTGTTCCTCCCAGCCTTCCGTCAAGTTGGTGTGGGCACTGGAGCCCAGTTTTTGCTCCCGAACTTTGTGTTTTTGTTTTTGGATGTGATCATCCGAAGTTTCTAATAAACTTCATTCCTCTGTTTTAAACAGCACTTGAGTCTTCCTGTCTTTTTAACACAGCACTGTGACATCATGGTTCATAGATTGTCTAGATTGATTCAATGATCAACTATATTGAGTCTCTCTAAGATGTTATGCCATGCTTGTGCTCATTATATATTATTTAAATTTATATTATAGTATTATAAAAAATTGTTTATTTTATATAATGTAATATATAAAATTAATAAAATTGTATATATGTATTTCATATATTTTACACACACATAATTCAAAATATAAAATTCTATATAATTCTATATAACATAAAAAACAGTTCTAATGTGAAATGTAAATATATGAACATACATATATAACGTATATTAACATGCGTATAACATATTAACATACGTATATAACATAATATTTGTTAAGATATAAATTTACATTAATTTATTATAGTAATTAAAATAATTTCATATATTATCTAAAATGAATTTATTTTATGTGTGTGATATAAAATGATAATATTAATAATTTAGTAATAATATAATAGTAATAATAGTATGCTAATATACTGTATATACATGTATGGCATGCCATTCAGGAAAATTTGAGTATATGGAATGGAATGGAATGAAACTTGATTATATGGAATGAAAGTTTGAATATATGGAATGAAACTTGAATATATTGAATGAAAGTTTGAATATATGGGACGAAACTTGAATTGGGTGGATGATTTACATTAAAGAGTATGTATTTTGAAACAAGTGAATGGTATCTTACAGGTAAAAAAAAAAAAAAAAAAAACCTTTGTAGTTCTGTAGTAATCTACATCGATGCTATTTTTGTCGACAAATAAAGATGAGATGAAAATTCCCAGTCAGAACTGACGTCCTGTGTGATAGATGTGCACATATGAATTATAACGTTCTGATCTAACCGCGGGAAAACTCTGCGCTGTTGCATGTTCTACAGGCTCGAACAACAGTGCTTCAAACTGATTCAGAGCGTTTTGCAATAAATGAATAGCACACATTTATGACAGGCAACTGCTTATGAACTAATGCTGATTAATTATAGCGATGTTTACTTTACAATGTTTATATGGTAATGTGTTTTAGACGGTTGTAAGAATGCATATTTTATCTCTCTCATGAACTTGAATGAACAGCCTGCAAATAAGAATTCTGGTGTATTTCGGTCTTGTTTCGGGGATTCCAATCACAGGAAGGAAAGACTAAGGACATTATTTGACATATTATTCAATAAATAAATTTTACTATCAGGATTATTATAGTTAACTAGAGCCATAAAAAGTATGTGTTAGGCCCTGATGACCACATAATTGAGCTCTATTTTGTCTTTTTGCACTTGAATTGTCAAAAAAACACACATAATTGTCAAACTGTCAGTTTAGTCATGTATTCAAGTAACAGTTGTGTGATACTTACAGTAAATGCTTAATTAATGCATTACAGTTTAACCAAACTCAGTAGATTTTAGTCGAATAAATCTACTGTATTTTTAGTCGACTAAAACTAAAACAATTCAAATGACTAAAATATGACTAAAACTATATGGCATTTTAGTCAAAAGACTAAAGATAAAGCAAAATGCTGTCAGAATTAACACTGTGTGAAATGTCTGAGATGATGGGATGTACACTCCAAACTGTTTGTATTGTTTGTTTGGTATATGATCAGCTGTTGCCAAAATTTTTAGTTCAATAAAGTATTGGAAAATTTGAGGAAATTATATTTTTAAAGTAATTCAATTCAGAAAACTATTGTTCTGATAACAAGCATATACCTAGCTACAGTATATTATTATTCATGAAATACTGTCAAATTTACATTTTAATTCCACACACTGCAAATTTCATTCTATATATTCAGACTTTCATTCCACATATTCAAGTTTAATTTAATATATTCAAATTTAATTCCATATATTCAAACTTTATTCCATATATTCATACTTTCATTCCATATATTCAATCATCATATTATAAATATCATAATTTCCTGAACGGCATGCCATAAGGTATATATATATACACACACACACACACACACACACACACACACACACACACACACACACACACATACACATATATATATATATATATATATATATATATATATATATATATATATATATATATATATATATATATATATATATATATATATATATATATATATATATATATATATAGTAAATTAATTCATTTTATGTGTAATATGCAAAATTTTACATTAAACAAAATTTACATTTAAAACTTTAATTTTTTTCCCTGGTTTGACTTCATCACCTTACTATCGATGTGTTGCAGACTTGGTGTTTTAGTGTTTCTGTTTTCATGTAGCTTGAGGATGGTAGTACTGATCAGTACTGACCAACTGGAAATGTATTGAATGAGCACCTGCATGTGTCACAGTTGGCCATCAGTTAGCTGTATGTCTGTCACTGTCTGTCTGTGTCTGTTTCACACACAGTTGGAAAGTATGGATAATTGAATGCCCCATACCAGCAGACCAGGCCATTTGGCGTAGCTGATATGTCATGTGCTTATAAAGGTGTGGAATGTGATGACAGTTGCCATGGAAACCTGCAGACAGATGGGGGTCAGAGTGGACAGACTTGCTTCGAGAGCAGGCATGGAAAAATAAATAAATAATAATAAATCCAGCATTGCTAATCCTTGTCCACTTAGTGTCTGCACGTAAAACTATTTTTTTTGATCTATTCATATAAAGCAACACCTACGTGGTAACACTTTATAATAACTGCACACTATGAATCATTAGTTAATCATTAGTAAATAGTCAATTAATTATTTATAAAGCATTGTTACAACATTAATAGGCATTAGTAAGCAGTTTATAAAAACAGAATATCTATAATGTTTAAGAATTGTATTTTCATTGTATTCATTAATGATCAATTTATCATTTCTAAATTATTATGTTATTTACAAACCAGCTATTTAGGAGTTGTCAGTGGTTCATAAGATCATTTAGAAAGTGTAAGTAAATGATTAATAAACTATTTAAATGTACATTTATAAATCTTATTATTTAGACACATGATAATAGTTGCTCAGTGTGTTAATAAATGCTTTATTAACACATATTCCTGCTGTAATTCATGATTAAGTCAGGAAGTTATAAAACATTTAGTAGTTGCCAGCCATCTGTTTTTGTGAGCTCATATAAAGTGAGGACTATTCATACCATGTAAAGCATTTACAAAGACTTAAAGGCTCATTTATCTTCCAAACAGACAAGTTAAACAAACACAACACCGAGGGATACAGAACACAGAAATATTTTTTTTTCAAGATGCAAAAATGAAACTGTACAACTGTACAACTAAAAAGAAAAATTAAAGTGTACAGTTGGACAGTTTCAATTTTTTTTTCATCTTGAAATAAATATTTTTGAGTTTTGTATCCCTCTGTGTTGTGTTTGTTTATTTTTTTTCTGTTAGGAAGATAACTGAGCCTTTAAATCTCCTTTGTAATAGATATGCTCATAAATGAAGAACAAGGCATTTATAGCTGTATTTACAAACTGCTTACTAATGACTATTAATGTTGGGACAATGCTTTATAAAGGATGAACTGACTATTTACTAATACTTACCTAATGATTCATAGCGTGGAGTTATTATAAAGTGTTACCAAAGTTAAAAATCATGTCATGTCAATACCATATTTAACCTCATTTAGAAAACACTGGACTGGAAATGTAATATACTTTTGATTATGAGTTATAATTGTACAAATTAACTTGAAATTTGATTAAAGTCACTGATTAAGATCATAAAACATTTCAGATAGTTACCAAGGCAACATTTCTAGTTTACAGTTTTTCTCAGTCGCTTTGGTGCATTTCTCAGATCAGAAATGAAATTCTCAAAACTACTTGTTCAACTTCCACATCATCTAGTCACTTGTGCACATCATAAAACCAGTTTCTCATTCTTTTGAACAAGTTGCGATTGCTTTGGTACATTCATGCAATTGATTATGTATATTTGTCTGCGGTTTCCTACATTTTCAGTTACTACTGTCATGTTGCTCAAAATGTATTATATAGTTCTCTGTGCTATAGTCTTACCCTTCAAAACCTCAAGTCATTAGTTCATCGTATAAGTCATTACATGCAAAATGGTTGAACAAGTTGTCATAATATGTCAAGCATATTTCTATACATTTCCATTAGACTTTTTTTTTTTCTAAATCTGTCCTGAACTGGTAAATTGCTCCCAGGTGAATCTTGACTTTCTCTAACGAAGGTGCATCTCATGAAAAATCAACTGGCAAGTATATATATACATAGCCGGAGCACAACACAATGTTACAATGTCTGACAATGGAAGGACAAGGAATTGGACGGGGTCAACAGCCAGAGAGAAGAAGAGGAAGAGGAAGAGGAGTGAGGCTGCGTGGCGGAGGAGTTGGGAGGCAAAACAGAGGAAGAGGCAGAAGAGGTCGAGGACATATGCGTGTTCCTGATGAGATAAGAGCCACACTTGTAGACCACGTTCTCAATCATGGGCTTACAATGGCCGAGGCTGGTCGAAGGGTGCAGCCAAATGTTGGGAGAACAACTGTGTCCTCAATCATTCAGACTTTTCGTTGACAGAACAGGTATGTAATCTAACAATAGGCAGTATACTGTAATACTGTATACTTTCTGTAATGCTTCATACAATATTACAGTATTCCACTTGTATTTTACAATATACAGTAAGTATACTTTAAACAGTGACATTTTATCCTACTCAATTTTGTGTTTTCATTGCTATATTTTTTCCACATAGGACTGCAAGACAACTTCACAGGGGTGGCAGAGGGCCCCTTTTCACACCTGAACAGGAGGAGGCTATTTGCACCATGGTTGTAGAAAACAATGCCATAAGACTAAGGGAGATAAAGAGTGCCATTATAGAGGACAACAACATCTTTGAAAACATCCAAACAGTCAGCATCTCAACCATTGACAGGGTGCTGAAAAGACCCCAATTGAATATGAAGCAGCTGTACACTGTTCCATTTGAAAGAAATGGTGAAAGAGTGAAGGAGCTGCGCTACCAGTATGTATGAGCATGCAGCAACTGTACCTCACAGTAAACAGTACAACATCATATAGTGATATACAGTACAGTAAGTGTGACCTTTACACATTTGCCATGGCTGTAGAAAAGATGCAATACGTGCTGTCTATATTTGATGTAACTGTATCTTGGTCAAAACTCATTTTGTGTCTTCTGGATATAGCATATAATGGAACTGGAAGCAAGTGAACCACTGCACAGCTTCATCTACATGGATGAGGCTGGCTTCAACCTAACGAAACGCAGAAGGCATGGCCGAAATATCATCAGCCACAGAGCTACAGTTGATGTGCCAGGCCAACGGGGCGGGAACATAACCATGGGTGCTGCTATCTCTGAGAATGGTGTGCTAACACATATTCCCATTATTGTGCCATACAATACAGAGCATCTTGTCACCTTTTTAGACACTCTCTACAGGGATCTCATCCCTGAACAAGAGAAGGGTCAGATTGGAGATGACCTGCCAAAGTATGTGATAGTTTGGGACAATGTCAGTTTCCATCGCTCCAACATCATCAGGGAATGGTTTGCAGCCCACAACAGGATGCTGATGGAGTTCCTCTCACCCTACTCTCCATTCCTTAACCCCATTGAGGAATTTTTCTCAGCATGGAGATGGAAAGTATATGATCGCCAGCCACATACACAGATGACCCTTCTGGCTGCCATGGATGCAGCGTGTGATGACATCACAAAAGATGCCTGCAGAGGCTGGATAAGACACTTTAAAAGATTCTTTCCACGCTGCATCGCAAGAGAAGATATTCGTTGTGATGTGGATGAGAATTTGTGGCCCAACAGACAGGAACGTCAGGAGGTGTAGGAAGACTGCACTGCAATTCCTACAGCACTGCATGTACAGTTTTCCCTAAGGAGATTGTCCTATGTTCACACTTCTACTTTTTTTTTTGTTTCTTTGTGCTATGTAGTGCTGTCTTTTCCTTTCTGTATCGCAATGACATGGTCTGTCAACAAATTACAGTACAAACAGTAAAATAGTAAATGTGAATCTTGTCCAGTCTTTCAATCAATATCCTACATACAGTAATGTGTACGTTTGAAGTGGATATATGGCATACATGAAAAGTGCAGCATTCTGTATTTCAATACAGTAACTGTCATTCAAACTGTTGCAATAGTTTACATCAGAACATCCCTCCAGAGTCAGAGTACACTGTTATATTGACAACATGACTGAGCAATTTGACTGTCTTGTCCGTACACAATGACACAAGGACTTGTCATTCTGATGGCACTGACATGTTCATTGACACAGATATTTATTTTTGAGAGATGAACTAAGTATTTTGAGCAAGAGACTGGCTTTTGCAAGTAATCCATGGTGTTTTGCTATTTGTACGAGTTGTTTTGAGAAATGCACTTATACTGTTTTGCAAATAGTAAGGATGATTCGAGAAATGCACCAAAGCGACTGAGAAAAACTGTAATTTATCTTGATGTACTAAAACAATACGAAAACTTTACTGAAATGAAAACTATGCAGACATATCATATCTGATAAAAATAACAAAAACACAGCAAAATTACTAAAACTTTAATCAAATTAATTTATTTATTCATTCATTCATTTATTCATTTTTAATTAATGCATGTGCAAAAGCGTAGCTTGCCTGTCATTATTTCAAGGCATCTGTATTTAATGCATCTGACAATTTAGCTTAATCACATCTATATTCATATTAGGCAAAACCTAACACAACAGTAAGTCAAACATAATGTTCAATATCTCTCATTCTCAGTCGCTGACTAAGATCATAAAACATTCTCTTTACTTGTGCCAACCTCATTAAAATGTTAATTTTACTAGTATTTGATTGCATCTAAATAGAAAGCACTTCTTTTCCTAGTAGATGCCTTATTTGATCACTCTAGTGTCTGCTAAATATTAAATGTTAAATAGATAGATGGGAATTGATTATTAGGCATTATAAATATAATAACATATTCACCACATCTAATCTTTATTTTCATTAGAATGTCCCATGGGAGATTAAATATGACACATCTGCAAATCATAAATGAATCCGTAACAGTTTTATTTGAAAAAGCACCTTCTGTGTTCACATCAGTGAAAAGAAATGAGGCAGAGATTCTCAGGGGCGCATCAGACCCACTTTAATGCTTCTGTTGATTTCTCCAAACAGTCTTTCATTATTGTAATTGGCATGTCTGTCCATCAGTGTGTTGCCCCTTTCAAAAAAAAAAAAAAAAAAAAAAAAGCATTATCTTAAGTGCGAATAATGCCAGCCTTGATGTGGGAAATGGGTTGTGAATTTATTGCATGGTATTATTAGGGTTGTTTTGAAGGACAGAAGAGGGCAAACTTGTTTCCCATCAGCTATGGCCTGTTTGAATGTAGATAACAATGTTAGCGGGTGCGGGATGCGTCAACTCTGTCTTTGTTTGTGTGTTTAAGTCTCACATGTGGCAGCTGACTAGATATGTATTGATGTAATCTATTAAAATTGTTAATTACTTTTGGAAAATATGGCTTCAAAGACCCACTATATCTTGTGTCTTTGTTATCCTCACAGATATGCAAATGCTGTGACACATAAGTGCACAAATATGACAAATATGTCAATTTTTTCTCTCTAAAATATTTTCACATTTGCACAAATTAACAAAAGTAGAACACTCGATTTTGACCCAAAAAAATTAGCTACAGGTCTGTTCTGTCAGGGTCATTAAATTGTAAAATGTGACTAACCGTATAATTGTACATATTTTGCTGTTGAGGTTAAAGCCTGTAAATTCAATCTGTCTTTGTTGAGTCAATTCAGTTCATTCAATTATACATTCTAGTATTTGATTACAGGGCATTTTTGATTTTCTTTTTAATAAATGTTTAGCACTTGTTGGGTTGCCACTTGACATCAATTGCAAAATTTGACTCTTGAAGTGAAAAGCACTTTGCAAAAAAACTCCCAGTAGAAGGTGATCTCATTCTAAACGTGTAGCTGATTTTGACCTCCACCTGCTGGAGGTGAACAGAAGGACCGTTTAGCCCCGCTCAGAAAACCAGCATTTATCTTGAGCTTTAAATCTCAACCTCGTATGCGGCTCATATTTATTTTAGCAGGTTACAGTATTCACATGGACATAGTTGCAAGTTGCAACAAGAATTATTTTTGAATAGTATATAATATAATGTAATGAAATACGCAGCAGAAGCACTGGTGGTGTGATTGTGAGCCTGGTGTTCCCTTATGCACTGCTCATGTGTGTAATATGAAACAGACCCTAAGAAAACATTGAACACAGAACAAACAGAATAAAGCTAATGAGAGGATGTGGTATTGTGGGTAAAGCCTAACCACTCTTTCCTCAGTGTGACACTGACTAATTAATCAGTGTGTAATTAAGAAGCTGCCATCTCTGCAATCAGCACTACTGATTTTCAATATGGCACGGTTAACACTCAGACATCCTTTGTTTTATCTCTATTTTTATATGCTGTGAATGTGTATTTTAAGAAAAAATTCCCAGAGTCTACCTGATCTGAAATTCCCTAGAAAGGTATAAAGAATTATTTCCACAGAATTGAGCATTTGTGAATGGATTCCATTTACACTGTACGTATTAACACACTCATAAGGATATATAAATTCAAGCGTTTTTTTTTGTTTTTGTTTTTTACACACACTGTATTTTTAACACATACTTAACACACCCATAAGGATACATAAATTCATGTTTTAACACATACGGTATGTGTTGACTTAACACACTCATAACACTCTCAGAAATAAAGGTACAAAAGCTGTCACTGGGGTGGTACCTTTTCAAAAGGTACACTTTTGTACCTATTAGGTTCTAATATGTACACGTTATGTACTAATATGTACCTTTAAGGTACCAAAATGGACTCTTTAGGTACAAACATGTACCTTTTGAAAAGGTACCGCCCCAGTGACAGCTATTGTACCTTTATTTCTGAAAGTGAAGAATACATAAATTAAATTTTTTGTTTTGCTTTGTTTACGCAAGGTACATTTTTAGAGTTCAGATTTAAATTCTGATACTTTATTCACCCATCACTCATGCCATTTATATGATTATAAGTCTTCTGAAGCCATACATTCAAGGGCGTAGTTTTGGTTTGAACATTGGGGGGGGGGGGGGGGGGGGGTTGAAGTGGACCCTGGGTCAGGCTCCCTCTTAATGTTTATTTATTTGTTTGTTTGCTTAAATGTTTATTTTTGTAAAATGGTGTTTTGTGATATCCACCACACATGCAAAGTTGGTTGATAGCGCAATAAAATAGGCTAGTTAACAATTACTTGTTTATATAGGATATATAATGTATTTTATATTGCTTAGACACTTAGGCTATAGTTTGACAGAATGTTCTAATTCAACACGCTGTGGGAAGTCAATCTACCTTAACATTTTCTTATATTGATATTGTTTATTTCTTAATCCTTAACAGTTCATGAGGCTCTTAATGGTTGAATCTATGCCATCATTGGAATATCTGAAGGCAGGTTTTTCCATCGCTCATCATTAGAACCCATTGGCTCTCGACTTGTACTTGCTCTTATGAAAAAGTACCATAGTTCTTAACTGTAGCATCTGTTATAATAAGGCTAGCCTATTAATCATTACCAGGCCAATAATGACTTTTTTATTAATCTATATTGCATTTGTTATGAGAAACAACAGTCTTTAGAAACAATAGCTACAACATGCACAGTTGTAATATAAATCTTTAGGGAAAAATCCCTAAAGTTAGACTAAAAAAATACAAGTTAGACTAAATTTACCACAATAAATAACGCTACAGTAAAACGTGATCAATTATAGTAAAGGTGGTCATGAGTAGTTTAAAAATATTTTAATATTATGTTAGTGCTGGTGCAAGATTGTTTTCTCCTTTTTTCATCAGTCTTTTTAGTTTGTGCCTTTTTTTAGATAATGTTCGACTTACTCCATAGCATTTTAAAGTGGCAGTTTCTCAATAGAATTCAAATAGATCACATATTGTACCATCAGCTTCGCGATAGGAATGGCTCGCGCAAATCTTCTCCCGCTTCTCGAGCGCGCTGGTGAACGCGCACATATAGGGTGATTCGGCGCGCCGCTCGTGCACAATTAAAAGAACTGTGCTTCAGTCATGTTGTGCTGATAAGCGCTCCGTTCGGTTCTTACATGAAGTTAGCGCTTATAAAAGCGCCGAAGGCGCGATTCAAATAATTAATAAATGGCCTGATTGTAAGTTTCCATTAACCATGGTATAAATATTGGGGGGGTTGTACTTGCTAGGTTTGGTTATTGGGGGGGTTACCTCTCTCCCCCCCCCCCCCCCCCCCATCCCCCCCACAAACTACGCCCCTGCATACAATACATTTGTAAAGGAAAATATCTCAAATTTAAAGGGGTCATATAATGGTACATGCACTTTTACAAGTTGATTGTACTGAAATGTGTGTTAGCAGTACCTGTACACAACCATCATAAAATGATAAAAATCCATCCAGTGTTTTTTTTTTTAATCTCCTTATTTGTTTTACCCTGTCTCAAATCAAGCCGTTCGACCGTGTGACGCCACACGGTCGGACGCCCCTCCCACGATGGTTGATTGACAGCAGTGTTTCAACACAGACCCGCCCTTGCTCGTGAGCGAGCTGTCAATCATAGTCCGCGCGTCATTGTTGATATACGCTGCAGCTGTCTATGAGCAGAATGGCGTCTAAGCGATTGTGGTGTTCTGTTCTCGGGTGCAATAATGAACACAGCAGTCGTTTTGATGTTCCTAAGTCCGAACCGCTGAAGACACAGTGGCTGGGTTTTGCTTTTGAAGGGAATATTCCCCACGAGCAACCAATGTTTTCATGTTTGGGCGAATCATTTTTCACCAGACTGCTTTATAAATGAAGGTCAGTATAAAGCTGGTTTTGCTAAGAAGCTGCTCCTGAAAAAAGAATCGGTACCAACTATTCGTGTTCCTGCTGAACCTCCAGAAGAAGTGAGTGTAACGTTTAATTAACCTTTATATTAATCTTTATATTAATCTTTGCAAATCGCTAGCACGCTTCACGATATGTGGCTAATGTTTACATTCAGGGTACATGCATGTTTTCTATTTACGACGTTCTCAATATAATTAATAATCCCACGTTTATAATGAACAAAACGTTATGGTTATTGTGTTATTACAAACTGTGTACGCAGGTATTAAAGTTAACATGATAACACTACACTAAGCTTACTTTTGTAGATGGTTTATAACGGTGTCTGTTAAGAAGTAATGTAAAAAATTTAAATAAATAAAAATGTTATAACTGCATGAATATTAATGGTAACACAATACCTGCAAAATACTGTTTACATCCTGCAAATGCATATGATCCAAGACTATAAATACTCTAATTGATGTTTTTCAATATTATGCCAGAATAAGTTATGTTATCTGATCACATATTTACTGCCATTCTTCAAAATATACCCTCAACTGTTGTCAAGGCAACACTCCACGTGTGTTGTGTCAAAAACGCCCCACAGAACAGAGGGGCGGGGCGAGCAAAGCTCACTAGCATTTAAAAACATACGCACTAAAAGGGTGTGCTGAAAACAGAGCTGTTTTTGAGCAGGTAAAATGAGTGTTTTCTTACAATACTAATGAGAATTTTTAATTAAAGTATATTACAAACTTTCAATTTAGACCCTAAAGAATCATATTAGCTTGTACAAAAATGGCATTATATGACCCCTTTAAGTCATTAATCCACAACAACAACAACAATAATAATAATTATAATAATTTTCTTCTTCTTCTTTGAGCTTATTCATTCATTTATTTATTTATTTAGTAGAAGTTGACACCAAATGCCATGAAATCAACTGCAAGTAATACATTTGAATAAACTGTCATTTGGTATTGAGGCTCATTTCAAGACATTGTTTCGTCTTCTGTGTCCAACTTAGTGTTACTGCCACTTGATATTAAAATAAACCTGATAAAAATGTGTTTTGAATATATTTGAGTAACCCTTTATATTGATAGTCCACTTTAGAAATTCTACTAACTATAAGTAACTTGGTAACTACACCATCGATCATTAGATTAGAGTATCAGTCGACTCTCTGCTTAATATCTGCTAACACTTTATTTTGATGGTCCACCAACAGACGTTCTATATCACTTTGCTACTACATGTCAACGTATTCTGCCAACCCTAACCATAACCTAAGTACCATATATACTAATACTCTAATGAGAGTTGATGTGTAGAGGCAAATTTGCTTTGATATAGTCCACAGAATGTTTAAAGGGGACCATGAAATTAAAGTGCAACTTAGATTTCATGTAGTGTAAAAATGAATACAGCTGCAAACCTCTCGGTTAAACATCACAGTTGAGTTTATAGTGACATAGGGAGAGGTTGAATGCGGGGTCAGTGGCATCAGTGAATGCACATATACCATACTGCTAATATAGATGTGCTCGCTGAACTGTGCTGCCCTCACATTTAGAGGTACCCCAGGGTATATACACATATAGATTTTACTGTTAACACATAAACGGACACACATAAACCATAGACAATCAACTATGCCACTGCATATTACAGATTTGTGGGCTCTTTGGAAATATTGAACAGTAATTGGTTGATGGAAATTACCCCTGGGATGTTGATTCAAGCTCTCAACAGCAATTTTTTTTTTTTTTTTTAAGGGACAGTTCACAAGCAATGACAATTCAGTCATTGTTTATTCTCCCTCAGTGTCGTTCTAAAACAGTTTGACTTTTTTTCTTCCGTAGAACACAAAAGGACAAGGAGCTTTCAACCAACAAAAGTGCCATAAAAGTATAGAAGTGGTCCATATTTTCTTTTTGAATATAAATTCAAAGTCATACAGATTTGGAACAACATAAGAGTGACTAAATGATGTCATAATATTCATTTTAAAAGCCTTTAATGTTGTGAATCAAATGTTATATATCAACATTTGTCAAATGTTGTATATATAGTATATATTACACCAGAGTGAATACTGTAGTACTGTTCAAGTTTCATACAGTTATTCAAGATTTTATAGACATTACATTTGATATAACAAATAATGAATGCATTAATCTTGTGGGAAAAGCCTTGTGCGCTTCCAATGTTGTGTAGAGTATAATAACTAAAACATCCAACAAATTGTTCCAATTTCCTCTAAGCGTCACCTGGAAAAAGCAACATCTGTTATTTATAATGTAGCAGTGTGCTTAGTGTTACCAGATGTTGTGTGTGTTTTGAGGCCATTACCCTCCGGCTATTTTACATAAAGGCTCAAATGGAAACTCCCAGTGGCAGCTGACAACTCTCTGACCAACACAGCATGTGTCAGTTACACACTAACATTCTGCAATAGATTAATCCACATCATACTCATTCCTCACGTGTGTATTGCTGGTCTACCTGGAATAGGTTTGAAAAAAAAAAAATTGATGCTGACAGTAAAAAGCTTAATCTTTCCTGGTTTACATTATACAACAAAAAAAATAAAATAAAAATAAATGTTGTATTTATAGCCTGTTTTGGACCATTCCAGTTTGTGTTTATTTGTTTGTTTGTTTTTTTAATACTCATTGTTCTATTATGCTCACCAAAGCTGCATTTGTTTGATTAAACATACAGTAAAATAATATTGTGAAATATTATTACAATTTTAAACAATTATTTTGTTATTTTAATATATTTTAAAATGTGATTTATTCCTGTGATGCAAAGCTGAATTGTCAGCATCATTACTCCAGTCTTCAGTGTCACATGATTCTTTAGAAACCATTCTAATATGCATCATTATTAGCATTATTAATAACAGTGTTGAAAACAGTTGCTGCTTAATGTTATTGTGGAAAATGCATTTCCATGATCCTTTGATGACAAAGAAATAATGATAATAATATTAATTTGAATTCATTTTAAATATATTTGTGACAAATAAGTCCTTACTATTACTTTTCTTCATTATAATATGTCCTTGCTGAGTAAAAGTGTTAATTCCGGGTTGTGTGTGTGTGTGTGTTACTCAGTTTCTATGCATGTGTAGCAAATTAGCTCAACAGGGAAATGTACATAAATAATTACAATCAATTATGATTAATTATAATTATTTATGTCAGCTGTCAGTAGTAACTGTAGCTAAATTAATATTGTCACCAACTAATCTGTTCGTCCAGCGAACAGTTAGTGTAAGTTCATATCAACTCTAAGAAAGGATTTTTTGTGCCCACAGGTGCAGTATTAATGCATTAGAGCAGTCCCAACCTTTTTCTGCCACGGCACAGTTTCGATATGTAAAAAATCCCACGGCACACCACTAAACATTATTAAAAATAAATAGGAAGGGGAAGAGGTTCATTTTTATTTATTTTTTCCAATAATTAAACATTGTGTCATCAGAGTTGGTATTTTGGCTTTATACATGATCAGACACTTGCACTTTTTTCTGAAAATCATACACAAATAGAGTTAACAAGTTTTTTTTTTTTTTTTTTTTTTTTTTCTTCATTAGAACGGCGCAACTGAGGCAGTAAATTAACAGCTTCACGTTTTAATCAGTTTTCAGGTTATAAAGTTCATTGTAACCAAATGGGCACTCAGTTTCTCTTGTTTTTTAATACATTTGGCCAAAATCTCACAATATAAAAGACGAACCGCTATGCACAGGATATTTAAAGGGGTGGTTTACTGCGATTTCACTTTTTTTCATTTTAAATAGTGTGTAATGTTGCTGTTGGTGCATGAACAGTATCTGCAAAGTTGCTGCGCTGAAAGCTCAACGTAAGCGGAGATATCGACTTTTAAAAATCAGGAAGTTTAATGCCTACAAAAACGACTCATATGGGACTACAACGAGATACTTCCCGGGTTGCATACGAAATAAACCCATCAACCCCTCCCTCCGGAACATGCAGAAAAGGGGGCAAGGCCATGTTCTGCGCTTTGTCGCATAGGAAGAGTTATAGTGGAGAGTTGTAGCCGTGCCGTCGAAACAGTGTTATTTTCAACCAGCTGTCAGGTCTTCAGGCTTCCTACGGATGCTGTAGTTCGTCAACAATGCTTAAAATTTATGTTTGATTATATTCCTGACAATTACAATCCTAATTTAGCTCTCTGTGCTGCGCATTTTACGGAAGACAGCTTCCAGAATCTACACGAGTTCAATGCCGGATTCACACAGAATCTATTACTAAAACATGGAGCAGTTCCAACTTTAAAACCAGAGGCAGCAGCTGTTGGGCCACAACCTGTAAGTAAGTAAGATTTCATAATTTTAAATGTATTTGCATGTATAATTTCAGACATAATGTTTTAGTTTTATCAAGGACGTAAACAAATGCCAACGCTGGCTTTAGTAGCCAGTTAGTTAAAAGCTATTTTGTGTGTCTTTGACAAACGCATACAAACATTTTGGACCCGAATTTGTAATTATGTACTAATTTTGTAAATGTATTTTCCATGTATACTTTATGACGTAATTTTTCGATTTGATCAAGAACGTAAACACAAGCCAGCGCTGTTTGGTTAGTAGCCAGTTAGTTCACTGCTATTTTGTGTGTATAAGACAAATGTGTACAAACTTTAAAAAATGATATGTAATCACAACATCAAACTTCCATTCAGAAACGTTTGTAAGAGCCGTGCTTGCGGAAGTTCTGCTCGGCTCTCTTCATTACCGCTTTCTGGGTCTGATTCTGGCTCAAAATGAAGGCAATATTGACACCATTATTTACATTTGACCGGAGCACGTGCAGCTGTCGCCAGTAAAGGTAATGGGCGTGAAGTTTCCGGACAATGTGCAGTACGCAGTTTAGCCAATCACAACACACCAATCACAACTAACCAATCTGAGCCCATCGCCTGTTTCTGAGGGAGTGGTTTCAGAGAATCAGGAAGTCAACCGGTCGTTCAAATGACAGAGGAGAAAGCGGCTTACAAAAAAAGCTGAAAAATATGAAAAATAAGGCGTTTTTTAAAGGAACACTCCACTTTTTTTGGAAATAGGCTCATTCTCCAACTCCCCCAGAGTTAATAAGTTGAGTTTTACCGTTTTTGAATCCATTCAGCCGATCTCCGGGACTGGCGAGAGCACTTTTAGCATAGCTTAGCATAGATCATTGAATCCAATTAGACCAGTAGCATCGCGTTCAAAAACGATCAAAGAGTTTTGATATTTGTCCTATTTAAAACTTGACTCTTCTGTAGTTATATCGTGTACTAAGTGCACGATATAACTGTCAGAAACCACGTCCGTCGGGAGGCCATGAATACGAAAGACGTGGTCTATGACAGCAACCGCCGTCTCTCTGGCAGAAGGTAATTTAGGCAGAGCAATAAAATGAGTCGCCTTCGAAAACCGGTCCACCACCGTCAAAACTACAGTGTTTCCATCAGAGGGCGGGAGACGAAATCTAATGAAATGTGGGACCAGGGTCTCGAAGGAACTGACAGCGGCTGAAGGAGTCCAGCGGGGGGTCGATTGGAAGTTTTAGAAATGGCACAAACAGAGCAAGCCAAAACAAAACACCGTATGTCGCGAGCCATAGATGGCCACCAGAACCGCTGTTTAACAAGAAACATAGTACGACTCACCCCAGGATGGCAAGCTACCTTGGAACAATGACCCCATCGAATGACATCGGACCGTAACGTCTCTGGCACAAACAAACAACCTGGTGGGCACCCGGGCGGAGGCGTTACCCCTTGTGAAGCCGTGCGGACCCTCGACTCGATGTCCCATGTGACTACAGAAACAAAAATCTTCTGTGGCACAATGGGCTCGGAAGACGGGCGCTTCGAATAGTCAAAAATACGGGACAAAGTCTAAAGAAATAGAAAAATCAAAACGACCGAAAAATAAAGCCCACCGGGCCTGCCTAGAGTTCAATCTTTTGGCGGACTTGATGTACTCAAGATTTTTATGGTCAGTCCAGACGATAAAAGGAACCCCCGAACCTTCTAACCAATGACGCCATTCCTCCAAGGCAAGCTTGACCGCCAGCAGCTCTCTATTACCAATATCATAGTTACGTTCAGCGGAAGACAAACGATGAGAAAAATACGCGCAAGGATGCACTTTGTCGTCCGAGGAAGAACGCTGGGATAGGATGGCACCAACCCCCACCTCTGATGCGTCAACCTCCACCACAAACTGCCGGGACGGGTCAGGGGCGATGAGGATGGGAGCCGAAATGAAGCGACTCTTCAGTTTGGCAAACGCAGCCTCAGCTGCGCAGGACCACCTGAACGGAATTTGGGTGGAGGTTAAGGCAGTCAAAGGAGCGGCTAGTTGGCTGAAGTTGCGAATAAAACGCCGGTAAAAATTGGCAAAGCCCAGAAACCTCTGCAGGGCCTTGCAGGAATCTGGAGTTGGCCAATCTACCACAGCCTGAATCTTGTCCGGATCCATGCGCATCCCCTCGACCGACACAATGTAACCCAAGAAAGGAACAGACTGTGCATGAAAAACGCATTTCTCCGCCTTGACATAAAGACCATTCTCTAACAGCCTCTGAAGCACCCGTCTGACGTGCTGAACATGTTCCTGGAGAGAACGAGAAAATATCAGTATGTCATCCAGGTAGACATAAATGAACTGATCTAGCATATCTCTCAACACATCATTGACGAGTGCTTGGAAGACTGCGGGAGCGTTGGAAAGACCAAAAGGAAGAACGCGATATTCAAAGTGCCCCCTGGGGGTATTAAAAGCAGTTTTCCATTCATCCCCCTCCCTTATGCGAACCAAATGATAAGCGTTACGGAGATCCAGTTTTGTGAAAAAGGAAGCCCCCTGTAGACGCTCAAAGGCAGAAGACATCAACGGCAAAGGATATGTATTCTTCACCGTGATGTTGTTCAGCCCTCGATAGTCGATGCAGGGACGAAGAGACCCGTCTTTCTTCTTCACAAAAAAAAACCCCGCCCCCGCCGGCGAAGAAGAAGGGCGAATGATCTTGGCTGCCAGAGAATCAGAAATGTATTTCTCCATGGCCTCCCTCTCCGGACCGGAGAGTGAATAAAGTTTGCCCTTAGGCGGAGACGTACCTGGTAATAAATCTATAGCACAGTCATAGGGACGATGCGGAGGTAGAGAAGCAGCCCGAGACTTACTGAACACTCCCTTCAGATCGAGGTACTCGCTGGGCACGTTTGATAGGTCCATGCGCTCCTCCTGAAACAGAGAACGGGACACAGAGGGACAGGCAGACAACAAACAAGCAGCATGACAACTCTCACTCCAAGAAAGAACAGAATTCTGACTCCAATTAATATGAGGGTTATGAAGTACAAGCCAGGGATGCCCAAGTACAACTGGGGTAACAGGAGTGGTGGTTAAAAGAAAATTAATGATCTCAGTGTGATTGCCAGAAGTGATGAGTTTTACTGGACCTGTAGTGTGAGTGATGGAAGGAAGAGATAGACCATTGAGGGCATGGACAGCAATGGGCTGAGAGAGAGCAAGCACAGGAAGGTTAAGTTTATGAGCCAGGTCAGAGTCAAAAAAATTACCCTCAGCACCGGAGTCAATTAACGCCTGACAGTCATAGGTGTCTGAGGACCACTGTAACTTGACTGACAGAAGGGTAGCAGAAAGAGAGGATTTAATCAGTGTGACCCCACCCGTCAGTAACCCCTTACCTACTGACGGGCTCTAGCTTTTACGGAACACTGCGCAGCAATGTGTCCAGCAGCACCGCAATATAGGCAGAGACCCTCATTACGCCTCCTCCGCTTCTCCTCTAGGGAAAGGCGGAACCTTCCCATCTGCATGGGTTCTGGGTCGGTGACGACGATGTCCTTGTCGCAGGAGGTGACAGAAAGATAACTCGACGCGCTCGCTGATCTCTCTGCTGCAATCTGGTATCCACTCGAATAGCCAGACTGACTAAGCCATCCAGCGATGTAGGCAACTCCAGTGAATAGATCTCATCCTTGATATACTCAGACAGTCCATGTAGAAACATATCCCACTGCGCCTCTAAATTCCAACGGCATTCCGCCGCCAGGGTGCGGAATTCAATGGAGTAGTCTGTGACGCTCCGATCTCCCTGCCTTAGCTCCGCCAGAAAACGAGCCGCCTCCCTGCCTGAAACTGCCCGATCAAAAACCTTCTTGATCTCTTCTGAAAATAAATGAAGTGAAGTACAACAGGGAAGTCTCTGCTCCCAAACTGTAGTTCCCCACAGAGCCGCCCGTCCAGAGAGCAGCGTTATGACAAACACTACTTTCGATTCCTCAGTAGGAAACGACGATGGTTGGAGGGAGATGTACAACGAACATTTGGCAAGGAAAGAGCGGCATTGCTGGGGCTCACCAGAGTAAAAGGCTGGAGGTGGAAGGCGGGGTTCGTTGACACGAACGGTCTGTCCTGCAATAGAGGACGCAGGTGGACTAGACAGAGTGGGTGACTGAACAGATTCGGTCTGGAGCCGCTGTAACTGGGTGGTCAGTTCCGAGACCTGAGAGACCAGGACTTGAACTGCGCGATTCGAGGCTGCCATCTGTTCCTCCTGGCGATCCATGCGTGAATTATTGTGAGACAAGAAGTTTCTTACATCTGAGGCACTCGCTGGATCCATCTAGGTCGGATCGTTCTGTCACGGTACAGAAACTCAAGATCCAATTGCGAGTCCCAAACCCCACAGCCACGCCAGCCAGATAAAGGCAGTGCAGACAAGCTACACCTGTGAGCTCTGAGTACCTCGTCAGGTGCACGGTAATTAAGCAACGCTGACATGCGCTACGAGCAGAGCCACACACACACACACACACACACACACACACACACACACACACGAGCGCACGGACCCATGAACCGTGACACTAAGATCGGCGGAAAATGAAAAGTTGTGATTTTCTAGGCTGATATGATTAGGAACTACTCTCATTCCGGCATAATAATCAAGGAACTTTGCTGCCGTAACATGGCCGCAGCAGGCGTAGTGATATTACGCAGCGCCTGAAAGTAGTCCCCGGTAGTTGGAAAACCCCCCAAACGTGAACCGTACCATACCATGCAGTGGAAAAGCGCCATAAAAGTACGACGGACTGAGCTGTATCGAGCTCTAGGACTTAGCAACCAGAAGATCGGAAGGTGCAGAGCAAGAGAGAGAGTTGCGACAACTCCGTTGACTCCAATGGACCGTTTTTTTTTTTTACAGCAATGGCGGATCATGGAATTGGAGAATGAGCCTATTTCCAAAAAAAGTGGAGTGTTCCTTTAACAAACGAAACACGAAGACATGTTATATTGCACCCCATAAACACAATCAAGCAAAGAAAAAAGCAGTAAACCACTCCTTTAAAACGTACAAACGTGTATTGTCTACAACTAGACAGCAAATGCTAAGACTCTGTTCTTTAAACACACAAAACATTAGCCTTTATAGACAGTGTTTCTTGAGTAAAAGAAACGTTGTACTTATTCAAACATCAGTTGTTTATTTACCCTTGCATTGCGAAGAAGTAGACGCTTCATTCTGAATGGTGGCGGGGTGGAGCTATGAGGTTTGACTGACATTTTGAGGATTCAATGGCGTTACGAGGTTTAGTCACAAGCTCTTTTGAATGCTTTTCACTGGTTAAATATTAGGGATGGGTCATGATTTTCGAATATTCGATTAGTTGATTTAATAATAGAATGTCCGATAGGCTGTGCGATTTTTTTTGAAAATCCTTCATGTTTTCCGTGCTGATGTGGTGGTGATGCGTTCGTGTAATCAGAGGGAGGAGCTGCCGATAACACACCTAAAAGCTGTCAAAGACAACAGAAGAACACCACATTCTCAAGCGCACACTGTAGATTTTCGTCAGGATAACCGCCATTTTTTTTTTGTCAGGCGGCTGATTTGAAATCAGTGATTTCCTTAATCTAGCTAGCAGCGTCAAGTACAACAGCTTTCAGCCGAGATCGGCCCATAGAGTAAAGCTATCTGTCAGAAGTGTTTTGTATAGTCGGCGCGACTCTGGCCCACCGATATCTTCTCACTGATGCCAAGACTGAACCGACATTTTCGCATTTCAGCCGGAATGTGCTTGCTACCTGGGATGTTCATGCTCATTTTTGATGTCCTAGCAGCCTTATGAGCAATTGATTTATGCTAATCAACGGACTGTTATGTTAATTAATTCCACCATTCGGTTGTATTTTATAAATGTTTCAGCATGTTACAATTATATAGCTTGAGTTAAGATAGCCTATTCCCTACTAATGTATTAAACAGTTTGTTAACATGCAGATTGAAAGAACGAATGGTCTATCTCTCCCGCTCTCTGTTTATGGGTGTGTGTAGTGTACTGTAGCCTATGCGTGTGTGCATGCGGGGGAGGGGTGTGATTTTTCGAATAATAATCGCATAATACCAGTCGATTTTCGAATATTATTTTTTCCTGAAATGCATATCCCTATTAAATATGTGTAAAACCCACAAACAGACATAACGATGACCAATAACACTGATTTAAAATAATAATAACAAAACACAATGGAGATAAGACGTTTTTGATTATTTTCCACGCACACCTGACAACCTGTCACAGCACACTAGTGTGCCGCAGCACAGTGGTTAGGAAACACTGCATTAGAGCACGTAGCTGGATCAGAATCATAAAGGGACACTATTCACAAGCAGGACCAGAAACTCATGTAATTTGAGCACAAAGGTTTTATTAACTAAACGCCAGCAAAAATAACTAGTCTAAACAAACAAACAAATAAACATACAATCACGTGTATGTATGTAAAGGGGAGCTAAAGTGGATGAATGAAACCATTAGAGAAACCAGAGAATGAAGCCATGAAAAGAGTCAGTTAACCACCTGAGTAAAACTAAACCTCTGTTTCATTTAGTTAAATGTACAATACTTGCATTGCCTTGGTCATTGACGAGTGTCCGGATGCAGTCTCGGATTAAAGTTTTGATGGTTTGGTGGTGTTGGAGTTCTTCACGTTCTGTCGGGTTTGAAGGGTGATGAACTCCAAAAGATGTTATCCTGGCTCGGTGGTCCTTGGGAGAGTTTTCTCCTAGATGAAGGTGATGAGAGAAGAGCACAGAGTTCAAGAGGCCGTAGCCTGGCATCAAACTTAGGGGGAGTTCTCAAGAGTTCTAGCTCAGCATCCCCATCCTCTTAGGATCGTATGGTGCTTTTCCACTGGGTGGTATGACTCAGCTCGGCACAGCTCGGTTCGGCTCGGTTTGCATTTCCACTGCAGTTTAGTACCGCCTTAGAGTGGGCGGGTTTATTCACATGCCGTTATGGTTGTGCCGCCTCTACTGCTGTGATTCCTGAAAAACTTTCACTCCACCAAGCTCTCGCTGGATCCGATCCTCGGCTCTCCATGAGAAGAACGTCTGTACTTCCTCAACAGACAACGAAACCTAAAAAAAAAAAAGGTGTGCTCATTCAAAACAGTTGAGTTCGATCTTTTGCTGGCTATGCTGATTTAAATCTAGCGGGTCTGTTGTATCATGTCGCAAGTTCAATGACGCAGGCAGTGACAATTTTCTCCGGCCAATCAGTGATCAGCAGAGTTTACACGTCACGTTTTGGTAACGGTGCGGTTCGCTTGGAATGTCAGTGGTACTGAAAAAAGTACCAGGTACCAGGTACTGTACCCGGTGGAAAACCCCCCAAACGTGAACCGTACCATACCATGCAGTGGAAAAGCGCCATAAAAGTACGACGGACTGAGCTGTATCGAGCTCTAGGACTTAGCAACCAGAAGATCGGAAGGTGCAGAGCGAGAGAGAGAGTTGCGACAACTCCGTTGACTCCAATGGACCGTTTTTTTTTTTACAGCAATGGCGGATCATGGAGCCGCTCAATAGTTCCCGGAAGTTAGCGCTCATACTATCAGCACCGTAGAGATGCAGCAGAAGAGATTGCTATGATGAACTTTTAAAAGGGAAGACATTTATAGAACAAAATTGCATATTATCAGCACAGCTAATCAAATTGCTTTGTGCATTAAAACAGATTATTATTAGATTATTCCTCACTTAATTAGTAGATTTATGGGATGTTATTCATTCTCTTCAGGCAATTTCATTCGTTGTTGTGTAATTAAGGCTTTTACACATGATTTCTGCTGCTGGGAAGTTATTTAATTGATTTAGATTTATTGCAAAGGATGCTGATGGACCTACAGTATGTGAGAATTTTAACAAGTTTAAAATAGACAAGTAGTTTTCATTTCAGAATAATGCTAGGCTAAATTTCCAAAAATGTATTATATACCACTACTACATTATAGACGTAATCACAATAAACCTGTACTGTATTACTGTAGTTTGTACTTAAATGTCTTAGCTAGTGTAGAAGCACTGTGTTGAAGGAGCAGATGCCACAGGACTGAAATGTGATGGAGCATCACTTAACCATTTCTCCTGTGTTTTTCTCCTTCTCTATATGGCTCAGAACAAGAACCATCTGAAGACTTCCTGTGATGAGATATCACCCTCACAATGAGTCTCTTTACTGGGTTTGGCAAGTTTCTCCCTGTTCTTTGTGAAAAAGTGCCAGTTCCCAAGTATGATTACATCATATTTTGTTGGTGTAATCTATTGATTGCTCCTGCTGACTATATCCAGCCTCTTATGAAGACTTCAGATGACGCAGCACCTGTGAAGAGATGACACCAGCCCTTGAGAGGACTTCAGATGAAGCTGACTCTGAATAAACATACAAAACTGCTAAATTGTCCTTGCGTTGTAATCAACATGATCAAATCATGTAACCATTGATTTAATTTGTTAATTGTTTCAGAATACATGACATTACTTAACTGCCGATTTGTGTAGCTTAATTTTAGAACATTTCTGCCATATGAACATTACTTTGACACAGTTACACCTGTTAACAGAACTCTTATTTGTAATGTAGAAACATTAATTTTCTGTAAAGCTGCTTTGCAACAATGTGTATAATAAAAAGTGCTATACAAATAAATGTAAATTGAAGAAAACGTGATGCATCATTTTTTCTCCTCTCCATGTCAGTAGAGAAACCATACATTCACAGTCCTTTCTGTGAGTGACTGGAGCACTTCCATGCAGCACAGCAAACTATAGTGGAGACTGTTCAAGGACAACATGCTTTATAGTATGTAAATAAGTGCATAACAAAAGTCAACATACATAATATATATGATTAAATGTGTACAAAATATTTTAAGTTATTTTAAATTTGAATATACTACAAATATAGTTTTATATATTAATAATTGAGGGGTGCACAAAAATCAAAAACATTAAACAAGATTCATTTCCACTTAATCTTAAAATATCTTCACTTATTTGGAATGAATTTTCAAAGACAACAAACTTAACATTTATCATGAGATTAATACAATGATAATGAACATTAAGATGTGATTGCACTTGACTAACATACAAGTTGTGAGAACGCACACACACACATAATTATATTTATACAGAGAGGCTGCAGTTACCTTGGTAAAAGACCGCAATGTCCTTTATATAGCAAACATGGACTTTTACCTTGGTAACGTCAGCCTAAAATACCTTAACATGGCAGGTAAGATTAGCTGACCACATTAATCATCATATATTAGCGAATTTTATCTTTTAAAAACAACAGTGATACAACTACATGTGTATACTACACATGCATTTATATATTATTTATACAAATAATGTAAATAAATTACTTTACAGTCTACTAATTACCAAAAATCGCAGTTCTGTTTCACTAACTCAATGTATTTCAATTGCCCGCTATGAACTTCCTGGAACTATTTGAGGTCTACGTGAATCACGTGACGATCGAGCGTTCCGAACTTCCATTGTCGCAACTCTGTCTCTCTGTGGCTCTGGGAAGGTGATGAGAGACGAGTGAAGAGACTAAAAGGCGAGGCGGGTCACTGAAGTGAGGCTTTTTAAGTTCTGTGGAGGTCACACCTCTCGGAGGTCAAAGAGCCAATGGTGACTTGTACTGGAAGGAATGTTTACGACTCTTTGTCTCCGAACATGGTAATTTGCATATGTAACCGGATTGGATGTTGATGCAAAGACTACTAAAGATTTTTAGAACACTAATATGTTGCAGGTATAAACATATAATATACTCTCTCAATTAGATCATCCGAAGACGAATACATAGAGACAAAACAGGTAAGGTTACGTGAAGGAGTGGTTTTATCATAAGCATGCATAAAACACTATACAGTACAAAAGACAATATACAAGAACAGTAATAATACACACAATGACCTGAGGATATGTGATAGGAAGTTCAAAGAAAGGTTTGTCTGTGAATGAGAGTCCATTTATGTGGCATTGTGTGTCTTTCCTATGGGTAAATGAATTGAAAGTTGCTCTGCCCACATTCTTTTGGGCAATAAAACCAGTGTTATCAGCATTGGTTGCCATGGAACCAGAGGCCTGTTCTGCCTTTTTGAGGTTTTAGCCACATTTTGGGGGAAGGGTCCATAGACCCTCATAGTTGGCTTGTTGATTGAGGGGTGTTACGGAGTATTTGTTAAATATAACAAACAAAATTGTGTTTCTGATTAGTCCAGACACTACACATGTTAGTCATTATTCAGTATTTCTTTCTATAATGAATTCATTTTAGTAATCCACATCCCATGAATATTACAATGTTGACTTGTTTTGGTAAAAGCTACAGAATAAAACTTATAAAATGCTTTGGAGCTATAAAAATCTGCTCACCTTGTTACTCGCTGTCCAGGTCATCAGCTTTAGACATGCTGAGATGATGTTTATTTTCAAATGGTGTGACCAATCCATCCATGGCTCTCATTTTCAGGCCACTTGATCAACTTTTTCACATGGCTTTTCTATTTCACACATATTACTGAACTGTTTTAGCTGCAAATCATGAGGAAAATCAATATTCTGCACAGACTGACCAGAGTGCTTGGATTTATAGGCTGGAGATTTCACATTGAAAGGGAAATTTTCTCAAGGTTTTTAGCAAGTGTGGGCAACAGGTTACGCTTCGTAAAAAGGATCATTTCAAAACAGCCCACACAGACTCCTCTCTCTCCCTCAATCCACTGGGTTTGAAGCCCACCTCAGCCATTTTTATTCCAAGTAAACATTCAAACTGTACAAATCAGGCTGACAACAGTCAGATAATTAGGAAAATCTTCAAGTTTTGCATCCTTAGCCAAACCATAATAAAAACATTTTAGACCCTGTGCAGTATGAAGTCCTCTCAAGGGCTGGTGTCATCTCTTCTGTGCAGTACTGTGTACCCTGTTAATGGAAAGATGCCAGATGATTAACCTGTCATTGACTGAAAGAGGCAACCTTGCATATGAAACACATATGAATGAGGGTAGACCTTTTAAGATTTATGACCCTGATGTCATATTTTATTAGTTCACGTGGACCCAATTAGGTTTGGATCAACTTGGGTGGCATTAAGCATAAATTATTCATATCTTATGAATAAAGTTTGAAATTACTTTTAGTTAGCATGGTTCAACTGGGATGCAGAAAAAAAGCAAGCTTTTAATTGAAGTTGTCGAAATTATAATTTTCTCGGCAGATAATTTTACTTGTTTTACGCAAAATGCACTTAATGTATTTATTTTCTTCTGGAAACAAGATTAAATATCTTAAGTCATTTTGTATCTCTTAAGAATTTTTAGATAGTTTGACTAGAAACACGACAAAAAGTAAGATAAGCCATTTTTTTGCAGTGTAATACACAATCCATGAATATTCCAATGTTTGTAATTTTACAGTATTACAATATTGACAAATAACATTTTATGTCAGTAAAGAACCTTTAAAAATAATCATAATTATTTATATTACTAATACTTTTTAAAAAAGTATTAGTAAGGTCTGTTTTGTATGTAATTAGTATCCCAACTGGTACGCTATAGTAGCCCACCGGTTGATTAACTTGTCTTGAAAAAAGCACATGGCATTTTTCACATGGAACACCTTCATATGATATAGAATGTCGGTGAGTCTTCAGACACCATTTTATGACCTGCAAGAACTGCTGCTTCAAACGAAAACATCCGTAGGCCATGTCAAACGGTCTTTGCTGATATTAAGGTCATATAGGTTCTCTCAAAACAATTTGCCGTCTGAGAGACCTGCTAAAAATAGCACAGAGTCAATATTAAGGCCCCGCTCCTGTGCAGAGTTTATCATTAAATATGCATGATACTTTAATGTAAGACATGACACTCAGCCACGGGAGAACTTGAGAAACATGTCATACCTCCAATGCAGCTTGATCTGGAATGCTTGCATTTGAGAATTGGTACCAGGATTTGTAGGTAGCATGGTGAAGGGAAAAAAAGCCATTTATTTGGACTGACAGGATTTGTTTGGCCACCAATATATCAATGCAAAGCTCAATAATATGTGCTCTTCTTGAAAGGGCTGGTTATAAATAATTCAGAGCAGGTTCTGTCATGGAGACTCAGGTGCAGGTTATGGATATGATTTGTGTAGCCTATATTGACAGAGGCTAGTCTATGTGGCTCCTTGTTTCCTTGTGTGTGTGTGTGTGTGTGCGTGTGTGTGCGTGCAATGTGCATTTAATTTTAAATGGTAACATAGACATAAGCTAGTATGTACAGAAAAATTATGCATTAGCCAGTGTGTTATTATAGGACGTAAATAAAAACTTTTGTTAATTTTGTTGATAAATCAACTATTCTATTTAAATTGTATTTTTACAGTTTAGTTGAGTAACTGAATAATCATTGACACACAAAGCAGAATCATAATAAAAGAGATCAATCTAAAACGTAAATTTATTCCATGACTTAAATACAAACATTTGATTCTTTACATATTTAACTGCCCATATTTTAATTAAAAATTTGATTTTAATTAAAAATTCTGAATAACAAACAACCCCATTATTATTATTATTATTATTATTATTATTATTATTTTACTTAAAACTATCATTTTTTAACTCCACAAATCTAATATATATATATAATATTTAAAAAATCACATTAATCCCTCACTGACAAATATACACACAAAAAAAGTTTGATATTCAACATAATCCAATTACTGTTTTCCAGAGAAGATTAGATCAATTAACCTCAAAAGTGTTTTGGCTGAATAAATCTGACAAAATTTAAAATAGTGTAGTCATTCATCAAAATTGTTGAGAAAGAAAAAGACACAGTTAGTATGTGGTGTAATTAGTGTTATGCTCAGTTCTGCTTGTGTTACTAGTATAAATCTTGGCATTTTAATCACCTACCGGTGAGAGATTTTTATTTTATTTTTTATTTTTTCCAGGTATTTTATCACCCATAGTGTGGTTTTAACAGCCTTTGAAAGCTCTCATATAATCTAACCTCGTACTACACCAATTTAATCAACATATCTTAACAAATATGCTTTGCATATGCATTGCATTTACTTTCAATTTTAAAGAAAGCACCATAGTAGCGGTTCAGTTCAGAGCTATTATGTCTAATGCACTGAACCCGGTCACAATGACAGGAAAGAGACTGCTGAGCTGCTTTCCACAATAACTGCAAAATGGAACTGATTGTATCAACAGTTCAAAGGGGAGAGTGTTGTAAATGTCATCTCTCACTTCTTAAGCCATTCTTCGACTTTCTAAACATAATTTGCATATTTTATGTCTTTAAAATGCATGTCTTTCATGCTTCTTATGCCCATACAGACTTAGCATGAGTGTGTGAAAACAGGTGAAATAAGGCAGTGAGGTGAACTAAGGGTCCTGAAATATCAGTTGGTTTTGAGAATGAGAATATGACTCAGGGGAGATGGGAATTTTAGTGATATTGATCTACGTTCGCTGTACGGTTTCACCCTCAGAGCATCTTTTAAAGGGTAAGGTTCCCCAAAGATTTTGGTTTGATTTCGACAAGCGGAGGCACTTGATGCTATTATTAGCAAAACACTGTGCATTATACATTAATGCACAGCTTAGGAGAGTGACTTCTGAACATATGGGGCTTTAACAGGTCTGACAGGACAAAGACGTATGAACAAGGTTAAACTGAAAAGTGCATAGAAAGACAAAGAATAAAAAAAAAAAAATCTAAATCTAAATGTCTCTTATGTCACAAATAAAAATACCAGAAGGGAGTTGCTGAGAATAAGAGCCCCTCTTCTGACATTTACAGTATTTCATAAATAAAACATTCCAGGATGTGCTGCTTTGAAATATAAATAGTGTTCTATAAGTCTTTCAGCAGATCTGTAGCACAAACAGTTTTGTAGTAGAATGCAGTGACTTATAACTTGCCATATACTGCCATCTTCTGTTCATGAGTTAATAGTGCACACTTTTTGTTAATTCAGACCTTGTGCATTTGAACAGGTGCATCTCAATAAATTAGAATTAGAATGTGGAAAAAGTTCATTTATTTCAGTAATTCAACTCAAATTGTGAAACTCGTGTATTGAATACATTCAGTGCACACAGACTGAAGTAGTTTAAGTCTGTGGTTCTTTTAATTGTGATGATTTTGGCTCACATTTAACAAAAATCTCAACAAATTAGAATACTTCATAAGACCAATAAATAATAATAAAAAAAAAAAAATACACATTTTTAGTGAATTGTTGGCCTTCTGGAAAAGTATGTTAATATACTGTATATGTACTCAATACTTGGTAGGGGCTCCTTTTGCTTTAATTACTGCCTCAATTCGGCGTGGCATGGAGGTGATCAGTTTGTGGCACTGCTGAGGTGGTATGGAGGCCCAGGTTTCTTTGACAGTGGCCTGCAGCTCATCTGCATTGTTTGGTCTCTTGTTCTCATTTTCCTCTTGACAATACCCCATAGAGAATCTATGGGGTTCAGGTCTGGTGAGTTTGCTGGCCAGTCAAGCACACCAACACCATGGTCATTTAACCAACTTTGGTGCCAAATCCTGCTGGAAATGAAATCAGCATCTTTAAAAAGCTGGTCAGCAGAAGGAAGCATGAAGTGCTCCAAAATTTATTGGTAAATGGGTGCAGTGACTTTGGTTTTCAAAAAACACAATGGACCAACACCAGCAGATGACATTGCACCCCAAATCATCACAGACTGTGGAGACTTAACACTGGACTTCAAGCAACTTGGGCTATGAGCTTCTCCACCCTTCCTCCAGACTCTAGGACCTTGGTTTCCAAATGAAATACAAAACTTGCTCTCATCTGAAAAGAGAACTTTGGACCACTGAGCAACAGTCCAGTTCTTCTTTTCCTTAGCCCAGGTAAGACGTTGTCTGTGGTTCAGGAGTGGCTTAATAAGAGGAATACGACGACTGTAGCAAAATTCCCTGACACGTCTGTGTGTGGTGGCTCGTGATGCCTTGACCTCAGCCTCAATCCATTCCTTGTGAAGTTCACCCAAATTCTTGAATCGATTTTGCTTGACAATCCTCATAAGGCTGCGGTTCTCTCGGTTGGTTGTGCATCTTTTTCTTCCACACTTTTTCCTTCCACTCAACTTTCTGTTAACATGCTTGGATACAGCACTCTGTGAACAGCCAGCTTCTTTGGCAATGAATGTTTGTGGCTTACCCTCCTTGTGAAGGGTATCAATGATTGTCTTCTGGACAACTGTCAGATCAGCAGTCTTCCCCATGATTGTGTAGCCTAGTGAACCAAACTGAGAGACCATTTTGAAGGCTCAGGAAACCTTTGCAGGTGTTTTGAGTTGATTAGCTGATTGGCATGTCACCATATTCTAATTTGTTGAGATAGTGAATTGGTGGGTTTTTGTTAAATGTGAGCCTAAATCATCACAATTAAAAGAACCAAAGACTTAAACTACTTCAGTCTGTGTGCATTGAATTCATTTAACACACGAGTTTCACAATTTGAGTTGAATTACTGAAATAAATTAACTTTTCCACGACATTCTAATTTATTGAGATGCACCTGTAAAATTTTGCCTCTTGTTGCATGCACATGAAGAACCCAGTGAATTGATCATAATTAGCACACATTTAGAAGTATTTTAGTAGATGATTCATTTGATATTATGATCTGTTTTTATTCTTAATCATATTCTTCACCAGGGAACCCATGACACATTCTGTCTTGAAATACATCGCTTCAATTGCAATAGCAATATTGCTCTATTTTTTTTTTTTTTTTCTGAAGCACTAAATAAATAGGCCTATATACTATACTATACTAAGTATAAAGTTAGTATTCTGTAAAATGTATTTATATACTATACTATACTAAGTATAAAGTTAGTATTCTGTAAAATGTACTAAATGTCTATTGCACATTTTCATAGAAAGCAAGTAAAACATTCATAAATTGGGTATTAAGTGACTGATTGGGTATTGATTTCACTATCATCAGCCACACTTAATAACTTGCAGAAGGTTGACAAAAATTTCCATTGTTGGCAGTAATTGTGCTATTTCTGCTATAACTGCTTCAGGTATTGGTGAAAATTTTGACCTTTTGTACCTGACATCTGTTATAGTTATGCACTTATGTTCTAATTAAAAACATTCTGGTTTTGGAAAACATGCAAAATTATTAACCTGGCATGGGCTGAATATGGGGGCAGGGGCATGGAGAGAATAAATGAATAAACAAAAATAAAAAAGCATAACCAGCAAAAGATATTAAGCCTGACCTATGCACTATAATGTTTTTTTTTTTTTTTTTTTTTTTTTAATCTCAGCTCTTTCTTATATCAGAATATAACTACAATATATAAGTTGAAAACCATTGACCTAAACATTATATGCACTAGTATCAGGAAACCCAGCCAATCAAAATAGTATTAAACTGATTTTTATCGCAATACAAAATTGTAAGAGATACAAACAATGAAAATGAATTAATAGACTGATTGGAAATTTAATTAAGTTCAATTATTGTCTAAATGAACGTTAATCCATCAGTTATGAGACTATTGACGAAACCGTTAGACCATTTTTGTTTAGACTATGTGAGTCATTGCTTTGGGGTAAAACTCTGGCTCTATTTCTCCTCTTCCTTACATTTTTAAATACAGACACACTCTAGCCTCCATCGCAGCTCCTTATGCTCCATTGAAACCTGCCTTGGACACAATTGATTGGCACGCAAGGAAGCGACAAGAGCCCAGTCCAAAAACCTACCCTGGGGCAAAGCTCACACAATTGTCCTGTTGTCGCACATCCAGTTTTCAAAATTCAATGTGTCAAATTGGTGTGGAGGAAAACAATGCAGAACTGAGTGTGTGCAAATGAGGGATTCCGGAGAGACCAATAACACCTTTAGAGTGATGTGTGTGTGTGTGTGTGTGTGTGTGTGTGTGTGTGTGTGTGTGTGTGTGTGTGTGTGTGTGTGTGTGTGTGTTTTCGTGTTTGGCTGCTTTTGGTGAAGGGTCCATCTCTGTTGTAATACAATCTGCTCTGTGGTCTTGGCTGGTGGAGATAAGGGGGTTCATACACAGGTTTATCAGACATTCTCCCATGCAGTCACTTAAATGGATACCCAGAGGAGGCCGTAAAAGGCTGTGTTGCATTGTGTAAGCTTGCTGCTGTGTCTGCGCTGCTTTATTGAACACAAAACAAGGCTATTTGGATGCACAAGGCAGAGGTGATCTTGGGTAAAATGGATGTGCACAGAACACTAGACTGTGAAACTTACTTTCTTTATAAGACTGACCACTTGTCCTATAGAACCTTTTGTCATAGTAGCAGATCTGAATGCTGAATACAAATGAAATAGTTAATGTGTAAATGTTCACCGAATAAAGAAATAATGTAAACTGAATTACAGTTTGAATCATAAAATATTATTCAATATTTCTCTCGTATTTACCACAAAATAAGGCAGATGTAAGTTTAAAAAAAAAAAAAAAAAACTTCCTTTTCTCAAGGTCGTGTCAAAAGCACAACGTCACCATGCGCGTGCGCACTGTTACGTGGTCAGCGTTTCCTGCGCTGCCCTTGAATCAGAATCAATTTAAAATAATTAATAATTAAACCACGTTGTTAGCTTACAGTATTGAAATAGATAAAAAATAATGGTAAGAAAACATGTCTTTGTATTGAGTTGTCGTCGCGGGCTGCACATAAAAACAAACAAATACAGCTAGTGTTGTCCAATTCATGAGCAAATGACTCGGTTCTATTTAGTGAATCAACAACAAACTGCGCAAGTCCGTTTTACGAAGAAATAACTCTTTTGAGCCGGTTCTTTTGTAGTGAATCAAATTTGTACCGTGCAACTCCGTTTTTAATAAATCAAAAACAAAACGTGCAACAGCATAGTAGTCCGGTTCACGAACAAATCAATCCTAAGACTCGGCTCTAATGAATTGTTCGAAAAGACTCATGAAGTAAGTAACCGTTAACTCTTTAAGCACGGTTATTGAATCAACAGCTGATTCACTTTATGAACTGAATAAAAAGCCCAGGCATTTCAAGATGATATGCGATTAAACAAATTTTATTTTGAGTATTTTCTGTTTATTTAATGTGCAGCTTTATGTAGGAACCTTAACTGCATTTTTTTTCATTCGTATGTAACATTAAGCAATTAATTATAAATTTGAAGCAAAACCTTTGAAACTAATTACAATTAAACCTTTTCTGACTAAAAGTTAAAATCTCATGTGGACTATGTGACCCTGTGCAAGTTTCTCAGGTCAGTTTTAGGACATTGGTGTGTTCAGGTGAAACGGCGTTATCCTAAAGCAAGTAGGCTATGGAGGCATAAATATAGAATATAGATCCGCTTGTGTTGTGACCCTGATGCCCCCCTAGAGATTTACTTCAAGCTAGGAAGCTTTGAGGCTCCTGGGAGAAGGTGCTCTCCTATTTCCTTTGAAATGACAGGGGGTTGAAACACACCCTGTATTTTCAACAGCCTTGCAGGGAATTTGGTGATAGGGCTTTTTTCCAGCACAAGGATTAGTCTTTTGATGAGCGTTCTGTCGCAGCGTTCTGATTGCCCTTCACATGCTGTTCCTGTCTAATCCCAGAGGACTCTACTTACTTACTTACTTACTTACATATCATTACAAAGAAAATAGCTGTCTGATCCTCAAAACTTTTTGCTGCATTTTTCTCACCAAATTGCATTGGTGTTTACTGGAAATCATACAGAACAGAATGTGCACATTTGAAATACGCAGCACAAACTGTTATCAGTTACTTTAAACAGTTCACAAGGAAATGAAAGGGAAATGTCCCTCTAAAGCAAATGCAACAAGTGCTCTTCGTTAAGAGGACCGATTAAGAGGGAATACATAACACTAGCTAGGTTGATTTTATGTATGAAATCAACGTCTTCAATTGTAAATTCAATTTACAATCATATCTGAGCATTATTTGAGCCATATCTGTCTGTCATAGACTCTATAAGATACCCAATACTCACCAGCCACATTTTTTTTTTATTATTTCATAAAATAATACAGAAAAACAAATATATTGTGAAATATTATTATAATTTAAAATGTTTTCAGTTTGAATATATGTTATAATGCAATTTGTTTTTTGTTTGTTTGTTTGTTTTTTTCCTAGGATTAAAAAGCTGAATTTTTAGCTGTCTCACATGATCTTTCCTAAATCATTTTAAAATGCTAATTTGGTTACCAACATTTCTTATTATTGTCAGTTTTAAAAACAATTGTGCTGCTTTAAATTTTCATGGGAACTTGATACTTTTTTTTTTCTTCAAGATTCTTTGTTAAATAAAATGTTCAAAATACTTATTAACATTTATTTGAAAACTTTTGTAACACTTAATCAAATTGTAATCAATTTTAATTAAAAAAAAAATGTGTATTTAAAATACAGGCCATTACTTAGACTGAATTTGCAAATAAGTTGACTAGTTTTTAATATTACTTATTTTATTTACCTTTTTTTGTGGGGGTGCGTGGGTGTCTTTTTCTTCCATATTGTGAATGTGACATTGGCAAAACACATTTTACAATAAAGAAAAGGGTGGAGTATCCTGAAGGTGTTGTAAGTTCATGGTTGTAGGTTCAAACAGCAGGAGGCAATCCATTGTGTCCTTGAGCAAGACACTTAACCTCAGGATACTCCAGGGGGATTTATCCCTGTAATAAGGCTACCACAAGTCGCTTTGGATGAAAATGTCAGCTGAATGACAAATTACTAATTAAGAATAATCCATTTTAACCCTCCCAAAGAGAGGCATAAAGCAGAACAATTACAAATTTTATTAATTTAAATTACAGAACTTCTTCTGAGAAGAAAAAAAAAAAAAAATCATAAAACCTTGGCTAGTTATGGCAGAAGAACCAGCTGTTGGCACCTTGCAGAAACCGTAATTTCTCCTCAACCTCGATCCGTCAAGATAAAAGACTGTCATAACCCATGGCCATGGCCCTCTGAACCTTTCAAGTTGAAAGATTGCAGAGCAATATTCATGAATGGTTGGGCACAAATCTATTGAGGCACTTCATGAAATGAGAGACCTGCTTTCTAGGTCAAGGAGAAACCCAAATTCATTCTCATCAAGGCTGCGCTACTAGAAAGTCATCAGTAGGTCTAAATGGCTGCTTTATAAAAATTTAATTGATCTATTTTTTTTTTTTTTGCCATTACCCATTAACATTTCTAAATGTCTTTGTGCCACTTGCTTCATGACAAATATTAATTTATCTATTGCGTCAAAACAATAATCTGTCAAAACTGAATAATGCATATAAATCGGTTTCACTCTGGTGAACTGCTTTGCCAAATTATGTGATGTTATTAATTAATTAATTGATCTGTAACAAAAAAAAAAAAAAAAAAAACAGGCTCAGATTCAAATGAATCTTTCTGGCTTATCATTTCAACAGGATTTGTTCAACTAGGGACTTTACAAAGCCTGTTGAAGAGTCTTTGAATACAACCAACATCCCAGGCTGTGAAAGAGGTCTAGGACATGCATCTAGTAAATCAAACTGAATTATTTAAGCCTATTAATCGAACTACATTATTTAAGAGCATTAATTTATCTCCAATGCGTCAATGGGGTCTGCAAGGAAAGTTAATCTTTTTTTATTTATTATTATTGTATAACAAGCATTTTAAATTACATTTGCATTGTACATGAAAATGCATTACTACAACCTCAAATTAAGTATCAGGGGTTCTGACAGATTTATTTTGTTTAAATGTCAATTTTAATCTGTTTTTTTTTTTTTTTTTTTTAATTATGTGTTTATTTGATAGTTTGTTGTCTTCTATGTTGTTCATCTTTACATTTCTTCCCTGTCCTAATATTGTCATCACAGGATTCCATTATTTACAAAAATGTGACCCTGGACCACAAAACCAGTCTTAAGTCGCTGGGGTATATTTGTAGCAATAGCCAAAAATACATTGTATGGGTCACCCTCAGATTCCAGATATTCAAATAGTTGAATCTCGGCCAAATATTGTCCGATCCTACCAAACCATGCATCAATGGAAAGCTTATTTATGCAGCTTTCAGATGACGTATAAATCTTAATTTTAAAAAATTTACACTTAAGACTGGTTTTGTAGTCCAGGGTCACAAATGAGGAACACACATCACGTAAGACCTCTGTTCTGTGATTTAAAGCCTTGAAGCAAGAACAGAACAGTTTTCACCTAAACTTTAAGTCATATACCAGCAGTGTGTCAGGTTTGTTTAGATCACCTTCACACATGTGCAGTTTCTAAAATATAGATGTTTAATTAACTGACTAAGTCCTCTATTTTTAGTCTTTTTTTCCTTAGGTGATCGACTTACCAAAATGACCGTGAACAACATTGGAGTTGTTCTACAGGCCAAGATGCAGTAACCATGTTTCAAAGATATTTCATCATGCTCACGGCATTCTCACGTGGCGGCAGATGTTCCTGTGACCTTGGTAAAGTGTGGCATTGTTTGCACACCATACAGAATTTCACCTCAAGATGGCACCAAGTAACTGCTGAACTCAGCATAAGAAGTCAAGGACACCCAAATCTGTTGTGTGTTAAAATGCAGGTCTAGTATTTCAATGCAGTTCCCGAAAAAAGATCCAACGAAAATTTATGCAGATTAGTTTGGAGCTTGAAAATAATGTAAACGTGATGTGTTCAGCAATCACGGTATGTCTAGAGCTGGTGTGTTTTCTGACGATGTGCATAAAGGGTCAAACTTCAACATTGCAGTATTGTTACAGCAGTTATGGTGTAGTTTAGTTACAACACAGAACATGTCTTGATTATTTAATAAATAAATACTATTCCATATCATTTCTATTCCAAATAATTTATTATATAATATTGTATTACTTTAACGATATTTTAACAATAAATTTTTTGACATTTGTTAATAAATTACATAAAATACTGAAATTCAGATATTGAGTAACAGTAGTCTGAGCTATAAAAGGAGCTTACATTATGGTGAAATGTGACCCTGGACCACAAAACCAGTCTTAAGTGTCAATTTTTCGAAATTGAGATTTATACATCATCTGAAAGCTGAATAAATAAGCTTTCCATTGATGTATGGTTTGTTAGGATCGGAAAATATTTGGCCGAGATTCAACTATTTGAAAATCTGGAATCTGAGGGTGCAAAAAAAAATCTAAATATTGAGAAAAACACCTTTAAAATTGTCCAAATTAATTCTTAGCAATGCATATTACTAATCAAAAATGAAGTTTTGATATATTTATGGTAGGGAATTTACAAAATATCTTCATTGAACATGATCTTTACTTAATATACTAATGATTTTTTGGCATAAAAGAAAAATCTATAATTTTGACCCATACTGTGTAATTTTGGCTATTGCTACAAATATACCCCAGCGACTTAAGACTGGTTTTGTGGTCCAGGGTCACAAATAATTACTTAATTTCTCATTTAATCATTGTAAAATTAAATATTAATCTATATTAATATTAATGATAATGTGTAGTACAAACTTATTATATAATATTAATAAATTAGTATAAAGTTAATAATGAATATTCATACATTTGCAATTACAAAATTACATAAAAAAACAAAGGTGTTCCACTTATACCTTTCTTAATTGTCTGAAGTTGAAAGATCTTGTTGAAATACAGAACAAACAGAGCATTTGCCACTAGATGGTGCCATCGAATTAAACGTGACATCTCTTTAGAAAAGGGGAAGATATTGCAATGCATACACCATTTACTGGACTCTGCAGTGGACTTTGGTATCAGTGTCTTTTAATTGTGTTTGCACAATCTAAAAGCTAGCATTTTTGCACAATCTGACATTTATTTAATCATAAATAAATATTCCAGCACGGTCCCTGTCTATTCACGAGGTGTGACTCTAATTTCTGTGTATCTATAAGGCTTTCATAACATTCATAAGTGTAGGGTCTAAAATGCTTGTATTATTCACAAGACACCTCTTGAAGATTGTGTAAGTGATTTTACTTCGCTAAACCGTGTTGTTTAATTTATGAAGCTGTCGCCTTAGAGTAAAATCTGTCATTCATTCAACCCCGTAGAGGTGTGTCAAAATAAAAACAAGCTGGGTAATCTCAAAGCTATTTACCTTCTGCTGTTCGTACCCTTGCGTTTGGGTAAGACACTAATGCAAGCCTTCAGTTTGGCAACTGAAACTGCAATTATCTAAATCAGCCCTCACCACTTCTCTCCTGCTCGTCTTCTCCTTCCTAAACCTCCCAAATTACACATCAACGGCACGGGAAGACCGTGCCATCAGCAATAAGCTGGAAATGACATGACTGGCATCTGCAGCTCCCATAATCACGGGAGATATGATGGATGCATATTACTGCCGCTCAAAAGAGGCGGGCAACCCGCATTCAAGAATGGCAATTACAGTTTTCCCTCAAGAAAATCACCCAGATGGATCCAAAATATGCAACAATTTGTGCAACCATTAACGCTTCTCTGCCGAATTTTGTCTGAAACGGCCATTACAATATAGTGGGGCGTGCACCTCCGTTTTAAATGCTTCAGAGTCATTCCTCAGTGCAGAATCAGGTCACGGCTGTCGCTTAAAATGCTGTTTTGATGCTTATGTGGCTCATTCTTTGCCAATGTTTATGTAATGAAGCTTGCCATGGCATTATAAGTGGTATGTGTGAGCAAGACTAGCGGTAACCGAGCGAGGCCAAGGTTTGGAGGGGGTTATGTTGTGCTCTTTTTAAGAGCTTGAAGAAGGCTTTATCATGTGTTATTTTAGATACGTGTATAGTTTCCTTCCATATGGTAGGTCGGGAAGTTCTCGAGTCAAGGTCCACCAGATCTCGCAAATCTGCCAAAGTGCCAAATATAAAATCTTTTTATGAGCTCAGTCAGGTATAATATCAGGGCTTTTTTCTCGTTGGCAAGCGGTTTTATGGAGATGCTGAGTGCTTTATCAGAATGCATTTTCACCCGCTCTCTGTAAGTGCCTTCTTGTGCGGAGTAATTGGCAAGTTCTCTGTAAATTAGATTTATGGACTTTTATGGAGTAAATTACATTTAAAGAGTGGCATTCAATAATGCCCATGATATGATACGATTATATTGCGCCTCTCCCGCGACGATATGTCTTTAAGAAGACATATCACATTTAGTTTTATTTTACAAGGCTTTGGAACGTATATCACTTATGAGCCGACAACCTTTAGTGGTACCCACAACAAAACCGCTACTAAGTGCCTAGATGAAAAAAAATAAAAGAAAAAAAAATGCAGTTATATATAAATATATAACCGTGAGACCTTTCTGAGTGTCTGCAAATCCATCAAGCTGTTATTCCAAATTGGTTCAGAATCCCATAACACCACGCCATCTCCACAACCTCCAGTGCCCCGTGCTGCTTGTTAGGCTGCTATCGTCATAGCCAAACACCTCTAGAGCCTCTACCTGACTATTACCCTCCAAATCTCTGGAGAGCTGGGCTGCTTTTTAAGATGGATTTTAAAAAGCGATGAGTACATCCTGTGGGACATTTGGACCGCATGACTCAAATGATTAATCGTACATCAGGGCGGTGTTCCACTCATCGTGCCCCCTTGAGCTCACGCTGGAGTACCTGTTTACTGCCTGTGGCACGACCCTGTAAAACTTCAGAGTCCTTTTCTTTAATCTATCCCTCGCTGTCGTCTTTTTTTCCTGTCTCGTGTCTTATGAAGAGGACACATCAAAATAAGACTTGCATTATTAATCGATAATCTGCCCTTTGCCTCTCAAGTCATTGTGCATCTATATGCGTCTAAAAAAAAAAAGTGTTAACATACATTATTCATATTTCTCCAAATGCATTCGACAGTTGTAGTTGTATGGAACATTTGACAAGTGTTGCATCCATATAATGCATGTAAGATGACTATAAAATATATACTTATGCTTATATATTTATATATATACGTATTGCTTTTATTCCATTTTAAATGTAGTATGTTCAATCTAATATACGTTTTCACTGTTCACAAGTCATTTAGCCCAATTTTACCATACTTTAATGGTGCATTTATATCCTTTTTGATTCCTTACAGCTCCAGTCCGTTTTTAAATCGCATGGAAAGTGACCTTCGAAAAATGATTTGTAAAAGAGTACCTTCTTCAGAACAGAACGTATTGGCTTGTTTTCCATTGAAACTGGAAGGCACACGGGTTAGGAATGTTATGAGGTTGAGTAACTAATTACAATTAATAATAAAAAGATTTTGAAGTGTGTTATTCCTTTATGAAAGATATGAAAAGCTCTGAAAGTTTTGTGAAAAGTTGGATCGTGAAATAGTCAAATCCATTTTCCATAACTGTAAACTAAATAACTTGTAGCATTTAAAACAATTTATTTTTGTTTTTGTTTTTTTTTGGTATTTATTATGTGCAGGCAGTAAATGAAATGATGATGTGTATTTGTTGGTGATCGTGGTTATAGTAATTCATTAAATGATGGAGTAGAGCATCATAAGCAGACATATCCAGCTGTGATGTAGTGATGCTGTAGTAAAGTATACTAGATCACGGTTGGCCTCTGACCTGATTTGCAGGTGTTTACCTGAATTCCTTTAGTGAATTGTCTGTGCAAATAAGAAACGCTTTTGTGTGTACAATTCATTCTTAGTGACTTCCTCACTGAGTATAGCAGTCATTTTTTCCTTGGTCATTCCACTTTGTTTTCTTAATATTTTTTATGAGATAAAGTAGATATGGTTGCAATCCATTTAGAGATTTTTTTGTTTGTTTTTACCATTTTTAGTAATTTTACATCACTCAGTGCATATATTTAATTAAGTATTATATTTCTATTATTTCTATTTCTATTGTAGTAAATTGTTGCCTGTCTAGGTAAGGTTCCCTACAATTTTTTATTTATTTTTTTCAAAATTTGCCTTTGTTTCATAAGTCAAATTTTATGCAAGAAAAGTGCTTTTTTTGTTGTTTTTTTCATTAGAGGGCTAAATTAATTGTTTAGTTTACTCAAAAATAGAAGTCATGTTGTTGCAAACCTTTAAGTTCAGCCAGTTTTGTGATTAAATCAGTACATTTTATTGAACCAAATCAACTGATTCATATAAAAGATTTGACTCAGAAGACTGATTTGTTCACAAATCAGACATTGTTGCTTCTATAATTAACTGATTGAAGCGTATAAAAGATTTTCAGTGAATATAATGCATTTGGACCAATTTTATGATGTTTTTATGAAGTTTTTATGCCCTTTTGATTCTTGACAGCTCCAGTCCCATTGTAATTGCATGACAAGTAGCAACCTTTGCAAAAAGATTCATAAAATATTATTGCTTTGTTTTCCACAGAGACAAGAGGTCCTATGGGTTAGGAAACAATGGCAAAATTGTAATTTTAAATTGACTGAACCTTTATAAAAAGCACTGAAAGTTCTGTGAGATGTTAGGACCCTCTAACTAAAGTGAAACTGTCACATTCAGCAGAATAATCACATTTAATGTGGTAAAGTCCAAAAAAAGAAAAGAACAAGATAGCAGAGCTGAGTCTCAAATCCTGAAGCCTCAAGAAGAAATACCAGCTGCGAATGTTAAACGCTGATGCAACTGTTTTAAAAATGCACGCAATATCAAAGAGATACATGACAATCGATCTCTTTTTAGCCTGGTGGGTCACCGTCACACACCTGCTGTTTCACACGCGTTCATTGACGTGACTTTGATAAGAAGGCTGACGCTATTGAATCGGGTAACAGCAGAGGGAAGATGTTCACTTCACACATTTCTGTCCTTGCTGACTTAACAAGTTACAGTAGAACTCTAAAATGGCCTCCGGTAATAAGAAACCTACATCAAATCTAATCCTCCCATCAGCTTACAGAGTTTGGGATCTGTGCTATAATTGACAGTTTATTGAAGACGGTTGATGCTCTTCATGTAGCTAAAGGGATAGTTCACCTCCCAAAAATGAAATCATTTACTCACCCTCAAGTTGTTCTAAACCTGTATGAATTTATTTATTCTGCTGAACACAGAAGATATATATTTTTTGGTCACCCTTTATATTAGGTGACCTTAACTACTATGTACTTACATAAAAAAAAAAAAATAAATAAGTACAATGTACTTATTGTGTTCATATTGTATTGCAAAACACATTTGCTGCTATTGAGGCAGGATATGGGTAAGGTTAGGGACAGGTTTGGTGATATGGGTAGGTTTAGGGTGTAAGAGATGGGTCAACAGTGTAATTATAAATGTAATTACATAAATTAATTACAGATTAACTACAGATTCAGATTTACAGAGTAACTGCATATAGGTATTTTAAAAAAATATAAGTACAATGTAAAAACATGTATGTACACAATAAGTGCATTGTACCAAATGATTCATTTAAATGTAAGTACATAGTAGTTAAGGCCACATAATATAAAGTGGGACCTATTTTTTTGTTTGTTTTGGAAAAACAACAACAAAAAAAGTTCATGATGCATGTACAATGACCATAAAATTATGGATGCACAATATATTGGTAGTTTAATTGTGCATGACTATTTATTCATTGTCATTCATTTTTTTTATACCTGGTCTCATGATGAAAACGTACATCGGGGAACTTTTTCACAAGATGCGAAATATGCACCAATAAGTAGGCCTACATATCACTGCAGTTTCCAACAGAAATGAACACTAAAAGCGGTAAAACAGTGAGCTTTTTTAATCCTTTTCATGCATAGTTTTGATTACAGCTCCTTATGTTTTGCTTTTCGGATGTAACAAGCTTGCTTGGTAGCTCAGCCAGCATGGAATTGAACTTAGGATGCGGAATCCTTGGGTACAAACACAAACTTGACTCACAATGAAAGATCGAAAAACAAGCTAAAATGGCATGCTTGCAATTGCATTATTACGTCACATTTGATTTTGTTCATAATATTGGTTAGGTTTAGTGCAGATGGTATGTTTTTGTTTTGATTTTTACATCACGGAGCATTAGACTTACGTATATAGCAACATTTAATGGACATCAGAACTGCGGTGACACTTACAAAAGCAAGGTCGTACAAAATATAATGTTTGCACGCTCGTCTGATCCAGAAAAAAACAACACCCAGTGGACATTTCACATCGAATATATCATGAAACATATATGTCGGTACGTATTTTGCGTCTTGCGAAAAAGTTCCCAGAGGTACGTTTTCGTCATGAAACCAGGTTGCATATTTGTACATGCTCCTCATACACTTAAAAGGATAGTTCATCCAAAAATGAAAATTATGTCATCATTTACTCACCCTCAAGTTGTTTCAAACCTGTATGAATTCCTTACTTCTGCTGAACACAAAAAAAGCAAGTACATAATGCATGTATGATGGCCATAAAATTAGGGATGCACAACATATTGGTTATTGACCAATATTAGGCTATATAATGGTTTTTTATTTTATTTATTTATTTATTTTACATGCTCCTCATGCAGTTAAAAGGATAGTTCACACAAAAATGTAAACTCTGTCATCAAACTGTCGCTGGTTTCCATTAACTTCTCTAGGTTTTTTTTTTTCTTTTTTCTTCTTTTTTCTCTATAGAAGTCAATGGGTATCAGCAACAGTTTGGTTACCAACATTCTTCAAAATATAAGGAAAGCCATACAGGTTAAGAACAACTTGGGTGAGTAAATGATGCCAAAATGTTAATTTTGAGGTGAACTTCATGTGTTATACGCTATGATGTGCGACTAGGATGCCACACGTAAAAAACAACAATATACAAGCAGGACAGTGTCATCTTTCTGATCGCTTTCTATCATCGGAATGATTTATGTTTGTGAGCATCTTATGCCGCGTTGCTGCAGCAACCACGCTGTGTCCTTCCGGACTGGAGGCGTTTCCCACAGTTCATTGCAGTCTATGGGTCATTGGTCTCTCCAAATAGCTCTCCGTATGACGCCCGGTCCCCTACTCGGTCTAAATGCTGTGATTAAACTGTTTCCACCACAACAAGAATTCAAGCCTCGCGTCAGGCTTCACCCCGTTGGTGGTGAATATGCAGAGAAATCAAGAAGTCGTGACTTTGACAGGCATTTTCGTTCTGTAGCAACCTAATGGCAGAGTTGTGCCTAGCATTTTTCTCTTTTGATTGAAAAATTAATGATGGCTCCACATGTGTTTTAGAGGCTTTTAATGTGACACTGTCTGCTGCTCAATATCATTAAGGCTCATTTGAAACGTTATCGAAGACAAATGATCTCAATTAGATCGAAAATTTACTATGGCAGAACTTTCCCTGTTGTCATTATGTTAAAATGGTCTCTGGTCTTATTCAGGCAGTAGACTGTTTGATGATTAGAGCTTCATGAGAAATAGACACGGTCTACGTGAGCGGAGAGTAACATTCTTACATCCATTATAAGCACATTACCTCAAAGCGCTGTGGAAAATGCTTGCACCTCTTTGAAAGATTAGGGCACGAGGAGGAGGAGAGCATCTTGCTTGGTCATTTCAGATTTTAACGACACATTCCTGGTGGCTGGCTGCCCGATAGCTCCGGACACTCTTAGATCATCAGACGGGGGTAATCTGCAGTGACAGCCCGTCTGGTCTCGCCTCACCTTGACCTCGGTTTAATTTACAGATATAGTTGTATTAGGTCGCCGCATGCCCTTTTACTGGTGCAAAATACAGTTCAACAGCACAGCCGGACGCACTAACAAACCCTCCAGGTGCGACAGTCCTTCTGTGACTCATTGGTCATATTCAAATGTCGTGCGAGGGTCACGCATGCTGTGTTTTCTAATTCGAATGTGTGGCTGCTGCAGTATCCAATTACTTCCTCATTAAAATGGTCTACGTTTCTCAGCATTGAGAATGTCGAAATACTTTGCAGGCGAATTAAATCTGCATTGATATTTGAATTATAATATTACATTTTCATATTACTACGGCATCATGTGATTTGATTAAAAGGCCTCCATTAGTGTGATTTTTTTTTTGTTTCACTGGTTAAGAACCACACAGATATACATCCAATTCAGAGATGTACAATGGGGTTAATAGTTAGATAAGGCTCAGTGATTACAATTAATGAGTTAGAGAGCTTGAAGAGGGATATTGGAGATAAGAGAGATGGGGGAAGTTGTCACACTTTTTACTCCAGTGAATAAGATATATTTTTTTATTCATTCATTCATTCATTCATTCATTCATTCATTCATTCATTCATTCATTCATTCATTCATTCATTCATTCATTTTAAAGTCTCTTTCTCTCTCTATACATAATTGCCTTTGTAATATTTTAATTATTATTTAATTAAATAAGTATTTATTAATTTAAGTAACCATTGTGTTGGCCAACAGATGAATAGTGAATTAATAAAATGTATGAAATTGCAAAATAAAATAAAAAAATAAAAAAAACATAAAAAAGTGTGACAGATTGCTATTAGAAATTGAATTTTTAATGATCTATCTATCTATCTATCTATCTATCTATCTATCTATCTATCTATCTATCTATCTATCTATCTATCTATCTATCTATCTATCTATCTATCTATCTATCTATCTATCTATCTATCTATCTATCTATCAGTTACTAACTACCCCTTGATACTTGTTACCATTGAAATTCTTTATTGTGAACATAAAAAAATATATAATTTATTTTTTTTTTATTTTATTTTATGCAAACAGCAAGAAGCATGATATTTGTGTATGATAAGTGCATGCTTAGTAATGAAACAAGAAAAACAACAAAAACTGATTTAAAGACCTTCCTTTTGGAACTTATCTATCACAATTAGACAGTATATGTCATTATGTTTATCCTTTAGGCATTTTTCTGATCGATCTACATGCTGTATGTGGGAGACTATGTGGGAGAGAGATGATATTCTATACAATAGATAAGTGGCTCCTTCTGTAGAATTGCTATGTTTTGCATTCGCCTGTGACTCTCGACATTCAGCTATGACTGCAGGGAGATTATGTTTTTTTAGAAATTGCAGAAACAAGAACCCTTCGGAGCTAAAATGGAAGAGCAGCATGGTAGCTTCACAGAGAAAATATCTTCACAAATGGCCGGTCAGGAGCTATTGATCAAATGAAAAGTGTATCTCGTTTAGTGATATCCACACTTTTGATGCATTACTGTAAGTAGAGTGAGGGTAGATTTACATTGTCGGCTCGGATTGAGTTGTGGAGTGAGTGTTGGAGGAAAATGATTATCTCCTCTTCTGCCTCACAATGAAATCTATATATGTGAGACGGGCAGTGTTTCTCTGTAGTAAAAATATGCCTCTACACACCTGCACGATAGAAATCTCAGTGGAACCGCACCTCCGTCCATAGATATTTTAAAGGCTCTATCATCTAATCTAAGAATACAACAGTGACCAAAAGAGCAAAATTATGGTTACTATATTAGCAGAACATTCTGTAGGTATGATATTAGGTATGTGAATGATATTATTCACATCATGTATTATAGTGAAAGGAAACTGAAAATGCACAGCTATCATTCCCCCTCTACATGCATTTATCGTGATATATATATATATATATATAGAGAGAGAGAGAGAGAGAGAGAGAGAGAGAGAGAGAGGGAGAGAGAGAGGGATGGATGGATGGATGGATAACACCAGTATTGTTGTATTATTATGATTATTATTATTTTGTTTTAAAATTAAATTGTTGTATTTTTATATTGTAATTAAATTAAATATTAAGAAATTATTATAATAATTATATAAATAGAATTTAGACATAAAAACACATGTAGAAACATATTATAGTTTTTTATTGATGTACTGTTATGTTTTTTTTTATTAATATTGTGGAATAGCTTTCATTTTTTGTTCTTTAAGTGGATATATATACAACCTTTTGAACTGCTATTGGGATTGGTTTTGTGTTGCGGGTCAAGGGAACTTGCATGTTTGAACCATGAGCAATTACCATTATGCCCTTGAGCAAGGCATCTAACCTCGAGTTGCTCCAGGAATCTGTCCCTGTAATTAGCGTACTGTAAATCACTTTGGATAAAAGCAACTGCTAACGGCATGCTGTTTATTTACCTAATTACTCTAAATCTGAACATGATACTCCATATTACCTATTTTAATAATGAAATATCAGATGAAAATACCCCAAATTGAATGTATATTTTGGGAATATGAAGATTGCTTGCTGCTTAGCAGACAAATTTCATCCATAGTGACTTAGAGAACAGTAATTTGAAGGCCTGTCTCTGTGGAGTGTTGTAGGGTTAAGTGATTTGCTCAAGGGCGCAGTGGCATGGCAGGACTCTGATGTTTCTGGGTCACCCCTACTTGAGGCTGAACACACAAAGCAACATTTGTTTGGCAGTGTTAGTCCCAACCATTGCATCCTTACATGTGCTAGTCTTGATTAACCATTTGATTTTAATACTCCTATTTGTAGCTGATGCAAGATCAAATGTACACTACAGTACTTAAGCATCCTTTGATCTTTACGCTGGCCTCCAGACATTGTTCTTAATTTAAATAATAGTGTTTTATAGAACATCCTTTTGTTTAAAGAGCTACAAACTTGAAAAATGCATTTGCTAACAAACTTTTCTGCCTTTTAAGCAATTTCCCTTGTATTTGAAGTGAGGGTTGAAAGTCTAGTTGCACCAGTAGGGGATTGGGGGAGGTGAGCACTCTGAACAATGTTTTAGCATGGAAAGATAAAAGGTTCCACCAAACGTATGACTCGCTAACTTGTGCAGGCACAAGCAAAATGTCTTCATTCCTGCTTCTGCCTCTCTCAGCACTTTAACATTCTCCTAGTCGTCGCAATTAGTTTATCACGTGTGACTGTGGAATAGCATGTCTTTTGTCTTTTAATGAGTTTTTCTGTCATATTTTTTTTTTCAGTGGTTTTGTTGTGAAGTTGCCTACTATGATCCTGGGAGCTCCATATAGAAAAAGAATGATTTGCCTCTTCTTTCACTGTAATTTTTCCCTGACAGTGTGCAGATGGAATGTTTTATTTTTTATTTTTTGCTTTTCAGCACCAATTTCAATGTTCACTGGAAGCTGGAAGTGAAGGTCACACATTTTTATACCATATATAGACAATGCATTGAAAAAAAAAGTCAAATACAATCAGTAAGATTTTCTATTCTGCTCACCAAGGCTGCATTTTTTTTTTCTATCAAACATACAGTAAAAAAAAAAGAAAAATTCTGATAATGATGGATAATGGATGGATGGATGATAATGCTGAAAATTCAGCTTTGCATCACATGAATAAATTACAATGTAAAATATATTGAAAAAAAAAAAGGAACAAAAAATTGTTTTTAAATGTGGTTCACTTTGTGATTGTTATGTTTGAAAAAATTCCTGATGAAGGTCATGCGACCGAAACGTCGTTAATAAATATTTTGATACAGATATTTTTTGCATAAATAGTGTGTGGGATTTGTTCCTTTTTTTTCAGTTTTTGACCTGGCTGGTCTTTGTTTCCTACGCACCTATTTATTGCCGTCAGGTGTGCGGAGGTTTTGTTAATTGAATGTACAATATATTAAAATGTATTTATACATTTGTAGTAATAACATTTTTTCAATTACATTTGAAAAAAATATATACATTTCAATTGTAATAATTCACAATTTGAGTTTTTTAACACTAAAATTGTATGAAAATTGTATTTTTTACTGTATATATTGAAAACTGAAACATCACAATTAGTTATATATATATATATACATATTTATTTATTATAATTTTTTTTACAGATTTGTTTTGGTGTGATGTTGCCTACACAAATACAATGGATGTGGGAACTACATATAGAAAAAAAACATGAGAGTTTTGCATCTTTTTTCACTGTAATAGAAACGTTTCCCTGACAGTGTGCAGATGGAGTGTTTTAATTTTTTTTGCTTTTTAGAACCGATTTCGGTGTTCACTGGGAGCTGCTGCCTATCATTGGAAGCGAAGGTCACAAATTTTACAGTTCCTCTGAGGGAAGGCGGAAAATGGGAAACACTGTGGCATTAAGAGAAGATTGTAATAGTTACATTGTCAAAAGAACGATTATTATTATTGAGCTATTCAAGGTCAGGATAGAAAAGAGGGCAGCGGCAGTCCTAATAGATGCTTATTTCTCCGTTAACCTTATCCGTGTAATAGTGGTCTAGAGTTAATGAAATAAAATGCCAATTATACTCTACCTCAGCTTGGCCATGACCGCAACCAAAGGCCTTTACACTCGAATGAGAACAGACATGCTGCGGTTCTGCCTGTGGACAAACTAATATCAGAATAACAACATCAGAATTTTTTATTTATTTTATTTTTAAATGATCTACGTAACATGTCCATGTACTGAATGGAAAAAGCCTTGGTTTGAAGAAACGCTTCATTTAGAACATAAAGCCACAGACTGCAGCTACATTTTTGATAATTAGTGTGTGTCGTAATCCATCAAACCCTTAATTAAATGCAGCAGGCCGTATTGACACTGCAGTATATTTAAAATATGCCTTATAACTTTAAACTATCATTAGGTGGGTTGGAATGACAGCCCATCTATCGGTTAATTGGTTAATGACTTCAGTTTTCATTTATTATCGAGGGCAGGGAAGACGAACTGTGTTTTTAGGATTACACCCTGTTGGGTTCAATTAAGGACAGAGCCGATTCAAGAGAGGGAACTTTTCTGTGTGCAGCCAACATGATGGCATTAGTATTCATGGGTATTCGTTTATAAGTGGTCGTTGTATGCAAACTAGTCACCTGTGGCTGGGAATTACTGTTCTGACTATTCAAGTTTGAGGGTTTGTACAGAACTGTATGTCTGTACATACTGTATTCAAATGGTGTATGTGTTAGACCTTTCAGTATGTTGATATTTCAATGTTTCAATTTATGTGTTTTATACACACACACACACACACACACACACGCGCACACATACATTTAAAAAATAGTTATGACAATTTATCTATTTGTTGCTAAATTATATACTAAATTGATCATTTTTTTATTTAATTATTTTTGGAAATCTGTATGAAAAGAAGACTTGAAAACTGGACTCCCCCCCCCCCCCCCCTACATTGTCCAGATAATATGTATTTGTTTGAAAATGTATTTTTGAAAACTGTACAAACAGTTTAATCCAATGCAGCTTTAAATTGTGAACAAACCATAAAGAGAAAAGATTTTAAAAACTTTATTATCAAAATAAGTATAAAAATATAAATACTGTATAAAACAATGCGACAGCATTCAAACGACATGAACAGAATGACTGATATTCTACAAGTACACAATTCATTGTACAGCTCTAACTCTATGTTCTGAAATGAATCCACAGTTTGACAGAACCCATATAAACCTTCCACAGGAAAACTGCCTCTTAAACAGAGATATCAAGTAGTTTACATAATGATCATACTTGTAAAACATATTATACACATACTGCACCTATTTTAGACTTGGTCTGCAATAAAAGCTAAGCTTTTTTTTTATTATTATTTTCGTCTGTTTTTTTAGCCATAAACATCGATAGTGTAGAAAGCTACTATCACTCACCTTGGTTATAAAACACATTGTCCACACCATTGATTACAACAAATCCCTAATCTTAAAAGGCATCTGTACTGATTCTTTTGGGGGGAAAGAAAGAAAGAAAGAAAGAATGAAAGAGAGAGAGAGAGCAAGAGACCAGAAGAAGAAGAGGACAAAGTTAAAGTAGACAAAGAGAAAAGAGAACGTCTACGTGAAGAGCTCCCAGTAGTTGAGAATGATGTTCAAGCCTTCGTAGATTCGTCTATATGCGTTACACAGCAGAGAACAGAGGGAGACTTCAGTATGTATATGTTAATTTAGTGCTCTGAGATATATTTAAGTGTGCTGTGTTGCATATCCGCTTTAAGTCTCTCTCTGGGACTCCTGCCCTATATACATATCCGCTAGTTTTTTGAACTGTGGACCCCAGTGACTCAGATATTCAAACTCTTGGTCCCCCTCGGTGGCGGCCGATTCCAGAGAGCTGAGGGACTCCGCCAAAGAGCCGTTGCCTTCGTAGGCGTAGGTAGCCAAGGAGTCATAAGGGGGCGCTGTGGGATCCGAGTCGTTTTCCTGCAGCCGTCCGCTGATAAAGTCCCTCACGTCCGTGTTGTCTTTGATTGGGGACGTGCGGCGGAAGGGGAACAGCATTTCAGGCATTATGTCCCTGCGGAGTTTGTTGGTGTCGATGACCTCGGGGTTCCGCAGGGTTCCGATGTCGAAGGCCTGCGTGTCCTCCTCTCCGCCGCCCTCGTCGTTGTAGCTGACCACGTTGTCCCTGACGTCTTCTTTTGAGATGATCAGGGGCTCCTTTTTCTTTTGACGCCGCAGGGCCGCAAACAATACCACAATCACTATGGAGACAGAGACAGACGAATGAAATGATATCATCAGCATGGTGCAAATCAAGCTGAACAAAGCTCTGTGATAGTCATGCATTCTGAATGTCACTGAGACACCTGACACTCTGGTAACTACAGAGCCGAAGCGGTTCCTACAGGCTTTTGCAGGATAATATGTCTTGAATACGTTCAAATTTGTTAAAAGTGGTATGCTATTTCATTCAGAATTTAAAATACCATTTTTAGATTACCACTAATTTGTTATTTTGATATATTTTTAAATTACAGATAATTTCACTAATAGAATTGATCACAAGTTCCTCATTCTAGAGAGCATTTGTATGGAGAAAAAAAAGGAAAAAAGACTACGCTGAAAATAAAGTTGGTTTTGAAACTAAATAGTGTTGCACAAGTAATTACAATGAAGTGAAACGTTGAATTAAATTTTACATTTTGAAGAAGGAAGACTGAACCATATGGTTAGGGTTAGGATTAGGGTTTGTCTTAGGGTTACTTGCATGTAATTATGCATAACTGAGTGATATTATAATAGTAAGTACATGTAATGTGTAACAAGGACACCTTAAAATAAAGTATTACCCCCTTTTTTATTTGTTTATTTATTTATTTTATTTTTTACTGTGGAGGATGAGTGATCAATGTTGTTAGTCCAAAATATAATTCTTGTAAATGATAACTTTAATTTGGTCTTTTAGGAGTGCGGTAGCATACAAATGGCTTCAAAGCTGCCACATATGGACTAAAAGCCCCAAAACTGGAAACCGATCAGATTTGCTTAGGCTAGATTTTGTAAGTATTTTTTTTTTAATAACTCTTATTTTTAAAAGGCTCATTAGAGTCATTCATTTGCAATTCAGACTAAACTGGTCACACTGTGTTTGTTTTGATATGTCTGATTCATTCTAGTGAGTTGGTTCATTCAGATGACTAATTTACATTAACATAAAAATCATTGATATGTATGTGGTATTTTAGGTCCTGAATATTGATTCAGATGCCTTCATTAATAAAGTAAATACATAAAAATAAAAGGGATAGTTCACTTGTACCAAACCTGAATAAATGTGTTTCTTCTGCTGAACACAAAATAAGATATTTGAAGAATGTTGGTAACCAGTTGATGGTAGCCATTGACTTCCATGGCATTTTTTTTCCCCCATACTAAATACCGTCAACTGTCACCATCAATCTTCAAAATATCATCTTTTGTGCTCAACAGAAGAAAGAAACTAGTACAGGTTTGGAACAAATGGAGTGTAAGTAAATAATGACAGAATTTTCATTTTTAGGTGAACTAAATTGCCTCAGTGTATTACCTGCCATTTCACTGTAATCATTTGTGAAATTTACAAGCAATTTCTGACTGAACATTTTTTTCTACCACATTTTTTTTTATTTCAGAGTTGAGTAGCTTGTTGAAATAGCTTTTACCTTAGCTAGCTACTGTTTCAAAGTAGTTTCCCCATCATTCAGTTGAGACTGCATGTTCACAACCAACCCATTCTCACTCCCAAGGCGTCAAAAATTGAAGCATGGTCAAACGCCTTTCGCGTCACTATGAAGACGCCAAAAGTGCCCCTAGGCGTCAGTATATGATACAATAGGAACTCCATTGCTTTCAATTGCTTGCTCTATGCGTCAGGTCAAGACGCTTATGGAAAATGACAACACGTTCTCCTCCGTTGTTTTCAGTTGTTTGTCTTAGTTTAATGGTTTGCATGCATTTGTAAAAAAAATAGAAATAATTTTATATACATTTATACTTTTATTGGAGCACCTAACCCCACCCCTACCCTAAACCTACCCACTTCTGAACAACATAAAACACGTAACAGGCAAATATAAGTGCAGTCAGGTATTTATTGCAAAAACTGACCATAAACAAGCAGTATAAAAGTATTACAAACAAGTCGTGTTGCATTCCAAGTCTTCTGAAGCCATCTTTATTAGAAGAAAAGAGTAAAACACAAGTTTTAATCACTGAAAATGATCCCGCTCTGTTAACGCACTCACATCTCATTCAAAAGCATAGCAAAAGTCCCGTAGCATGACGCAATTGGTCACGAGACACACAAGAGCCAATAGCATTTCACAACCAAGGCTGACGTAAGGCTTCTTCTGGAGGCATTTTTTGAATTTGCGCACAGACTGCAGTCTACAGCATACAAGATGAGTTTAACGACGGACTGAGACGGAGATCGCGTCTATTCCTCTCACAAATCAATTGTTTTGCCTCGGAAGACTTGGAATATTAATATTTTTTTGAATAAATTATGACGGTAGTTGTATCTGCCTGTTATATCTTGTGTATTATTGACAGATGGTAGGTTTAGGGGCAGGGGTTGGGTTATGTACTCATAAATGTGTAAATAATGTAATATAAATAAAACTGTTGTGGCTGTTTACATAGAAAAATCACACCCCAACATATATGCAATAATGGCAATGTTATTACCCAATATATAATTTAATTATGATGATAAAATTTCCAGTATGGCGTCGGCATATTGACGCTTAAAGGAACACTCCACTTTTTTTGGAAATAGGCTCATTCTCCAACTCCCCCAGAGTTAATAAGTTGAGTTTTACCGTTTTTGAATCCATTCAGCCGATCTCCGTGTCTGGCGATATCACTTTTAGCATAGCTTAGCATAGATCATTGAATCCGATTAGACCAGTAGCATCGCGTTCAGAAATGATCAAAGAGTTTCGATAGTTTTCCTATTTAAAACTCGACTCTTCTGTAGTTATGTCGTGTACTAAGACCGGCGGAAAATGAAAAGTTGTGATTTTCAAGTCCGATTTGGCTAGGAACTATACTCTCATTCCGGCGTAATAATCAAGAAACTTTGCTGCCGTAACATGGCCGCAGCAGGCGCAGTGATATTACGCAGCGCCTGAAAGTAGTCCCCAGCTATATTATAACTAGTTACCTAGCTGGGGACTACTTTGGTCATTTTTGAACGCGATGCTACTGGTCTAATCGGATTCAATGATCTATGCTAAGCTATGCTAAAAGTGATATCGCCAGACCCGGAGATCGCCTGAATGGATTCAAAAACGGTAAAACTCAACTTATTAACTCTGAGGGAGTTGGAGAATGAGCCTATTTCCAAAAAAAGTGGAGTGTTCCTTTAATATAGGCTTAGGGTTTCCTATTTAAAGGAACGGAGGACCCTGCGAGTCGAAAAATGACGCTAAGGGGTACCTTGAGCGTCAAAAAGCGACGCCAAGTGGTTCTGACCAAGCTTCAATATGTGACGAGTTGGGTGTGAGAATGGGTTGTCACAACTCACAAAACAAGTCATTGTTTTTGCTGTACCGTTATAAAAAGATACAGAGTACAATTGCTATGGCAACAAGCAAGATACACACCAAAGAGTGAGACTTATGATTAGGTTTAGTTAATTCAATCAGGGACAGACCAGACAATTGATGGCTAGGACAACAAAATTGTCACAATCACCGAAAACAGAACCACTGAGTCAGCTAAAAAAAAAAAAAAAAAGCAGTATTGCGGCTGCTCAGAGAAACAGATAGAGAAAGCGTGCATAATCTCAATCACTGCGGCAAGAAGAAAGGACTGCTGGAGAATCACAGGCTGTTCTTGGATGGCTAAAGCAGAGCACTCAGATAAGAACCCAGTGAGCAGCGCGCAGCACTACAGAGAGCTTAGCTGAGATACAGAGGAGAGTGTGTTTCAAAAGGTGTCATGCGCTTAAGGTACTCATGAATACAGAAGAGAGACACACACTGTAACGCAGATAAAGACTTCTACTGCCTGGAGCAATCACCTTGCAGTTTTAAAATTGTGTAAGAAATAAAAAAGGGTTTGCGTTCTTCTCTTGTGAATTAAAATTTTTCAAGGTTCCAAAGGCCACAGATGTTAGGCACCGCAGTAAGGCTTGACACATCTCTTTTTTTATGTTTTTTTTTTTATTTTTATTTGATTTAGTTAGTAATTTTTTTTCATTCTAACAGTACTTTTTGAGTAAGAGCATAGAGATAAAAATAATGTTGTTGTTAATAATAATAATAATAATTAATATAAGATAGATGTGTCAAGCCTTACTACGTTGCTTTATGTCTATTTATTAGTCTATTATATGTTTAATCTATTATTATTAATTGATTGAGTTATGATTTGGTCATGGTAATGATGATTTTAAATTATTATTATTATTATTGATCTGATTGATTGATTGATTGATTGATTGATTGATTGATTGATTGATTGATTGATTGATTGATTGATTGATTGATTTAATTTAGACCCCCTTCGGTAAAATGCCTATTGTTTTTATTATGTTTTTTTTTTTTTTTTTTTTTAAGAATTGTAATAATTAGGGTAGTCAGTTTAACACATTAATTTAATTAATTAGTCATGAAAAAAAAAGAACATAAAGGAAAATATTTTGAAGAATGTTTTGGTTACCATTGACTTCCATTATATGAACTAACTAATTAACCAAATAAATAAATAAATAAATACTGAGCCATTTGTCAAATTATCTTCTTTTTTGTTGCACAGTTTATTTTGCCTAAATGTTTATGTGTAATAAATTATATTTGATGCTTTTCTCAGTTAACACAATAATGACTTTAAAATATTTTTTTGGGTGTGATTTCTCAACCAAATTTTAGGTCTGGTTAATTTGCGATTAATTAATTCCCACATTGTGTAATTAATTAGATTAAAAAATGTAATCGCTTGACAGGCCCAGTTATAATTCATAAAGTTATCGCTTAATAATTATGAATTATGTTTTGCAAAATGAGTGGAATCATTCAAACTGAATGTATAGTCTATTGTTATAATGACATCCCTACAATTTAAATTGTATGTCTCTATATAATTTATAGAATGCAGTATTCATAGAATTATAAATTGCAGAACAATATATATATATATATATATATATATATATATATATATTTTTTTTTTTTTTTTTTTTTTTTTTTTTTTTTCTGTCATTTTTCAATTTTCATCAACTAAACTGTCAATATGGTTAATTTGTTTAGAATATTTGATTTCGTTTTTTTTTTTTTTCTTTTCTTTTAATTGCACCTTTTTAAAAGAAACAAAATATTATATTTTATTAATTTTGCAAAAATATCAGATGGCACTGTTTATGATGCAGGCCTTTGCGCTGAAATGCATCATGCCAAGTGCTACCACTGTTTGGTGAATTCACCACATAATGTTCATACAGTATGTTGAGCTAGAAGAGATGAGAAGAGGGAATTATGGTCCTAAAAAGGGAACAGGTGCTATAGTTTGCAGCTTGTTTTTCCTGTTCAGTGGCTGCTCTCTCCTCCCAGCAGGTAATCGGAGAGCTCGCCCCTGCCTCCCACTCAGGTGTTAATTATGAAGAAGGAACGGTGGGGGGCAACATGCTGTGTTCTGCCCAGCCTGGGGGCCTGTGGTGTGTGCAGGGCTCATTCTGTGATCTGGAAGGGAAATGGTGGTGGAAGAGTGTGGGCTGGATGCGGATATTTCTCGCTCTCTCCGCGTAAACCAGCTACTTCCTCTATTAGTGTATATTCTGGGCTTTGCATTGGCCAGCTCATCAGAAAAGGGTGCAACAGGAAAGGATGCAAAATGAGGGGCAAATGGAGAGCAGGAGCCTGAGGAAAGGGGGGGGGGGGGGGAGCAGAAAGATGCAATAGTTTGTTCTGGAAAGGCGCTGCCCTCTGTAACCTGTCCACTCAGCGCCAGTAGACGGGTTTAGGGGAAGATACTGAAAATGGAGAAGGATAAAGGGAAAAATATCCATATTAAGTTTGCCCAGAGAGGATCGGTGGTGGACTAGATGGTGCCTGTGCAGGGGAACAGCAGAATATGAGATGGCAGAAGTGGTTGAACACACGGCGCACAATTGTCTGTGTGTGTAATGGGTAGAAACATATACATATGGACATATAATTTTGGGGAGGAATTTAAAGGGGCCATGTACTTACAGAATTATACTTTTTCTTAATGTTGGCTTATAATGTAAGGTAATGTGTGTGTGTGCATATATATATATATATATATATATATATATATATACACACACACACACACACACACACACACACAGGTGCATCTCAATGAATTAGAATGTCGTGGAAAAGTTAATTTATTTCAGTAATTCAACTCAAATTGTGAAACTCGTGTATTAAATAAATTCAATGCACACAGACTGAAGTAGTTTAAGTCTTTGGTTCTTTTAATTGTGATCTCAACAAATTAGAATAATTCATTAGCCCAATAAAAAAAAAAAAAAACAAAAAAAAAACTTTTTCATCTTTTAGTGAATTGTTGACCTTCTGGAAAGTATGTTCATTTACTATATATGTACTCAATACTTGGTAGGGGCTCCTTTTGCTTTAATTACTGCCTCAATTCGGCTCATCTGCATTTTTTGGTCTCTTGTTTCTCATTTTCCTCTTGACAATACCCCATAGATTCTCTATGGGGTTCAGGTCTGGTGAGTTTGCTGGGCAGTCAAGCACACCAACACCGTGGTCATTTAACCAACTTTTGGTGCTTTTGGCAGTGTGGGCAGGTACCAAATCTTTAAAAAGCTGGTCAACAGAAGGAAGCATGAAGAGCTCTTGGTAAACGGGTGCAGTGACTTTGGTTTTCAAAAAACACAATGGACCAACACCAGCAGATGACATTGCACCCCAAATCATCACAGACTGTGGAAACTTAACACTGGACTTCAAGCAACTAAGCAACTTCAAGTGACTAAGACGCCTCTGACGTTGTCTGTGGTTCAGGAGTGGCTAAACAAGAGGGATATGACAACTGTAGCCAAATTCCTTGACACGTCTGTGTGTGGTGGCTCGTGATGCCTTGACCCCAGCCTCAGTCCATTCCTTGTGAAGTTCACCCAAATTCTTGAATCGATTTTGCTTGACAATCCTCTTAAGGTTGTGGTTCTCTCGGTTGGTTGTGCATCTTTTTCTTCCACACTTTTTCCTTCCACTCAACTTTCTGTTAACATGCTTGGATACAGCACTCTGTGAACAGCCAGCTTCTTTGGAAATGAATGTTTGCGGCTTACCCTCCTTGTGAAGGGTATCAATGATTGTCTTCTGGACAACTGTCAGATCAGCAGTCTTCCCCATGATTGTGTAGCCTAGTGAACCAAACTGAGAGACCATTTTGAAGGCTCAGGAAACCTTTGCAGGTGTTTTGAGTTGATTAGCTGATTGGCATGTCTCCATATTCTAATTTGTTGAGATAGTGAATTGGTGGGTTTTTGTTAAATGTGAGCCAAAATCATCACAATTAAAAGAACCACAGACTTGAACTACTTCAGTCTGTGTGCATTGAATTTATTTAATACACGAGTTTCACAATTTGAGTTGAATTACTGAAATAAATGAACTTTCCCACAACATTCTAATTTATTGAGATGCACCTGTATGTATGTGTGTGTATATATATATATATATATATATAGAGAGAGAGAGAGAGAGAGAGAGAGAGAGAGAGAGAGAGAGAGAGAGAGAGAGAGAGAGAGAGAGAAAGAGCTCATATCCATATTTTAATATTTTAAAATGTAATGTATTCAGCAGCTATCATTTCAGCCTCAGTGTCATATAATCCTTCAGAAATCATTTTAACATTCTGATTTGGTCCTTACTTATCAATTATGCTCATTGCTCAATTATTAATTATGGTTATTATTTTTACCAATGTTGGACACAGTTTTTGCTGCTTAACATTTTCGTTGAATTTTTTCATCATACTTTAATTAATAAAAAAGGTCCAAATTTTTATAATCTTACTCCAAACTTTTGAATGGTAGTGTGTCACTGTTTCTGAAAAAAAAAAAAAAAAAAAATTATATTAATATTTACTGCATCTTTTTATCAAATAAATTGAGTCACTGTGAACCTGACATCTTATAAAACATTTTGAAACTCATAATTATCCTAAATTTTGAACCACACAAATTTGAGAACAGTGCTTTGTTTACTTTATGACTTATGATTGGACTTTATATACTCATGAATATAGAATGTGTTGATATTTAAACATGTGTGGTAAAATGATTCTAACGCTGCTGCCAGGATTCTGACTAGAACCAGAAAATCTGAGCATATCACACCAGTCTTCAGGTCCTTACACTGGCTTCCAGTTACAGTTAGGATTGATTTTAAAGTACTTTTACTCGTTTATAAATCACTCAATGGCCTAGGACCTAAATACATTGGAGACATGCTCACTGAATATAAACCTAACAGACCACTCAGATCATTAGGATCGAGTCAGTTAGAAATACCAAGGGTTCACACAAAACAAGGGGAGTCCGCTTTTAGCTATTATGCCGCCCGGAAGAGATTATCTTCCAGAAGAGATCAGATCTGCTAAAACATTAGCCACATTTAAATCCAGACTCAAAACTCATCTGTTTAGCTGTGCATTTGTTGAATGAGCACTGTGCTACGTGCAAACTAATTGCACTGTATTTTATATATAATCATTTTCTATTCTTTATTGTTTTAAATTCATTTTAAATCAATTTTTATATAATTCCCTTGTTTTTATTTATTTTTTTTTAAATTACTTGTTTTTATTGTTATGATTATTTTTTTAATGATTATTTCACTTCCTTTTATGTAAAGCACTTTGAATTACCACTGTGTATGAAATGTGCTATATAAATAAACTTGCCTTGCCTTCTTTTTAGTACTGTAACTTGTGTTGTGTAAAAGTAGCAGTAAAGTTAACTATTTTTCCAAAAGTTTAGCTACTTATGAGTTTTGAGAAGCTTGTAGCTTTTAAAACAGCTTCCCCAACACCAGCTTTGATAAAGTACATCGCAAAAAGAAAAACATGACTCGCGGGTCTCAGGATGCTGTTGGTGAATTTAAATGAGTTTAAGAACTGAGGCACCATGACTTAAAAGTAATAAATTATGAACCATTTTTTGATGTCTTCATAAAGTTTGACAGTTTTTAACATCTCTTGCTGCTTTGCTTTGTACTTTAAGATATCATCAGTAAAGAAAATCACTGGGTGAAAAGTTAGGCTAGACATTGAATATGTAATGCCTTCGAGAGGACAGCTGCAAACAGGTTCTATGTTGAATTTATTAGAACTTTGAGCGCCAAGTTAAATCGCTTGACTGGTGCACGACACAGCTGATGCATGAAGAAGCATTGATGCTGGAGTAAAAGTCTTTACTTGAAACAACAGTACATTTTATTTCAAAATAGATGGTACAGTATGTCTTTAATATGTACATGTATAAACAAATGGATCCCACTTCGGCCAGCATAAATAATAGATAGCAAAGTCAATCTGAACTTCCTGAAAATATTTATTTTTACCGATTCGTACAGAGGCAGATAATAGAAAATGCAGAACGATGACGGATTGCCTCAGGTTAGATTGGAGACTTGAGAGATGCACTCACCAGCAGTTTGAACAATTACTTATTGATGGATGTTTTAACTTAAGCACAACATGTTTTTCCTTTTCTCTGCAGAAACGACACAGACACATGCTGTTCAGAACCAGCTGCGCTTTCATACTGCATTACCTTGCACAAGTGGCATTTTAGGACGTCAAGAAGGAGCATGCGACCTACTTAAGCCCTGGAAGAACACAAAGGCCTTTTTGTCAATTGCATACATTTAATAATGAAAGCTATTTTTCCACACCGCTGCACTTTCTGAGAAAAGCAAAGAACGAGAGAGAGAGAGAGCACCTACAGTAATGTCTTAATGGGGTGCCCTACTTTTTGATTGTCTGGAGGAAATATTTGGAGAAAATTCAAAGTAAAAATGAATAAATAAGAAAATAAACATCGCGAGAAGGATGCCAAACAGCCCACACTGTGCTGCATCATCAGAATAGCAGGGCAAGAGGTCAGGATGCATTACGCTCTGCTCGCCAGACACATCGCTGAGATGTTACAAGCACTTATTTTTGGTCCATGTCCTCAGGACAGATCTGTTATATCTTTGATGTCGTTTTGAGATCGAGACTAAATATAAGAAAATTTATTGTACTAAGTAGGCTGCATCGGTCTAGAAAGGATATTGTTATCAAATGTGTGACAAAAATGTATGGTCTCTAAATTGCCCCAGCACTGGATGAAAGAAGCAAAATGTCTGTAAAGTTTTCAGAAAAGCAACAGCTTATTGTAGCTAGATTGAATCAGCACAAAACTGTCCATGGCCCTGTCCCAAACGGCACCCTAAACCCTCGCGTTCTTCCTCTGAGTCCGCACTTTTGTGGTGTAATGTCGCTTTGACTGTCGGGTAGAAGTCTGCTGCGGAGCTCGCCCCAGTGCGGGCTCGGCAGAAGTGCGTATCGAGGGCGCATAACCAAAGTCCCTTTCTAGGGCCGCCATATTTGCAATGCCTCCGGGCAGCTCAAACAAGAACAAGTCCTATCTAAAGGAATAGAGGATTCCTGAAATCTCAAAAATTTGGGACAGGGTCTATCTGTCTGTGTCTGTCTATTGTCTATCTGTCTGTCTATCTATCTATCTTTTTGTCTTTTTCTATTTTGGTCTGTCTGTCTCTTATCTGTCTGTATTGTTTATCTGTCTGTCTGTCTCTTTTTCTATCTGTGTTATCTGTCTCTCTGTCTGTCTGTCTGTCTCTTATCTGTCTGTATCTTATATGTCTGTCTATCTATGTCTTTGTCTTTGTCTTTTCTGTCTGTCTATGTATTTGTCTGTTATCTGTCTGTATAGTTTGTCAGTCAGTCTCTTTGTCTGTCTGTTTGTGTTATCTGTCGGTATTGTCTATCTGTCTCTTTGTTTGTATTTTATGTCTGTCTGTCTGTCTCTGTCTTTTTTGTATTGTCTCTGTCTGTCTGTCTGTTTGTCTGTCTATTTATGTTTCTGTCTGTTTGTCTGTCTATTTATATTTCTGTCTGTCTGTCTTTTTGTATTTTCTGTCTCTGTCTCTCTGTACAGGTGCTGGTCATATAATTAGAATATCATCAAAAAGTTGATTTATTTCACTAATTCCATTCTAAAAGTGAAACTTGTATATTATATTCATTCATTACACACAGACTGATATATTTTAAATGTTTATTTCGGTCACACTTTATATTAGGTGGCCTTAACTACTATGTACTTACTTCAAAAAAAAATAAGTACAATGTACTAATTGTGTTCATACTGTATTGCAAAACACTTCTGCTGCTATTGAGGTGGGATACGGGTAAGGTTAGGGACAGGTTTGATGGTATGGGTAGGTTTAACAGTGGGTTAAGGTGTAAGTGATGGGTCAACAGTGTAATTATAAATGTAATTACAGAAATTAATTGCAGATGTAATTACATATAAGTATTTTTAAAAATAGAAGTACAATGTAAAAACATGTATGTACACAATAAGTGCATTGTACCAAATGATTAATTCAAATGTAAGTACATAGTAGTTAAGGCCACCTAATATAAAGTGGGACCTTTATTTCTTTTAATTTAGATGATTATAACTGACAACTAAGGAAAATCCCAAATTCAGTATCTCAGAAAATTAGAATATTACTTAAGACCAATACAAAGAAAGGATTTTTAGAAATCTTGGCCAACTGAAAAGTATGAGCATGTACAGCACTCAATACTTAGTTGGGGCTCCTTTTGCCTGAATTACTGCAGCAATGCGGCATGGCATGGAGTCGATCAGTCTGTGGCACTGTTCAGGTGTTATGAGAGCCCAGGTTGCTCTGATAGTGGCCTTCAGCTCTTCTGCATTGTTGGGTCTGGTGTCTCTCATCTTCCTCTTCACAATACCCCATAGATTTTCTATGGGGTTAAGGTCAGGCGAGTTTGCTGGCCAATTAAGAACAGGGATACCATGGTCCACTGTGTGCAGGTGCCAAGTTCTGCTGGAAAATGAAATCAGCATCTCCATAAAGCTTGTCAGCAGCAGGAAGCATGAAGTGCTCTAAAATTTCCTGGTAGATGGCTGCGTTGACTGTGGACTTCAGAAAACACAGTGGACCAACACCAGCAGATGACATGGCAGCCCAAATCATCACAGACTGTGGAAACTTCACACTGGACCTCAAGCAACTTGGATTATGTGCCTCTCCACTCTTCCTCCAGACTCTAGGACCTTGATTTCCAAATTAAATGCAAAATACTTTCATCTGAAAAGAGGATTTTGGACCACTGAGCAGCAGTCCAGTTTTTTTTTCTAAACACCCCAGGTAAGATGCTTCTGACGTTGTCTCTGCTTCAGAAGTGGCTTGGTAGCCCTTTTCCTGAAGACGTCTGAGTGTGGTGACTCTTGATGCACTGACTCCAGCTTCAGTTCATTCCGTGTGCAGCCCTCACAAGTGTTTGAATCAGCTTTGCTTGACTGTATTCTCAAGCTTGCAGTCATCCCTGTTTCTTGTGCACCTTTCCCTACCCAAATTCTTCCTTCCAGTCAACTTTGCATTTAATATGCTTTGATACAGCACTCTGTAAACAGCCACACCTTTCAGTAATGACCCTCTGTGACTTACCCTCTTTTTGGAGGGCGTCAATGTTCATCTTCTGGATTATTGTTAAGTCAGCAGTCTTCTCCATTATTATGGTTTCAAAGAACAAGAGATACCTGGAATTTGTACTGTAGGGATGGTCATTTATTGAAACTTAAATGTAAATATTCTAATATTTTGAGATACTGATTTTTGACTTTCATGAGCTGTAAGCGCTAATCATCAAAATGAAAATAAATAAACATTTGAAATATATCAGTATGTGTGTAATGAATTAATATAATATACAAGTTTCACTTTTTGAATGGAATTAGTGAAATAAATCAACTTTTTGATGATATTATAATTATATGACCAGCACATGTATAGTCTGTATGTTTGTGTTATCTGTCTGTCTGTCGCTTTGCATGTTTCTTTGTATTGTCTGTCTGTTTGTTTTCTGTCTGTATTGTCTATCTGTCTGTCTGTCTATCTCTTTGTCTGTATGTTTGTATTTATTGTCGCTGTCTCTCTGTATTGTCTATATGTCTGTCTCTTTGAGTGTCTGTGTTTGTCTTGCCTGTATCTCTGTTGGTTTGTGTTGTCTGTCCATCTGACTGTCTGTCTATCAAACTAATTTTAACCTTAACAAATGGTACCTTGTTGTGAAGTGTTAAATTTATTGCGAAAATTTTTTTGAAAGGTGCAAGACTTGTAAACAAAGACGATGATAAACCAGCCAGGTTTGCAGATCCATGAGAACGTGTAGAACACAATGTGTGACCACTTCTGAAGTCAGAGCCAATCATAGCATTGTGCCAAAGTACAGTCTCCTCCTCATCAGAAGGTGATTAATGTATCTTCTGTCTAAACACACCCTGTTCTAAGCCTGCAACCCAGAGATGTACGACTCAATCACAGAATCATCCCGCTTCTGCCTCAAAGAGGTAAGACAACAACAGAAACAGCAAGAAACCCAACAATCTTTCTCCTGCCTCTATATGAGCCTTGTTGAGTGTACAGCAGAGCCACAGTGTTTGTACTTTTTGGTGAAGTTAGTCTGTAATGTAGTTACATCAGTGCATATAGATGATATATGAAATGGTTCTAAAGCCCTATTCGGATGGGATTAGTTTTACAAGGGTAGATGGAGTAATGTAATTTTTACCGCAGGACGTCTATATATATATATATATATATATATATATATACACACATACATACACACACACACACACACACACACAAACAGGTTGGGTTAAACGATTTATTAATTTAAATTCTGTTGGTAATAGGCACTAAAGCCAAAATAAATTTAATGGCTTTCAACCTCCTTTTTGATCTGAATGGTGTGTGGAAAAACACTTTTAAACAGAAAATGGCAGAATGTTTACGTGCATATTTACAGCTGGTCTATTCGGACGGGATTAGCATTACCCTGAGGTAATTTCTCTGGACCTTTTTACAGAAGGTAAAAGTCGCCGTAATCCTTACTGACATTGTCCGTAATGATTACTGAGATGGCACATTTGGACAGGACTGAAATCACTGAGAAGCTCTGGTAATAATTACTTTGACCCCACGTCCCCATGTAAAACTAATCCCGTACGAATAGTAGGACAGTGCACTACATATGGTTGGAGGGTTCATATCATGCATTAGAGTAAACAAAAATGATGCAAGTAAAGTGGGCTGCTATGTTCAGGGTGGCCTAAATCAGATCCGGATTAACCATATGGACAATTGGCATCTGCCCAGCGGCACCATGTTCAGAGTGGCACCATGCAGGGCTGTATAAATGTTTTTAAATAGCTAAACATGGCCCAATGCTGTATATTTACAGGAGTTCAACACTTACTCAGTAGTATTAAAATGCAGAGTAAGATGGCCACCAGGGCTCCAGTGCTGAGTCCAGCTGAGAGCAGCAGGGCTTCGGTACTGCATGTCTGCACATTCCCACGGCTGTCGCAGGCGCAGACGCGGACCGTCAGCGTGCTGGTGCTGCTCTGGATGGGGTAATCATTGTCTGAGATGACGACAGGCAGCAGGTATGAGCTCATCTCTCTTCTGTTGAAGCCGCCCCGGCGGGTCAGGATCCTCGCTGTGTTGTCTACAAGACAGTGATGTCAAGATCAAAAGAGATACAGTGACTAGTGTGTAATAGACTATGTTGCTTTCAAAGCTTAAGTATTGAGTTGTGTTTTAGCTAGCAATGTAATTGTTGTGTCTTGTCACTGGGCCGTCAGGGCCAGCAAAGCCTTCTCTGCTCGGCCTAAACACTGTCAGAATCACTGATTTAGTTTTAATATATTTATTTCCATGAATGTGTATTAAATTATTTCCAATAGTCTATTATCTTCATTTCATAGCTTTTCACTTCCAGTAGTGTATGTTTTTATTAGAGCTTTTATCCAATCATATTTCAGCAATTGTGTTGCCAGGGTCAAATAAATCTGCCTATAGGCCTTCAGAATCAACAGTGCAGGTGTCTGTAGCTTAACATCAATGGCAAAGATTTTGAGTTTGCAGCACCAGGGCCATCTAGCAGGCTTATGATAATGTCGACATTTTCCCATTCTTTGATTGGATGGTCAGAGTGTGTACTAGTCAAAGCTAGCAAACAGCATCAATGTAAATCATTTTTGTTTTCACAGTATTATTACTGTTTCTCGGGTTTCTTACCAGATGTGCTCTGTACAGTGTGTTATTGTAGATTTTTAGTGCATTCTGAAAAATATTTGCCTTCTGTAAATCTAAATACTAAAGTAGCCTACTAAATGACCGCGAAAAACATCTGCACACCTCCTCGGCACCGGCGCTGTGAAAGACATGTGAAGATGAAAAACCACTAGAGTAGTTTAAATTTCATTTTTTTCAGTTTTTTAATCACTTCATGCGTTGTATTCTGATGTTATTTGCAATATATAAAGCCAGGTTTAAGTTTCCGTAAGAATATCTCAGTTTCCCGAGTCGAGCTGTTTTAACCGATATTTTCCTCACGGCCGCAGCTCCGCTGGCAGAGGCAGACCAGCGGGAGACTCGTCTTGATGAGAGTCATAGGGGTACTTTAAAACACATGTAGGCCTATACACTTTTCTTCATCATCTTGTATGAATTATTTTAAAGTTACTTGCTTGCCTTCCCAGTAAAGCTGTGCTAACTAGTATTTTCCTCCCGCAGCGCGCGGGCAGATCGGTGGGGAAACTCGTGAAGACGAAAAGCAGTAAGAGGAACTCTTGTTAAACTATTGTTAGGTCAACTTTAAAACACATGTAATCGCCTTATTTGTTTTATACCTATGTTATCTGTAAGGTATAAATACGTTTGAGTTAATAAATGTCTGTAAGAACATCGGGTGGACTATATTTGTGTCGCTTTATAAGGTTAATGCTTCAGCTAAAGATGATGTGCGTTGCACAGCTGTGGCAACTTGTTGAATTGTGTTAATTGGGTTTCTTGCTTTAGTATAGCATTCATTCTCGCTAGAGATACCTGTCTGTGATGCAATGCACTGTTATACTGCATTTCTGTGTAATATGTGTGGTTTCTATAGCCGTGGCATTATTACGATATATATATATATATATAAGTAATTAATTCCTGTGATGCAAAGCTGAATTTTTAACATCAATTACAATTCTAATATATATATATATATTTTTTTTTTTTACATTATAAATGTCTTAGCTGTCCCTTCTGATCAAATGAATGTGTCCTTGCTGAATAAAAGTACTAATTTATATTTATATTATAGTACTAATTATATTTTACATTGTCAGAATCAGAATCAGAATGAGCTTTATTGCCAGGTATGTTTACACATACAATAAATTTGTTTTAGTGACAGAGGCTCCACAGTGCAACAGAATGACAGCGACAAGACAAGACAAGACACAGATAATAAAAAGAATAATATACAAAATAGACAATGTACAAAATAGCAAAAAACACAATATATAATATAGACAATTATGCATGTACAGTTATGATATGTGCAAATTTGAAATGTAAATAAGTATGTGTGTTAAATAAATAATGTATTATAGTGTTGTGTGTTCTGCGTTTATTGTCATGAGATGATTTTCTATTTTCTATTTTACTTTTTAATCTGATGCAGAAATGGTTTTCCATTGAATTACCTTCATTGTCGAAGATGGTGAAGTTTGGATTGATGGTGCTTAGACTGAAAACAAACTTGTGCCCGACAAGAGGTTCATCAGTGTCCACAGCACTTATGGTCTGGATGAGCTGGAAACATAATAAGCTAAGATGATTCACTTCATTTCATTCTAATTCAACATAGAACTGTAATATAACAAAACCATCCTAGTCATAAATGTAGCTCTACAGAACAGCAGAAAAACAAAGCAAGCAGAAGTGTTTAGTAAAATATTTGTGTGAAACAATGAATAAACATAAAACTGCGGCATACCTGACCAGCTTTGACATTCTCACAGACAAAGGTCTCGTAGTACATGGCGAATTCAGGCGCATTGTCATTCACATCGCGCACTTTGATAAACACCGGCACTCTGGTTTGCAGGGCAGTACCTAGACGCCAATGATGAATGCTTTTCAGCAATTGTGGAAGATATTCAGTTTGCATTCAAGAGGTCTAATTTTGTTTCTCTCTATTTGTCTTTCAGCCTTTTACCCCAGGCGTATATTCTTCTACCGAGAATGCAGAAAGCATGAATTAAACTACAACTCAAGGTGACAGTTTGATTTTCGTCATCAGTCATTTATTGAATTGCTGTGGTTTAAGCCATTTCTGAAAATGTCTTGAGGCTCTAGAAGTTTTAGTCCACCTTATAGCACATTACTTTAACAGGTTTGAACAAACAAAAAAAACTAAAATGAATTTCTGACCATAACTAGTTCATGACTTGAAATTGAAATATTGAATTAAAAGGCAAGCACTTTCTGGATTGTTTTAAGTAAACCTTGGGGCATTATCCCATGGCTCACAATGTAAACTTACTGAGTTCGGTTGCCAAAACAGAGATGTTGTGCCATTTAGAAGTTTCTCTGTCCAGACCCTGCAGTGTGCTGATGGTCCCATTGTTGGAATCGATGTTAAACAGTCTCTCCAGGTCTGTGTGGCGATCAATGGTGTATCTGAAAACAAGAATGACGGTAATGAATGCGAGACAATGGAGCTCTGATTATGCCCAGGCACAGGGACGGAACGTCCTCAGTGTTTTAAAGCATCGTAAACACGGCCTCAGGAAGTGAAAAAGGGTACATCACACACCCATAAACACACCCAGTGCCTGTGCGGTCCACCAAATAAATCAGCCCAGTCTGGTTTAATTTTCCTTCAAACGGTTGGACGTATTTGATTTGACATCTCTATTAGAGAACACATTTGCCCTCGTCAAACGCATTGATGTTAGTTACACGCCGAGGACAACACTACACATTGTACCTCTGCCTTTTAAGACTGCAGCTACAAACTACCCTGCTGAAAAGACCAGATATTGAATTTTCATGCCGGTCCGGACTGGTTTACAGCATCTATAAAAAAGTATTCCCCCTCTTGGAAGTTTTTATGTTCTGCTGTTTTACAACATTGAATAACAGAGGATTTCATTTGCCATTTTGACAGAGTTTAACAGAAAAATCTTCTTTTGTGTCATTGTGGAAATATATCTACTAATTGGTCAACGTTATTAAGAATAAAATCATGATTTGATGCAGAACTTAGCAATTCATGAAGTTGAACTGGACTTGATCATGAAATTGAGCAATTCAAGTTGAACTGGAATTTGAATATGAATAACAGGAAGTGAAGTTTACTGAAATGCAATTAAAACTAATTTAATAATTACACTTAAAAAAATCCATGTAAATAAAACAAAACCTACTGAAGTATGTTTTACAAGAAAATACTATTTCAGTCTTTTTACTTCAAAATCCATTGTGTTGCTTGTGATTTCTTAGTAAATATTTGTGAAATGAAACATTTCTCATTGACAATTGTTTAAAAGTAAACACGTTTTTTCAGTATAATGGCATTTCCTTATTCTGGATAAAAAATTATACTTGTTTTTATACCTGTTAAATTCAAATTCAAGAAGAACTGAATTGGAATTTAAAATGTTCAAATCTGAATGATGCACAGCCCCATCAGTATTCATGTTCTTCGAGTCAGTATTTTAGCAAACGACCTTCATCTTTGCACATCTGGTCATTGTAGATTGTTTTCCATTCATCATTTCAAATCTGCTTCACCTCTAATTGGTTGCATGGACATCACGAGTCCACCCATAAGTGCTCAGTTTGAGATCTGAACTCGGACCACTGCAGGACACTAGTTGAGATTTTTTTAGTCATTTATGTAGCTTTAACTTCATATTTCTGGTCATTGTCTTGATGGAAAACAAACCTCCTCCTGCAGGTGCCTTGCAGACCCCATCAGGTTTTCCTCCAGGGCTTCGGTGTACTTTGCAGCATTCATTTTACCCTCACAAGCCTTCCAGGGCCTGCTGCAGAGAAGCATATATGCCCCTCAGCGTGATGCTGCCACCACCATGATTCACAGTGGGGATGATCTGTTTCTGCTGATGCTCAGTGTTGAGCTTATGCCAGACGTAGCGTTTATTTTGATGGCCAGAAAGCTCAATTTTAGTCACATCAGATCATAGAACCTTCTTCCAGCTGGCTTCAAAGTCTCCCACATGCCTATAGCCGACATGTCATATGACAGTTTTTTAGCAGTGGCTTTCTCTTTTCCGTTCTGACTGGTGAAGGACACAGCTAACAGATGTCCAAATGTCTTTCCAATCTCAAGGACTGACGCTTGTGACCTTTTTTGAGTTTCCTTCTTGCACACTGTCGCATTGTTTAAGAACATCCTCCTCTAGGTAGATTTACAGCTATGCCAGGCTCTTTCCGTTTCTTAATTATTGATTTTAACTGTACTCCAGGGGACATTCAATGACTTGAAAATCTTCTTGTAATCATCCCCTGCCTTGTGCATTTCAATTACTTTCTGCTGGGAGTGATTTTATGGTGTAAGTTCTGCCACAATGACTCACCAGAAGTTGGACCTTCCAGATTTAAGTGTATTCAGACCACAATCAATTCAAAACCCTTGACTACACACAAATTAACTATTTATGTAATCAAAAAAAGTTAGCTATATGGATAAATATCATATTTAATACTTAGTATTAAAATTAGTAATGTTGGTTTTTATATTTTATATTCTGAATTATTTTTAGATCACTTTGGAGAGATATTTATTTATTTATTTATTTATTTAGGCATTTAACAATGCATTTATTTACTATTAATTCCACTATGATTTTATGCTGGGGTATATGTGTAGCAATGAACCAAAAATCATTAGGATATTAAGTATAGATCATATTCCATTAAGATATTTTGTAAATTTCTTACCGTAAATATATCAAAACTTCATTTTTGATTAGTAATATGCATTGCTAAGAACTTCATTTGGACAGCTTTAAAGGTGATTTTCTCAATATTTTGATTTTTTTGCACTCTCAGATTCCAGATTTTCAAACAGTTGTATATCGGCCAAATATTGTCCGATCCTAACAAACCATACATCAATGGAAAGCTTATTTATTCAGATGATGTATAAATCTCAATTTAGAAAAATTGACACTTAAGACTGGTTTTGTGGTCCAGGGTCACATATAATCTGATATATATATATATAATTTGTCTGTCTAACACTTGCGATCTCTATTATATTTACATTCAAACTACTTGTTTTATTTTTATTTATTATAAAAATGACCCTCTAACACTAGCTTTCCCTATTCTTTTTCTATTCTATCTACTTGCTTTCTTTTTATTTATTATATAAAAAAATCCCTTACATACTGTGTTAAGGTAACCAAGACTTGTCACAGCACTTGCATATTATTGATCTTTTGTCGATTTGTATTGCTTCTATTATCCTTCATTATCCTCAATGTCCTGAAGTCGCTTTGGATAAAAGTGTCTTCTAAATGAATAAATGTAAATGATAAAACCTTGATTGATTGTACACTGGTCAGATCTTAGTTTATGTAGTGATGGTTGTTGACCTCGGAAGTCTTGCTGGTCTTGTTGCAACTCTAGCATTTAAAACTTGATTTTTTTTTTTTTCATTTTTCATCAGAATAGTAGTACCTTAGTGCCAGTAAGTGCTACTTTTTAAGTAATCAATTATGCGTTATGCGTCGAATAGCCAGCTGTGACGAACACCTTCCTAGCTGAAGCAACTAGCAACTATCAATTATCCTTAACCGCATATTGCGTGTTGTGAATTTTGAAGTGGCTCGTTTGAAAGAGCTTGAATGCTAATCACTCTGTTGATCCCCTGCCTTTTGTTTTCATGAAATAAGAAAAGGAAATCTTTCCTATTAAACCCATTTATCAATGTCAGCTTACATATTCTGCTGACATTTAAATATGCAACTGAGTGTGACGTGCATGAGTAAGCCAGAAGGACAAGCTTTTCAGACAATCGCTCACAGTGCGCACACGGACAGGAGACGAGAGACAAGACACACTCTTTCACACCAACTTTGTGACTTATAAAAGTCTGAATTCAGAAATGAAAGGGGGGGGGGGGGGATAAAACAGCGCCTGTATTCATCTTGCCAAACTTCCGGAGGGAAATCACCAACTGAGGCCCCATGAATAATTTGCTTTTCCCCCGTCTTCACACACATACACACGTGCACGCTTGGGAACATGTTGATGGATTGGATTTAACCGAGCACAAAACATCTGATCAACAACCAAAATGTGGAAGGCGAAGATGTGTTCTGCTTGATTTTCATACACCATAATGAACTTTATGTTCTGATGCTTTGGGAGACACTTTTCAAGGTGTCATTTAGCTGTTTTCCCCCGCTGTAGCTTTTATTTGTGTCTAAGGTGAAAGCAACCACTTGTTTGTTCGCTGCATATTCAAAAGCATTTAATTACTGAGTCCCTCTGTTCAAATCTCTACTGGACCATTAAATTGCCTGTTACAATGGCTAAGATTATCTGTTGACAGAAGCCTCCTTATTAGCTAAATAAGCCTTTGGATGGTAATGAGACTAATATAATGAGTGCAACAGAAAGCATCGCAAAGATAGTATGAGCATCAAAACATTAAAGGGGTCATATCAAGCAGAATCAAGTTTCCCTTTCCTTCATTAAGCTAAAAAAGCAACTTTCAGACACTCAATATGTGCTTGCTTATTATTCATTATTATTAATACTGTTTTTAGTTTAATATTTAAAATTTTCTAATTATTTAAATGAGTCTAATTCATATTCTAAAATATTTTATCAATGCTTATTTCTGTAATATTTATATTATATAAATACTGCTCTTATAAGTAAAATAAATGTTCTAAATAGTATTTAAAATAAACAATAATTCAGTGTAAAATAATATATTATTAATATATTATATAAGTTAGTGTAGTTGGTCTAATTCATATTTTACACACACACACACACACACACACACACGCACGCATACTGAATATGCAAATAATCACTACACATCACACAAAATGCAGCAGCACGATCGTCCTATCGTCCTTGTTCTAATGCTAATAGGCCCTAGTCAGGTTAGATGTCAAGTCACCTTTATTTATATAGCGCTTTAAAAGTCCTAGATCACATAATTTTCACAACTCACGTTTGCAATCCGTCAGCTGAACAGCTGGTATGTTGTTAAACAACAGTACAATCCATTGAACACACTGCACTTCTATCCCTCACAGCCTCATTTTCATTCCTGTCAAAAATTAAATATGGTGATACTCTGATAAGGTCTATAATATGCCTATTAGACAAAGTCCCTTTCAAGAAAAGTCTGTTCACTCGGTGGCCAAATGGAAGTTATTTCAGTAATGCACAAACAAGTCCTATCCACTTAAATGGGGAAATCTTGAAATCTCAAAAACTTATATTTAAATAACATAATCTGAAATCTGACACGTCTCATGAATGTTGTTTGATATGCTCAAATAGCATTAAATAAGCTTATATTTTCAGCCAGACCAGTCAATGTACTTGTGCAGTCCTAAGCATGCATCGAAATCGTGTACTGAGTACTACATATGAATTTGAATTTACTACACGACTTTTAAAAAAGTACATTCTATTCTATATGGATAGTATGAGTGAAATTCTAATGTACTACACCCACCATGTTGTTACTATCACATGACCTACCAGAGTTAGTTGCGTCGCTTCACTTTTATTAATAAATCCTCTCCCATGGCCTTATGGGATACAACAGTATAGTGTCCATTGAATGTGCATTTGAGAATCCCGATGGAACTAGTAGGTCATCCATGTACTGTTCGCCTACCGTTTTGCAAATACTATGAATTTGGACATGCTACTCTTTTGGCGTACTGTACAGTTTTCCGCATACTATATAGTAGGGAAGTATTCGATTTCAGGCGCAGCATGTTTCTATGGTATCCGTAGTGACTTTACCAACTGGCCATTAGTAATTAGTAATGTGAGCTCCCCAGCTTGGTGTTTCTATAGTCTTGATACTGGATGATTAGAAAATTGAGGTAATAAAGCTTAACGATTCCTAACGGCAAAGTAGAATTAATTGTTTATGCTTGTGAAGTGTAATATGTTTAAGAGTTACTTACTTGACCAGGTGATTGATTGTATCAGGGTCTCGAGCAGACACCGTGCCAACCGAGCTGCCGGCAGGGGTGTCTTCGTCCACCTCAAAAATGTACAGGGCCCGACTGAAGACCGGAGGCTCGTCCACATCCGTGACTGTGATCCGGACAATCGCCGTGTCACTGAAAGGCCCCAGTTGCTCAAAGCGTCGATCTATATGCGTGTTGGTCACCTGCACCCGTAGTGAGTACAACCTCTTACTCTCATAATCTAGTTGCTGAACGGGAGAAAGGTTACAAGAGCAAAGATAGGATGGTTAGTCCGGTCTTTCTGAATAAAGAAAGGCTTACTTTTCTGATATGTTTCAACTCAGGTCTATTCGGTCACAGATTAACGACATGCTCTAGCAATGTCGCCCTAAACTTTTCTAAATCTAAAGCTCATTTTTGCATACGAGTGCTTATCGCTCTCCCTTTTCTTCCGAGTTGAATGTCTTTTTCATAAAGGCAGGGCATCGTGCTTTAATGCAGCCTTTTAATTATGAAACGATTAAAGACTCAAGGTACGATCTTTTACCTTTCGCCCATTCAGGCCTTCTTCCGTAGCTATCTTTCATTCTAGTTTAAGCAATAAGATTTGCATAATTGCCTGAGCCTCGTCAAAGCCTGACCTGACAGAGAGAGGAAATAAGCTATAGGCAGATTTCAGCAGGCAAATAGATCCCTGTGCCACACAAAAGGGAAAAAGGGACTTTTTGGGCTGTGAATAGAATTAAGCACCTTTGTAAAGTTGATAGGACACGAAGGCTTCGATTTAGGGGATTACTTTCTAAGCACTTCGCTTCGTATGGGTGCGTGCGTGCGTACGAAAGAATGAGAGAATGAGAATGAGGGAAAGACTGGTGGATGGTGCGGATTTTATTTCCAACCGCCGACTTACAGTGTGATGTTTAAAACATTAGATATAGGGTCTGTTTACCTTCTTCACCGTTATCACACCTTCCTGGCTGGTGCTGTCCGTGATGATATTGAACACGTCTTGCCCATCGCCATCCAGGATGGAGTACCACATCTCGGCATTCTCTCCCACATCCGCATCGTATGCTTTGATCCGGCCCACCGATGATCCGATTCCGGCCGACTCTGGAGTGGAGAGATGGTAGGTACCTGGAGAAGGAGAGCAAAATAAATCAATTGAGTAAACAGGCAGGTGTTTGTACGAACTCTTTGTTCTCGAGCGAGGCGCTTCAGCGTGCATTTGTCTATTTGTTTATCCTTCTCTCAGGGGAAAAGCGGAGCTGCCTCTCAGTGGTTATTCTTTAATAGAATTTCAGCTCCGATGAGCCATTGGAGAAGGTTCTTTTTAAACCCAGTTTGTGGAAACTGTTTCTGATGTGGCTCTTGTATTGGATTTGAGACTGTGGCAAAGAGAGAAGGATTATCACCCCAAATGAAGCTCCCGCTGTGCTCTCTTTCTCTCTCTCTCTCTCTCTCTCTCCATCTCTCTGTCTTTTAGTTTCTATCCTTCTTTCTCTATCCACCCTTCTCTCTCACTCTGTAAAAGCCTCTTTCTGTGGAGATTTTGTTCTGGGTTCACATCGTGACTCATCCTGGTCAGTAGGAGAAACAGGCCCCGAGCATTTCCATGATAATTTGACTGAACCGTGACGGAGGTCTGTTGTGGTTCTTATGAAATATCACTTGCGAAACTTGCCATCCGAACAGTTGATTTCATATGCTCATTATCTGTTTACAAATCCAAGCACAATTCTGCTCATAATTACTCTAATAATCTAGCCTGCATCATTTTTTAATAGTTGACTGGCAGTCAAACTCTTGTTCATTTGATATGCTCTTTCTGGCTTGTTTGAGGCCTTTTATTATAGACATTTCAATAGCATTTTTCTTTAATGAAGTTCCATAGAAATGAGTAATGATTTAGTTTTATTTGACCTAAAACTGGCTGTTTTTGCTACTATACCTTTCAAAGCCTCCATTTTCAAACTATCTTTTGTGGATTCAGCAGAAAGCTTTGCATTTTGTGTGTTAGAGTATGGCTACTTTGTATATTACACAAAGTAAATTATTTCTGTAGCTCAAATGGTGGATCATGATGTTAACAACGTCAAGGTCAAGGTTTTGATTCCCTGAGAACACACACACTAATTTAATATAGCTTGAATGCATTACCAATTGCTTTGGATAAAGGTTTCTGTCAAAATTTGATTTGTTTTGAATTTGAAGTTCAGTTCATTTCTTGATCCAATTTGAGGTAGCAAACGTGATTTGGAATTACATTTTATATGCAATCAAGGAAATATAATTCAATTTAATTAAATATTCATCATTTTTAGCTAAAAAAAAAAAAAAAAGGTTTGTCTAGACAAACTATGAATGTTGGCTTGACTACAAAAAAGTTAAAGAAAAAAATGCACAAAAATGTTTTTTTTTTTTAAAGTTATACTATAGGCCTTATGGTGATAGATTAAAAAAAATAAATAAAAAATCATTTTGGGGACCAGGGTGGAAGAACAATTTATTTCCGTGTTGAATCTCTATTCCTTTCTAATTCAAAATCCAATACTGATGTCAAGATGTCTCCTTCAGGTCAGCATATGCATGTGAGAGGAAAGTGTGTGCTGTCTTACTGTGGGGGAATCGAGGAGGACTGTTGTTGACATCCGCGAGAGTGATGTTGACTGTAGTGGTCCCGGAGAGACCGCCCATCTGTCCAGCCATGTCCTTAGCCTGAATCACCACCTGATAGTGCTCCCGGTTTTCTCGAATCATATTCGGAAGTGCTGTCCTTATGACGCCTGACAGGATGGACGGACACAGGTTTTGTTAGGTGTTATCTAATGAGCTTTTCTGACTTCATTATTTATATCTTAATGTCATGCTAAAAAAGAAGGTTGGACGAGGGAAAAAAAAACACAACCAAGGAAATGAATTCCCTGCCTTGGGGTATTTTAAAGAGCGAGTTTTAATTGAGTAGGACGCAAGTCTTCAAATGATATTGTGATAAGGTTATTAGTCCATGAGAGCAGAATTTATGTGATTTTTAAAGCACCACACACTTAAATCATACTAAATTCACTAAAATAGATAAAAAGTAAAATAAGATATTATATTAGAATAAATCTATCTATCTAACTATCTACAACCCGAATTCCAGAAATGTTGGGACATTTTTTAAATTTGAATAAAATGAAAACTAAAAGAATTTCAAATCACATGAGCCAATATTTTTTTTTACAATAGAACATAGATAACTTAACATAAATGTTTAAACTGAGAAATTGTACAATTTTATGCACAAAATGAGTTCATTTCAAATTTGAAGCCTTCTACAGGTCTCAAAATAGTTGGGATGGGAGCATGTTTACCATAGTGTAGCATCTTCTCTTCTTTTCAAAACAGTTTGAAGACGTCATCGAGGTTGTGAGTTTCTGGAGTTTTGGTGTTGGAATTTGGTCCCATTCTTGCCTGATATAGGTAACCAGCTGCTGAAGAGCTTGTGGTCGTCTTTGACGTATTTTTCATTTAATGATGCACCAAACGTTCTTTATAGGTGAAAGATCTGGACTACAGGCAGGCCAATTTAGCACCCTGACTCTTCTACTACGAAGCCATGCCGTTGTAATAGCTGGTTTTGCATTGTCCTGCTGAAATACACATCGTGAGATGGCACGGCAGATTGTGTTTACCGACAGTGGTTTCTGGAAGTATTCCTGGGCCCATTTAGTAATGTCAATGACAGAATCATGTCTTCGGCCTTGTCCCTTACACACAGAGATTTCTCCACTTTCTCTGAATTGTTTGATAATGTTATGCACTCTATATGAAGAGATTTGCAAAGCCTTTGCAATTTGACGTTGAGGAATGTTGTTTTTAAAATACTCCACAATCTTTTTACGCCCTCTTTCACAGATTGGAGAGCCTTCTTTACTTCTGAGAGACTCTGCCTATCTAAGACATGCCTTTTATAGCTAATTATGTGACAGACCTGATGTCAGTTAACTTAATTAGTTACTAGATGTTCTCCCAGCTGATTTTTTTTTTCAAAAATTTTGCTTTATTGTTGTCCCTGTGTAAACTTTTTTGAGACCTGTAGCAGGCGTCAAATTTGAAATGAGCTCATTTAGTGGATAAAAGTGTAAAGATTTCTCTGTTTAAATATTTCTAAGTTATCTATGTTCTAATGTGAATAAAATAGTGGCTCATGTGATTTGAAAGTCTTTTAGTTTTCATTTTATTCAAATTTAAATATTGTCCCAACATTTCCGGAATTTGGGTTCTATCTATCTATCTGTATATATATATATATATATATATATATATATATATATATATATATATATATATATATATATATATATATATATATATATATATATGTATATACATACATACGTATATATATATATATATATATATATATATATATATATATATATATATATATATATATATATATGCATGCAGTATACAAAATGAAAATAATAAAAACCATAATAGCTATAACTATAATTATTATTATTAAAATCAAATATTGTACTGTCTGTTGTTTATATAGATTGTAAAGTAGATTTCATAAATGTGCTATTTGTTTTACTTTAATACAGCAAAATACTGTATACAGTAATATGATTATTACAGATTACAGTAATGTGGTTTTCAAGTAATTCTAATCATTAATGGTTCTAAATGAGGTCTTCGTTTTCTTTATGGAAATGATCATTTCTTATCCTTTGGTTTTAGGGTGAAATATGATCAAGACATCTTTTCTTGACAGGCTTTATGCAATTCACCCACACATGTATGAAAGCATGTTAGCAAATCCTGTATCACCTTACCATTGTATCCCATCTTTTAATCATGTCAAATCATGCTTGTTCTCTCATCTTTCCCCAACTTACCCGTTTCAGGTTCGACTGAGAAATATGGCTGGCCCTGCAGAATGCTGTAAACCAGCTTGGCGCTGTTTCCATATGCTTCATCATCTGCATCAGTGGCTGTAACTCTTATTACGAATGCACCTTGAGAGAGACAGAGCAAAATAAAATTATAGAGAGAGGTATTTCAGTCCTAACATGACTGTGAAACATGATCCCCACATCCAGTATTAAAACCTCAACCATGATCAAAGCAACGCATCCTAAAGGTGCACCATGAATGACAAATTCCTAGTTGTAAAACTGGCTATTAGCCTATATGATGAGACCCCCTCCCTCCCAGCATGAGCAGTGATCAAGGCGAATGCATGATCACTCGTGCTTTCATCTTCTTTATCTCGGTGCGTTTCTTATCTAAATCCTAGTTTCATAATTACTCCAGCTGCACGGTGAGATGGACATATCTTTAATTGTAGTTTTTCTTTTGCCCGCTCTCTCTGGGTCATCCCATTCATTTTCCGCTCTGATGGAATCTGCTGTATGTTGCTGGGAAACGTCAGACTAATAATCTGCTCAAAGAAACATTATAATTAGACCAATTAATCTAGAACTAACATGATTTTGGGGGGTTCATTTTCAGCTTGACACAGCTTTGGACATCTGTAGGAGGAAAAAAAAAATGTCTCTGATATGAAAAGCTCTTTGAAATTTGGCCATGGAGTAAAGTTAACCAGCTTATTTGGCTGCTTATATTTGGCTCTAAAGTAATGTTCTACTATAGGCTAAGCAATATATTAAATATTCACAATATTTCATATGTTTTTTTCTGGTGATTAACAAGATATCATAAGTACAGTAATTTTGCAATTCTTCCTTAATTCACTACTTGCCAGTATGAAAGTGTCATTAATAATGCATGAGGATCAAAAGTGTTAAATAAGTGTTTTTAATTCATATATTTTATATAACATTTTATATTTAGTATATATTTTATATATTACTAATACTATACTACAATATAATTACAAAGTATATATATGAAAGACATAAGTACTACTTTTTAACATAAAACTGAATATATATTGCTGCTTTTAATGGTGTAATAGTATGATACATATTAGTGCTGTCAAACGATTAATCGTGATTAATCCCATCCAAAATAAAAGTTTTTGTTTACATAATATATGTGTGTGGCTCTGTATTTATAAATACAGACATGCATGTATATATTGCATGTATACATTTAAGAAAAAAAATATGTTGTGTTTATATTTTAATTATACCTATATATAATATAAATTATATGAATATAAGTATATAAATGTGAATACATGTGCAAAACCCACAAAAAATCCGGAAATGTTTAAAAAAATTAAGTTGTTTTAAATTTGAATAAAATGAAAACTAAAAGACTTTCAAATCACATGAGCCAATATTTTATTCACAATAGAACATAGATAACAAATGTTTAAACTGAGAAATTTTACAATTTTATATACAAAATGAGCTAATTTCAAATTTGATGCCTGCTACAGGTCTCAAAATAGCTGGGACGGGGACATGTTTACCATGATGTAGCATCTCCTCTTCTTTTCAAAACAGTTTGAAGACGTCTGGGCATCGAGGTTATGAGTTTCTGGGGTTTTGGTGTTGGAATTTGGTCCCATTCTTGTCTGGTATAGGTTTACAGCTGCTGAAGAGTTTGCAGTCGTCTTTGATGTATTTTTTGTTTAATGATGTGCCAAATGTTCTCTATAGGTGAAAGATCTGGACTGCAGGCAGGCCAATTTAGCACCCGGACTCTTCTACTATGAAGCCATGCTGTTGTAATAGCTGTAGTATGTGGTTTTGCATTGTCCTACTGAAATACATGTCGTCTGGAGGGGAGCATATGTTGCTCTAAAACCTTTATATACCTTTCAGTATTCATAGTGCCTTCCAAAACATGCAAGCTGCCCATACTGTATGCACTTATGCACCCCCATACCATCAGAGATGCTGGCTTTTGAACTGAACGCTGATGACACACTGGAAGGCCTCCCTCCTCTTTAGCCTGGAGGACACGGCGTCCGTGATTTCCAACAAGAATGTCAAATTTGGACTCGTCTGACCATAGAACACTTTTCCACTTTGAAACAGTCCATTTTAAACAAGCCTTGGCCCACAGGGCACGACGGCGCTTCTGGACCATGTTCACATATTCCTTTTTGAATGATAGAGCTTTAGTCTGCATCTGCAGATGGGTGTATTGTGTTTACCAATAGGGGTTTCTGGAAGTATTCCTGGGCCCATTTAGTAATGTCAATGACAGAATCATGCCGATGAGTGATGCAGTGTGGTCTGAGGGCCCGAAGACCACGGGCATCCAACAAAGGTCTTCCGCCTTGTCCCTTACGCACAGAGAATTCTCCAAATTGTCTGATGATGTTATAGATGATGAGATTGGCAAAACCTTTGCAATTTGACGTTGAGGAACGTTGTTTTTAAAGTATTCCACAATATTTTTACGCACTCTTTCACAGATTGGAGAGCCTCTGCCCATCTTTACTTCTGAGAGACTCTACCTCTCTAAGACATCCCTTTTATAGCTAATCATGTTATAGACCTGATGTCAATTAACTTAATTAGTTGCTAGATGTTCTCTCAGCTGATTTTTTTCAAAATTTCTTGTTTTTTTTCAGCCCTTTGTTGCTCCTGTACCAACTTTTTTGAGACCTGTAGCAGGCATCAAATTTGAAATGAGCTTATTTAGTGGATAAAAGTGTACAATTTCTCAGTTTAAACATGTGTTATGTTCTCTATGTTCTATTGTGGATAAAATATTGGCTCATGTGATTTGAAAGTCTTTTACTTTTAATTTTATTCAAATTTAAAAAAGTCCCATCATTTCTGGAATTCAGGTTGTAAATATTTTCAAATGTATACTATATGTGTGTATAATAAATGTACACAGCACACACATATTATGTAAACACAAACTTTTATTTTGGATGTGATTAATCGTGATTAATCATTTGACAACACTAATACATCTACTTAAACATTATTGTATTCATTCAGTGAACAAAAAAAAAAAATCTATATTAAATCTGAATATACATTTTGCATCTGTTTGATTCTACTATATCTGGCCATTTCAGATCAATCAGATTTTTAATTTTGATTTTGAATGTCATCAAAAGGCTGTAAAACATCAGTATTTTTCTCTCTTTTTGTAACTATGTCGCTCACCCCATGTGCTACTGAAAGTCTTATAGTGTTTTCAAGCGTGTAGTACACCATTGCCAATAAAAGTCTGATCTTGGCCTGGTCTAAGATAATAACTAGAGACAACAACTTTTCTCCTGCCACATGAAGGGTAAAATCACTCCTCATTCGTATTTGCCAACAACCACGCTTTCCATTACACTCACGGCTTCCTGTGAGTAGTTTCCTCAGAGGTTGCTCAGTTCTCATTTGTGTACTGACATCTTACTGCTCGTTCTTTTCAATAGACTTTAGAGGTGACTTCGCGGCTTCTCAGTCTCACCTCTGAAGGTGGACCGAATGCACATGTTGTTTCTGCCATGGATCAGCGGCGTCCTTGGCATCAACAAGACCTCCGCCGAGCGGCGTTCGCTCTCCGAATAGCTCGAAGAATACTAATGAATGCGGAAACATCTGTCGCCCTCCGATCCCATTCCGATAACATGGAGGGAAACAGAGTCTCAGGCTTCATGGATGGCCAGATCTGATTAACGGCAGGCACGTTCGTAACACATGGCCGGTTTGTTCAGCTTAAACACGAGTGCCACCGTGACCTCGTGGTTTGGCAAGCAGAGCCGTTCCTGAATTTGTACACGGTCGGGAGAAAGGAAGAGCTCAAGTGAAGTGTCAAACGAGCACGGTGTCCCATTTATGTTACGGAGTACCGGGGATGATGTAACTTTGAACCCCACGGAGAAATACGGATATGGAAGGAAGAACGAGCCTGACGGAAAGAGAAACGGAAAAGAAAGGCTGAGCTTGGGTTTCAAGTGCAAAAGCCTGAGGGAAAAAGACTGTGGTCCATTTACAAGGCTGCTTTTACCAGATTGTGTTGAATAAATAACTCTGGCCACAGTTGAACTGTTGAAACGTGACATGCTTTTACATCTGTGAGGGAAATAAATATCGGTAGTGACAGCGAATTTGCCATGTATCATGTTAAGAATCTGAATTAAACAATGTTGCTTGTAAAACACAGGTGCTTTGAGACTCTCGACGGTGGAGGCATAAAGGAGATCAGGCGCTGGAATGTAAGAATCCAACTGAGAGTCCCTGAAGCTTGAGTGGAGTGGTGTTGCATTCGTCTGAAAGGATGACTGGTAGTGTTTCACGCCTCAGGGATCCATCTTTCAACAAACACGGTTGCATTAAGATCTATTCTCCAATGAGACATCCAGAACTTAACAGAATTTTGAATACCTTTACGCTTTAATAGCATATTTCATTTTGATGTCTCATAGAAAATGTCATGGCAAGGACGTGACGATAGTGCTGATTGGCCGATGACACCTCAAGAATGAATACAGTCCCAAACCCTTCACTAGTGACTCAGCTGTGACTTGAAAGCCAACAGACAGGGAAAAATATTAGTCCATTTCATGCTTCAAAAATACTGGGGACTAGTGAAGCATCTGCTATAATATAATGAAATATTTGTGATTTCTGACAGCATGTTGCTTTTTTTTTTTCTTTTTTTTTTCCCCCATTGCATCAGACAACACAGCTACTTCTGAATAGTCACTGAAAGAGAATGCTGTTTTTTCATTCTACATCATGAAAAATATGATTCAAAATAAGAAAAAAAAATATTTTAATACTACTTGTATTTTATTTGAATATTATTATTATTATTATTATTATTATTATTATTATTATTATTATTATTATATTGAATAATAATAATAATAATAATAATAATAATAATGATAATATATACCCAAACGGTTATTATTATTATTAGTAGTAGTAGTATTAGTATCATTGTTGTTATTGTTGTTGTTATTAAAATTGTTATTAAAATTATTTTGTCCTTCTCAGTCAGTCAGGCCATTTCTATAATGAAGACTGTGCTCTAGGGGGCATTAAATCTCACCCTTTAATTATTATTAAGGTGTCAAAATGGCAAAAGTAAAAATGTGAAAAGATTTATTTTCTGTTTGGTATCCTCTGACACATTGTGTCAAGCATTCTCAAACAGTGCTTTATGAATTGACAAACACAAATAGGTACACCAGGACCACTTCAAGCATAATTTCCTCATTTCCTAGTGATTAATCTTTGATTCATTTGCCAGGTCACAATGATTAAGATCCACAATGATTATCTTATCATAGCACAAAATCTTTAATCAAAACCGGCTGCCTTGTTTTTGTCGGAACTGCAAATGAGTTTTGATTCATTTGAGATAAACCTGCGGGTTAATTTGTTGCTTCGTGAAGAGTAATTGATTTCAGCTTGCTGCATCCCGTTCATTTACTTTGATTCTCTCTGCCGCTCTTAATGGGTTTAAAATCACTGATAATTGAATGAATTCAGACGGGATATTGTAAGATCTTTATCCTCCCTGCAAATCACGTGAAGCTGAATGTTTGTCATAGTTTTAATCAGCGTTGATTAAGTGGCTGTAAGAAAGTGTTTTCAGTTTAGCAGGAATTTTTTTTTAAGTCTTTCTCTTTATTGGCCAATATCACTTTGCTCATCATGGTGGAGATAGTTTTGACTGCTTGGCAAACACACATCCAGTTTTTCCGCTCAACATGTAATCATTTCAAATTATCCTTCTGAAATATTTTGTTTTTTAGCCTGTTTTATATATTTAAGAAAAAAAAAAAAAGTCCATAGCTACTTTATTTTGCTTTGGTTGTTTTTATGGAAGCACTTTGAAGTAAATGAGAGTGAGTGAGTATGTGATTGGCATTAATGAAAATAACTTGCACCTGGATGTAAAAATCTACATAATAGATGTCATTTGATGTATTCATGAGTTTTCCTATGCAAAATGTGGAGAACTGCAATTATAGTTCCAACCAGGAGGATTGTAAATATGTGTTTCTGAAGTAAATAATCACATTTTAGATACTGTCAAAATGTTGATATTGTACATTTCAGTTCCCTCTAAAAATAAATAAATAAATAAAAATAATAATAATAATAATAATAATAATAATAATAATGACATTAAACTAACAATTCATCCAAAAAAAATGAAAATATGCATGAAAATGTATTTACCCTCAGGTCTTTCATCTGTAGATGAGTTTGCTCCTTCATCAAAACAGATTTGAAGAAATTTAGCATTACATCACTTGCTCACCAATGGATCCTCTGCCGTGAATGGGTGCCGTCAGAATGAGAGTCCAAACAGCTGATAAAACCATCACAATAATCCACAAGGAATCCACAGGACTCCAGTCCATCAATTAACATATGTGAAAAGCTGCTTCTTTGTAATAAATCCATCATTAAGACGTTTTTAAGGCTAAAAGCTTCAGGCTAAAATACAAGTCCTGTATTTATGATACTGCTTTCCGGTGAAAAAGTCAACTCATCTGAATCAGGAGAAATATGCACAGATTAAGCACCATTTACTAGTCAAAATAATCTTAAACAGATATGTTGTTTTGATGTGAGAGACAACAGGAGATGGACTTTTTCATTGGAGGAAGCGTTATTATAGATTATAGACCTATACTTTGGCTAGAAGCAAAGGCTTGAAGTTAAAACTCCATGATGAATATGTTTCTCATAAACATGCAGTTTTTCATTCTAAAATACATTAACGATTAACAATACTTGTCAATTGTTGTGATGTTTTTTTGTGATCAGCTGTTTAGACTCTCATTCTGACGGCACCCATTCACTGCAGAGGATCCATTGGTGAGCAAGTGATGTAATGCTAAATTTTTCCAAATCTATTCAAATGAAGAAAAACTCATCTACATCTTGGATGGCCTGAAGGTGAGTACGTTTTCAGAAAATGTTCACTTCCTTCAACCCCATATAAGTAGAAAAGCATTTTATATAACCCATAACAATAAGTTTTCTCCTTAAAAAAAATATTTTTTTTTTTGAATTTGGCAGAACATCTTGAGCCAGCAACTCATACTCACCAACATTCGACATCTCTGATACACTGGCCACGTAGGTGTCCTTGGCAAACTTTGGCTCGTTGTCATTGATGTCATGGATTTTGATGATGAATTCTGAGGCCCTCTCCAGATCCTGTCCGGAGGTTTTGTTGACGGCTTTGGCGCTCAGTGTGTACAACGCTTTCTCTTCCCTGTCAAGCCTCCTGGTGGCGTGGATATCACCCGAGTTCTCATCAATCTCGAAAATAGTTCCGGCCCCGTCTCCGGTGAGGACGTACTTCACATTTCCATCTTCCGTGTCCATGTCTGAGTGAAGCTGAAAAGAGCAAAGAGAGTTTTGTTGGAATTAACAGTTCCCGAATGAACTGTTTTCTTAGCGTGCGACTGGCAAATTGTTTGCAAATATACTCAGTCTGTCAAGGCAAAATGTTCAGGCGGTGGCCCTAAACCTTGTGCAAATGGAAACAGAAATTAAACCATTCGCTAAACGCAGTTTAAGCCCTTGCTGGCCGAAGTCAGAATGTGTTTATTGAGCAATGTTTTTAAATGAGTCATGAATATGTGAATATGAATTTGCTCAAAGGCCCCGGCGCTCGGTTTAATTTTCTTTGTGGGTGCAGCTTGAAATTTCGACTTAAGTATTTCATTCACATCAGTATGAGTAATAGTTTCACAATTCTTCTTTTCCTATTCAACAGCAAACACAGAGCGGCGAATGGCGATCTCACCATTATCTGCAGGAGCGCAGAACTTACTGTGTAGAAAGCTCTGTGTTTGCCGTGGTTGACGGCATATGGCAGATATCTCAGAAAACTGTCAATAGACTCCTGTACCTTCAAACTGTGGAGGAAAGATACGACCGGTTTTGTTCCGAACAGTCACAATTACACAAAACGCTCCTTCAGAGCAGAACTTTCATTTTACACCTGTCTCTTAGCAACAAGAGGAAGCCTGACAGCCCTCTCCATTTGATTGCAGTTTCTCTTTTCCTGATTAGGATTTTACCAGAAGAGGCCAGCCATGCAGCCCTGGACAAAATATCCAATCAGCATAGGTGCCATAAAATGTTTCATATTTAATAAATGAACAATCAACGCCCGAAAGAAGCTGCAAAAACAGCTCTTGTTTTCCTAAGCAGCAAGTAAGAAGAACCAAAAAAACATCTTCCGTTCTAAGAGCGGCATGCTAAGCATTGCACCCTACAATTTCATAATCTGTCCACTTACGGCTAAATGTACACTATAATTGGAAACGATTTTAGAGGCTTTTCTAACCACTGTTATCAGGATGTAGATAATTTGACACGTAACAATTAAAACCTCAATTTGGAGGTTGCGTCATTGTAAAGCAGCATTCCTCTCTGTCCTGGAACTGAATTAGGTATCTATTACACACACAATTGCATTAACAGCACACTAGCATGCTGCTCTGAGAAATTGCTATCTTTACTTTACTAGTTTTATGTCTTGGCATAGGCAATTGTAGGAGTCAAGCCTTTGTGAATGCGATTTCGTTTCATGTTTACCGCAAAGCAGGGTTATTATATTGAACTAAAACTGAAACCATATATTCTTACTTACTTGTTACTTGAAATAAAGTAAACGTTAACTGTAATAAAATAAAATATATGGAACCACTGAATGAAAACAAGGTAATTATTATTAATAGTAATTATTGTAATTATTTAGTTTCATGTTTACCGCAAAGCAGGGTTATTATAGTTAACAAAAACTGAAATCTGACATTTTTGTTACTTCTAATAAAGTAAATGTTAACTGTAATAAACTAAAATATATAGAAGCCCATTTCCACCACTGAATAAAATATAAAAAAAGAAAAATGTGACTTTTTATCTCACAATTCTGACTTTTTTTCTCGCAATTCTAACTTTTCTTCTCAGAATTGCGAGACATATATTCTGAGAAATTAAGTAAGAATTGCAAGATATAAACTCACAATCTCACAATTTTGATTTTATTTATTTTTCTCAGAATTGTGTCATATAAACTCACAATTGCGAGTTATAAAGTCAGAATTGTGAGATAAAAAGTCACATTTTCCTTTTTTTATATTTTATTCAGTGGCAAAAGTGGGCTTCCATAATAATAAATTAAATAAATAAAAATAAATAAATAAAAATTATATATATATATATATATATATATATATATATATATATATATATATATATATATATATATATATATATATATATATATATATATACATAAAATATTATTATTATTATTATTATTATTATTATTATTAGAATTTTCATTTAGTTTAACTTTGTTATACTAAAGTAAATGAAACTGAAATTAAATAATACAATAACTGTTAAAACTGGTGAAAATACACAACAAAAATACTAACCCTTTAATTAAAATGAAAATGTAACATATAAATTAAATGTAAAATGTTAAAAAAAAAAGAATCTCAAAAATACTAAAACAACCTTACTGCAAGTTATAGGAAGGCATATATTATGCTTAATCCTCCTATATGTCAGGCATGTTGTGTTTTGTCTTGTGTTTCCCTCCCTCTTGTGCCCATATTTGGAGTTTCCTGTTCTCGTTTAGTTTCATTATTGGTTCATTTGTGTCCAGATTTGTTTGGTTATTATCTCGTTTAGTTTGATTATTTAAGCTCTGTGTGTCCCTGAGTCTAATGTCCAGTATTGTATGTCAATGAGTGCTATGTGTGTGCGTGAGCGCGCCTGCCTGTCTTGTATCCCTGTGTAAGAAGATTAAAGTCTGTTTATCGCAATTCTTCTGTGTGCACCACGTTCCTTGCTCCAGCAGAATAGCATAACTGTGACACTATACCAGTTGTTAAAAATGTTTAAGTTCACTTTATTTAGCTTAGTGAAGTCACAAAATAAAGTGCAACAAAATGCACCTCTCTAAGAGATAAACATACTCACCCTCATGGGTGCAAACCCTTATGCTGCTATTTTTTTTTTCCATGAACAACTAGAAGAATCATACTGGTCGTTCTTTTCCATCCATTTAGTCACCATGGGGACGAAAGCTTCAGAAAAGATGCAAGAGTACTATTAAGACACCCTAAAAATGCCATGCATGACTCGTGCACTCTATTCTAAGCCTTCTGAAGTCATACATATGCTTTGTTTAAAGAACAAACTGCAATTTGTTGAATTTCACTGATATATTTATCTTCCAGTGAGTTTTTCTCTTCCAAGCTTACTGCTTTTTCTCTAAGCAGTAAGTTTGTGAACTGGATGAACTGATTCATCAAGAAGGTCTGACTCAATAGGATTCATTCATGAATCAAACATCTGTTCTTCTCTCTTGAGCACACCATGGAGAACAACGATGCATGTCAAGATTTTCAGTGAGTAAATATCTCAGTTTGGTTATGTTCCTCGTACAAGTCAGTGTGTGAATCAAATGGACTACTTTACCATAGAAATAATGTCATACAGGTGTGGAATGGCATGAAGGCGAGTAAATAATGACCTTTTGGACTTTAATAGGGATTGGGACCCGCTCATATTAAAATACAGTAAAGGTATTTTAATACATTATAATATAATATAATAAAATAAAGTATATTTTTCTCAATTAAAAGCTTCTTCATTATAGTGTTGTGTTTGGAGTTTTCTGGCCTCCCCGGTGGCTGTCTGATCAGTTCTCAATTCCCATAAGCAAGCTGATGAGTCAATTATACATTTTTTTTTGTTTATACCTTATTTTATGTTTGATCATAATACAAACACAAAACAGAGAGATTCATGTATGTCATCATTGTTTGGTCCTCATATTTCCTTAGTGTTTTGAAAGTGTAGGGTGTCCAATCATCTTTTTTTGGAAGAATTATTTGTTCAACAAGGCTGCATTTAAAAAAATACAAGAAAAACAGTAATATTGTGAAATATTATTGCAATTTAAAATAACGGTTTTCTATTTGAATATCTTTTAAAATGCAATTTATTCCTGTGATGGAAAGATTAATTCATGCTTTTCAGTGGTAGTGTAATTTAGAGTTGTATGATACAGTTCATTACAGTAACATTTACAATGGTCAAAACAAACATGGAGAAAAGTGTAATTTTACACTTTACACTAGAAATGTCCCTGGTTTTTATTTCAGACATCTTATGCAAGTGTATATACACTGTTTAGAGAGAGATTTCTCTTACAGTATGTCAGAACTAGCTGTGTAGAGGTGACATACGTAACATAAGTTTGATTAGTTTGTGAACCCCTGTCTCAGAGTTGGTTCACACTCTATTGATCGTTCGAGTCTCCTGGGATTGTGCTGTCACCGCTGACACAGAGAGAGAAGAGAAACATACACCGCTCGCTCACAAAAAAAGCCATTCGATACCAGAATGACGTTAGCCATTATGGACCGTATCAGTTATCCATACTTACAGCATAACCGCACAGTTTAAATTACAATAATTGTTGATGACACTTCAAATCTCACTGCGTGAAAGAGAAAAACTAAATATATTGGAGATGCAGCTTTGAAATATGTATAAAACAACTGTTTTGGCAACGTGACAGCATCAGTGTGTAAATCCAGATGGTAGACATACGACACATTTTCACACTCTGTTCTAGTGCTATTAAAAGCTGGTTTGTGGGTTTTTTATGGTATTTTACTGAAATCTAATAAATCTTGAAGAGCCTATACTTGACATCTGACAAATGTACTGTATTAGCAGATGCACAATGTATGTAATTGGATTACATCAGGGGGTTTTATTCTCCAGTGGTTAGAAGTGACATATCGCTCCAGCATTAGAAAGTTGAGAGAAAGTTATGTCAATGTTGTTCAATCATAGTCAAACGGTGTGGCAAATTGAATACAAATTCCCATTTTACTCAGAATTGTAAATGCATGAAAATATGCAGCTGAGGGTTTGTGTGGAAAACTAGAAAATATCAAATATATGAAGTACCTTTTTTTATACAGAATGGACTGAAATGCTGCAATGGACATTAAATTTCCAGTCCAGTCAGCGGTTGTTATGACATGGTGATGGCTAATCTCATGAATATTAATTAGGCCGTGCTGACGTTGCTTGGTAACCTTTCTAGACTGCCCAGTCATGCAAGTAATTAATATTCATGAGGCAAACCTTCACCATAGTATGCCTCATAAGTCATAGCCTGTGCTTTTGAGTTGTGGCATTTGAGATTCAATATCAGACCATGCTTTTAAAAGAATTTTATTTCAAATGAATGCAATTCTTTTGAACTTTCTATTCATCAGTCCTGGAAAAACGATAACATGGTTTCCACAAAAATATGAATCATCACCACTGTTTTCGACATTGATGATAAGTGTTTCTTGAGCAGCAAACCATCATATTAGAATGATTTCTGAAGGATCACTAAAGACTGGAGTAATGATGCTGAAAATTCAACTTTGATCATAGGAATAAATTACATTTTAAAATATACTCAAATAGGAAACAGTTATTCAAAATTGTAATAACATATCACAATATTACTGTTTATGCTATATTTTTAATCAAATAAATGCAGCCCTGGTGAGAATAAGAGATGTGTTTCAGTAAAATTAAAAAGCTGTCTGACTCCAAACTATTGAATGGTTATGTAAGTGCACGTATAGTACTGCAATACATTATGCAATATGTATTGATTTGACAACCGTATATGAAGCAGAGTATTTGATCTTCTCAAAAAGATGTCAAAACTATGATATTGATCCTTTAACATCTAGTTATTAGCAATGTGATCTTTAAACAATACAATGTTAAAAGACATTAGCTCAATAGTCAATAGAAAATGTTGCTTTGTTATGTTAGATGAGTGCAGATGTAGTACCGTATGTTTTATAATTTCTCCATCTTGTAAAGGCTTCTGTGCAGTGTGCGCTGTCATTCATTTGTGACGAGCAGACATTGCAGATTCTGTCGCTGCAGGGGGTTTGTGGGTCAGTGGATATATGCACACATCAGACGTCTGTAGTTCTTTTCTCTTTTTTTCTTTCTTTGTGCAGGGGCATAAAAAGCACTTTTACCTGTTTGAAAAATTAGGTGTTAAAACTATTGGGAATTATAGTAGACAGCAGGAGTGCACTTTGGTTGAGTCGGCTGTAAGTCCAGTACTTCAAAAGACATCAGTCAGTAAATACAGTTGCAGTGTGGATGGATGGATGGATTTAATGGTTTGAAACGGCTTATATATACAGTACCAATCAAAAGTTTGTCAGTAACCTTTTGAAAGTTTTTGAAAACCATCTTGTATGCTCACCAAGGGTACAATTATTTGATTCAAAATACAGTAAAATAATAATATTTTATTCCTGTGATGCAAAGCTGATTTTTTCAGCTCCAGTGTCACATGATCCTTCAGAAAATTCTTATATGATGATATGATGCTCAAGAAACATGTCTAACCATCCTTTATTTTTTATTTATAGAAAATTCAAAAGAAAGGATATAAGTTATTAAGCATGAGTCATTCAAGCATAGTGCAGTCTGCGATGTGGCTCCTTAGGCTATTTCCCAATTTCTGCCTATATTCAGCTCATTAACCCAATCAGTGATTAGGTAGATTTCATATCACATTATGAATCAGTCTTACACACGCACCATTTTCCATGTGTACAGAGCTACTGGAATATTCCCACATGATCATGTTTGCTGTTTATTATACTCAATTTTCAGCATTTTAGCCAAATAATTTATTCTCATTCATATTTTTACAATAGCAGACAAGAGGGTGAAGGATGAAATTGTAGGCCAGTAACCTTTTTAAATATAAGACTGTTGTGATGTTTTATCTGTATATTGATTTATGCTCATTTCTTTATTTGTTCATATCTGTCTCCCCTCACTCCAAATTTGAGTGGATGGCCTCTTAGTTTGGAGGTCTTAAAATGACTGTATTATGGACGTGCACAGGAATACAACAGATAATATTCATAATTGAGTAATAAAAACATTGGTACAGTAAGACATACAGTATATGACCAAGTTTGGAATATTATTGAAATATTCTTGTGCTTGTAAAGTGGTCACTTATTTATTCCATTTGGGGTTTTGTGAACACGATACATGCATATAGTTATATTATTACGTTGCATAACAGAGGCCACAATGCAACATTAAAGGTTTAAGAATATAGCATTGCATGCCTTATGAAACTGCCTTTGTCTCTCAAGTGACCTGGACTTGATCTGTGAAACATCTATGAAGAGTGTGTTTTTAATCAACCTCCTGCGACATGATGACAAAGCCTCAATGTTTACAGTCACTGACAAGAACGCCAGAAAAGTCCAAATAAATAAATCCAGAATTTGTCAGCCGCAGCGAGAGAAAAAGGGGAACGTCTCTGCTTTCAGCTTCAAGCCAGTAATCTATGCACACATTAGCATGCGAGTCATTAGCATGTGGTTAATGAAATGTTTGTGCGCTCTATCTCATGGGTCCACATTCTCCTGAGTGACAGAGCAAGTGAGGGACACAGCATGCAGGAAAGCCAAAGCAGATATAAATAACTTGAGATAAGATCTAATTATTTTCAACATATTTACAGCCAGCGACTGTAGACCCAAGTGTGATGGGGGTTGAACCAATTTTTAGGAAGAAATGACATCTCAAGATGCATTTATTTCTCTTTTTTTTCTGATGGAAATGTCAAATATAAAAATGTTTGTGTTATTTTTTTTATGTAGAAGCTATAAAATGTTGGAGTAACATAAATCAATAATGCTGCACTCTTAAAAATATATATTTTTTCTTTTTTTTTTTTTTTGGGGGGGGGGGGGGGGGGGGTTCTGGTTTCTTAAATAATCTTTAACATTCATGGACCCTTCTCAGAGCAAAAACGATTCTTTGCACTCTTACACCGTGTCCTAACTACACGCGACGCTGCGACACGCGATAAAAGGTATCTTTTCCATGTTAATCAGAGTTTTTGTCCTAACTAGCCGCGACGGCGACACGCGAAATTTCTAATTTAGAAACGGTTTCTATTTCCGCGACGTCGCGGCTGGAACAACAACATACAAACTATATGACAGTAGATAATCTCAGGTGATTGTATGCTTTATTCAAAGTTAGATGTGCCTAATATGAGTTTAAATATCATATTGCGTGACCCTACAGCCATACTGAAAGCAACAACAGATAGTTTACCTCAGACCATGAAAAATAAATTAAATCAAAGATGACCGTTAAAACTGTGAACTCACTGCGAACCAACGTGTATTCCATAACAAAGATGTTATCAGTCACTCAGTATGTATATTTAATGATGTTAAAAAGCTTTACAATTTATGAATTAGATTATAAACGTATCCATTTTGTTGCAAGAGCAGTGCGCTTCCAGAGAGAGCCCGCCCACACATGCTTCTGATTGGCTGTGATATTTGATTGATTCTGTCGCGTCGCGGTGTCGCGTCGTGTCTGGTGTGGACACCCAAATTGCTTGTCGCTGGAATCTTGTCGCGTCGCGTGTAGTTAGGACACGGTGTTAGAAATAAAGCTTCCAAAAGGAGGTTTTTGCAGTGATGCTGTAGAGCAGGGTTCCTCAAATCTTTCCCTGGAGGGCCAATCTGCTGCAGAGTTTAGCTCCAACCCTGATCAAACTCACCTACCTGTGATTTTCTAATGATCTTGAAGACACTGATAAGCATGCTCAGGTGTGTTTGATTAGGGTTAGAGCTAAACTCTGCAGGAAAATGGATCTTGTGGGCCAGATTTGAGGATCCCTGCCGTAGAAGAACCTTTTTTTTTTTTTTTTTTTGGTTCCTCAAAGAACCTTTCAGTGATCCTTTCTTAAAAGAACCGTTTTTTTTCTACCTGGTCTCATGGCATTTACGTACCTGATTGCACTTTTTAGCGTGACATGAAATATGTACCAATAAGTACATATCACTGCAGTTTCCAAAATAAATGAACACTTTCACACAAATTTACAGAGTTGCGATTAATAAAGCGTAATTTTCTCACAATTACTTGAAGAATATCATGCTATGACTTCAAAACAATATTAATATGCTGGGAGATTTGAAAACTGATGCTTTTGAACATTAGCATCGCACACATCCAGCTTCATATCTATGGGTTTTCATAGATGATGAGTTTGTTCGGTAGCTCACGGAGTACGGAGACGGACTTCAGAAGTAAGAAGCACCGGTTTGAATCCTGTGTAACTACGGTTCGACAAAGCAGTTAAAATCTGCGTAAAAAAAGAAAGTTCAAATGGCACAGCTGCATCAGCTAATATGTTTTTATATCAGTTTTGCATTTGTTAACACTATCGGGTAGGTTTAGGGTTGGATTTGGTGTAGGGCATATTTCCAACATGATAGAGCATTAACATTTAGTGACAGTCCCTGGATATTTTAATTCTGAACCGCAGCAATACGTATCTGAAGCAACATAATAAAAAAACAGCAATACGTACCAATATCTGCGTAATAAAAACGTGCCAGGGTTCATATATTGAACCTGTGTTTTAGCGCCACTCAGTGGACATTTCTATTTTAAACTGCGGCGAAACGTGCAGCAAGGTACGTAAAACGGTGTTGCACAAGAAGTGCGCAGAGGTACATATTTTTATGAGACCAGGTTGTTTTTTTCCCCCTATACTTTTAAGAACTTTTTAATAAACCAATAATCTAAAACCTTTTTCCACTATAAATAACCTTTTGCGCAATGGAAATGTCCCATGGATGTTAAAGGTTCTTCAGAAAACCATAAGCCCCTTTCGCACCGCTTTAGTTCCGGAACTAAAAGTACAGTACTAAAGTACTGGGACGATTTTTCGCAAACTATTTCCCAGTACCATTTAAACGACGCTGCACTTCAGCGTCCGTCCATCTATTGCTGTTCTCCATTCTTGCGAAATATAAGTTGATGCTATGTTTACACAGTATGTGTTTACACGGCGTTTTAAATCATGGCGGGTGAGGGCGTTTTCGTACGCGTTTAGCCAGTCAGCGTACACTTACAAACCCAAAATGGTTCTTCTGTGGCATTGCTGTGAGACTCCCTTTTTGGAAAAAAATATTTTTAAAAATCTATGCCCACAGGATTCAAAAACATTATAGTTTAGGCATAAGTGATGAGTTACGGTTCCCCGGAACTCATGAGTTTAGAAGGTGCTACTGAATTTCTAATCATTCTTCATAAGTGCTGATTGTGAACTAAAATGTTTCAGAAAATACTAATCAGAATATAGCAACATGAACACATCCTCTTAATGCTCAAATATTTGGCACGGTTTAGGGAAGAGTTAACATTTAAACCAGACAGTAAAGCATGACAGATGACATCAGCCACAGTCTGAAATCTACCCTTGTGCAACCTTGATGTTTTTTAAATGAATATTTGAAGGCCTTTAATTTGTATGTCAATGTATGCTACACCACCGACACTTATCATGCATTATATCAGTGAACCATGGTTTAATTCTCTTTCTTTCATTCCTGAACAAAGCTACGGCATACTTCCAAAGAGTATTTTCTGGAAAACAGAGGACTTGCATGTTAGTTGTAACTAGAGGAAGCCGATATGAAGATGTAGATTCCATTTTCATCTCCGCTATGTATAAAATCCCTTGACAGCACCATAATTAGTCTCTCTATGTCCTTTATTGTGAAGAAATCCTTCAGCGCTGCCATGGCCTACACAGACGTGAGTTTGAAATCCATAAAAAGACATCTGAGACAAAGACATGCAATGAAAGCAGACAACCGCATAAAGCCAATACAAACCCCAGCTTCTCTGGGCTAATTGGTATTTGTCAGACGAGCGTCTATGCGCGCTTAAAGGGTATACATAAAACATTGCATTAATCTCTGAGGTAAACACATGCTAGAACGACAACAACGGGCTTCATTAGGTCATTAATTTGAGGTGGACTGTGGTCGAGCCTGAAATTCCCTGCAGGAATGAAGGCTATGTGTGAAAGATGTTTTTGTCCCTGCTTTAGCAAAGGCGTAATGCGTCTCATAACAACCTGTCTTGTTCTATAAAGTGCCGTGAGTGAGTCTTTAGCCATTGCATATTATTTCAGAGACAAGGAACTGTTCGCTAAAAATATTGCACAGAGAATGGAGAGCCGGAATAAACATTGTTAAGAAGCAGTAATTTAGTTTCAGTGCTCTTTAAGTCATTAACACAAAATGCTTTGTTCTAAATATAAAGCATTTGAAAACTTGAAATACTAAAGGTGTCACTAGGGCTGTGCGTTGTTTCTTGGAAAGAGCAAACAAATCAGGCAGACCTGCAAAATGTTAAATGGACCTGTGAGGGCTGAGGGTTTAGATCAACAAACCCTTTAACATGGCAAAAAAAAAAAAAAAAAAAATTTTATATATATATACACACAAAATGCTCAAAATCAGTGGGGATTTCTTTAAGACTGCAAGGGAAGCTCGGCATCCCCTATAATGTAAAAAAATTAATGGTCAAATATGTACTATTGTGTTAACATTTTATTGAACGCATTCATCTCGAAGACGAGTTCGTTCAGAATCAGCTACATAAAGCAGGTTGGACTCGATTTCCTTCTCATACATTCCCCGTAGCGTCAGTGCATTTCCCTGTTGAAGCCCAGCGTCCATTGACTTAAATGGGGCTGCTTTGAAAAGTTTTTTCAGTGCTTCGAAACTAGACGGTCATTGGATAAATGCTGCGATTATGTCCCGCCCACGGACGCTCAGCGTCTCTGGGGGTGAATGGAGGAGTGGGCTGGCCTGGACGCCGGACTTCTGCGTGATGATTGGAGGGTCTGTCGAAAGACTGAATCTTTTGATTGACAGCGATTTTGTCCTCTAAAAAGTCGCTGACGCTGAAGCTATTCGAGCTCAGTCCCATCGCGGCTTTGCACTTGGTTCTTATCAACCATTATATATTTTTTATTCATTTATAATGTTATGTTTTAATATACATGCTTCTAACTCGGAAATTTCAAGATATGCGAGCAAAAAATGCTCCTGACACTTAGGCAATACGACACGAGCAAGAGTGCTGTTTTTGTTTCGTTTGTGTTCGAATCCAAATCCGCATTGTCTTGGGCGAATCACTGATTCACTGAGCCATTCATAAAAACAGTCACTTGATTCTCTCCTGAAGGATTCAGCCGTTTTGAAAGAATCGTTTGAATGATTCAGTGATTCAATCACGAACTTCTGCCACCTGCTGGCCGTTTTTAAGTTTCCCGTCTAAAAGTAGGCATATTACGTTATTTTCCAACATATTTCTATATTCAGAATTTAGTATTTAAAACATTAATCTCATAACATTATTATATATGCAATTATAAATACAGTCTAAATGAATAAATTCCACATCTAAATGTCACTTCATGCAGCTTCTGTGCAGTGCTAAGATGAGTTTTGTTTAGATCATTTCATGGATAACAATAGCCAGTCATTCATTCACATTAATTAAGTATTCAGAGAATAATATCTGTTTAATAATGTCTGTTTTCACTTACATCTATTTATTTATTAAATTTTGATTCATTTTGTAGAATTGAATTATAAATTAAGCTGTATCGTAAGGCATTTTTATGATATCATGACAACTCTATTATACACCACATTCCTTGTTTCAGTTTTACCAAATTCCCACATTTCCTCTGTCCGGTTTAATATCTTTTTTTTTTTTTTTTTTAGATTGTTTGTTCATTCATTCATTCATTCATACAGTAGGCTAGGCTAGCATCACTGGAAAAGACGCCTAGCTGGTACGACAGGGTCACAGAGCATTTTCTTGAAAAGGAACGTAGGGCAGAATTTACTTTTAAATAAATGGACAATTTTTATGATGTAGGCCGAAAATGAGCTTCCCCTCTTTGAAAGACCAGCGGCTGCCACTGATATATATATATATATATATATATATATATATATATATATATATATACACACACACATATATTCTAATTCAGTATTTTTATCTTGTTTTACAGTATAAATGTCTAAAAATTTTAATCAATTGCTTTATAAGCAAAATTACTTAAGATGAAAACTTTGTCAAAAATAAGTGAGTTTATTATGGAAGCCTGTTTCCACTATGGGAAGAAAAAAAAAATTAATTGCAACTTAACAACTCTTTTTGTTCGAATAATTGCAAGATATAGTCTCAGAATTATGAGACATAAACTCAAGATTCTGAGGAAATAGTCAGATTTGTGAATTTATAACTTACAGTTTTATATATATATATATATATATAAACTTGAAATTGCGAGATAAGTCTCAATTACCTTTTTTTCATTATTATGTGGCTGAAACAACAACAACAAAACAAACAAACAAAAAAAAACAAAACAGATTTTGCTTCTCAAATAGGCCTACACGAATATAGCTTGATTTAAGAATATTTAGATATTTGTACTGGAAAACAAGACAAAAATAGTCAGAAAAATTTTGGAGTGCGGAGTTTAAAAGTTTACATTTGCTCCATTGGTTGTTTATGCCATTTCAGACAAAAAAATCATTGCGTATCGCGAACACAGGGCACTTGTACGACTGCTATAGCTACAGGCACCTTAGTAACTCGCCTAATTGATTGTAAACCCCATTTATTTATTTATTTTCCAACAGGTCTATATCACAATACACCAGATGTTTCGTTTCCACAGTCTAGCCAATGTTTTCCATTTGGCTGCTCACTGGAAGACTCGGGGTGTCCTAATTACTGCCAGCTCCAAAAAAACAACTAAAAAAAAAAAAGAGAAAGCCAAAGCACCTCTGGGACTCTGGGGAAGAATTAAAAGACATTTCAGAATAAGGCGTCTGTCGGCCATGTGGTGGCCTTTCGCAGTGACTCATGAAAAATATAAGCGATTTGATTCGGCCTCATAGATCCCGATTCAACCCTAACCACAATCCCTCTGTTCATTTCAAATGCACTACAGGGAGAGTGCCGCATGGCAGTGAATACTGATCACTTGCTCATTTGCTCTGGGAGCACTTTTTGGCACAACACCGCGCTCTCTGTGGCACCGGCAATCCTGAACAGATACCCTTTGTTTATTGGCAGGAATATGTCTCCGGCGTGAGGTTGCCTAAATAATCTCTGCCAGTCAAAATCCAAGCGTGTCCCCAAAGAGGCAACGTGGAGAAATATAAGAAGCGTGCCAGTATTCCAAGCAAAAGTGTGCCTTTTCCATTATTTTTGAAGGATGTTCTTGATTATAATGAGCTGACAGTTGAATATTGAAGTAAAGGCAGCGCGGATTTATCCCGGCCTTGCTTTCATTTGCCTTTGCTAATTCGCGTAGCACAAAATTAGCCTTTGACTCGGAGCAGCTTTAGGAATTAAATCCCTTGCACACACACAGAGGGATTGTCAGCCGAGCACGGGAGAAATCATTGACAATTCTTGTCAGGTCGGCGGTGAACACTTGCTTAGTACTGCAGAGAGGAGATTGTGAAAATGAGAGCCCGGGCCCAGAACGGATACAGAATAATTATGTATTTTCCCCCCACCCTTTCTTTCTTTGTGTGTATCTTGAGCTCGCTCAGAGTAGGACAGAGTCGCATTCGAGTTGACTAACTCGACACAAACACTGTGGCACAATCTTCCTCTCGCTGGCTCGCCTCACCTCGGTCGCCCCTTTTGTGGTTCCGCTGTTCGATGTTAATCATAAGGCCACGCGGTTCGCACTGTAGTTTTTACACTTTTTTTCTGTCACTCACAAAGGTTTACAACAGATTTCATCGAATGCAGACTCTCTGAGGAGTTGAAAAGCGCATGAACCCAAACTCAGCAAAGCTCTCTCTCTTCTAATCTCCTCTGCTGGCTGCGGACTCCGCTGGTTCATTTGAGTGGATAAGGACACGCGCTGCAACTACTTAGATAGCTGGAGGTTCCTGTGAGGCCTGACTTTGCTGTGACAGAGAGTGAAAGAAAAAAGAAAAAGAAAAAAAAAAACATCCACAAGATCTTTATCAGGTTTTTTCCAACTCGTTCAACGGTGCTTGTTTGCAGATTTCTATACATTATGTTTGAGTTTTATTAGACGGCCATGTGGTTTGGGTTTTTATTTTCTTACTCTTTTCGTGGTTAATAAGTATTAAGAGTATTTAATTTGAGGTGTAATATACATCAGGACCATTGCCTGATATATAATGAGAATGAGTTTTGTTTTGTTTTTGTTTTCACAATGCAAAGCCATTAATGCATAAATAATTGAAAACAGTTTCAATTTTCCATTGTTTAATTTGACTATTAATGCAGTCATTGAGGTTTCAATACTATTAATACCTATACCATTATTATTATTATTATTATTATTATTCATTTTAAATGAATAATACAATTAAATTATATTTACAATAAGTATTTATTGCGGTATAAGTATTATTGCAGTATAAATATGAAATAAGTTATATAATAAGTGTATATAATAATAATAATAATAATAATAATAATAATTTATTAATAGTAGTGGTGGAAGTAGTTTAAAAACTATGATGAAATGTGGATATTAATACAGTCATAATATTTTAAAGTCTAATTAACTAATGAAAAAAAAAACATATATATAATGTATGTATACACACATACATACATATATTGTAAAAAAACAAAACAAAACAAAAAAAAATAAAATAAAAAGTAAAATTGCAGTATAAGTGCAGTAAGTGCATATAATATATTTTAGAAACTTACCCCCTACTATATAGCAGGCAAAAATAGTGATATATCTGATTCACAGTATTCATAAAACATTAGTCAGAAAGTATCCCGGTGATGTTCTATTTCCAGAAAGATCATAAAGTGTGCATCCAATGGACTATCCCATGAGGCCACAGGGTAAGATTTGTGAATGGCAGTGTAGTCCGTCCATATTACATTATTACTACACACATTCAAACGATATGGAACATAATATTTATTGTTGCACAGCATGTACTTATTCAAGAAGTATCTACTCAGAAAAGTATCTACAGCTATCTACTTGTTTGGGATACAACCTCAGTGATTACAGTGACTGTTGACAAATTTAATGAATTTTTGGTATGATTGTCCTTTAAATTGACATACTTGTATACTTGTATTGTAGCTTTTCTGTTAAAGGCCCATGCATAGCTTATTAAAAAGTGACTTGGCTTATTAAAAACTTTTAAACTTACAGAACATTCTATCCAGAAAAGATCTTCAGCCTAAATGTAGTGATGCCCCTGATATACATATGTTATCTCAGTTAACATTTAATATTTAGAATTGCCGTTCTACATCACATAATTAGTTGACACTTGCAGTAGTGCTATAACTGTCAGATTAGCACGAGTTTCCCCTCTATCGCTTCATGATGTGGTTCTCCACGCTCAGATGAGTTTATAATCCTGACAAGTCCTAATGAACCTGTGCTAAATATTTAAACATTCAAATGTGTGCCATCACTCTATGACTTTCGTTATCAATACTTGAATAACGATCAAAATGATCAAAATCAAGACATTTTTTTATTTACTCTTTTACTAAAGCGCAGAGTATTTACGTGAAGCAGATCAAAAGGGTTAGGTAGGCACAAGAAGAGGAAAACGGGACAGTATGAACGGGTTTATTTGCACAATGCATTATGGGGCTTGGAGAAGGTTAATAGGATTTTGTTCACATCAATAGCGCTGATGGCACGCCATGTGAGCCGCTGCCCCCACATCAAACTCACAACACAAAAGCGGCGAAATGCATGGTGGGCTTCAGCACTTCTGAGCGTCTTTCTGCACAACAGGGCAGCGGTGTCTGAGCGGTCATAATGACCAGTGGATGGCCAGTAAGATGTTTCTGGATTGGCAGTGTTCTTTTTTATAAATATAATGGTGTGTGCTGTTAAAATCTGAAAGAATTCACAGTAGTTCTAAGCTTGAGTCATCATGAAATTGCATTTAGAAAACTGCCTCTTTAATCCTGTTTGTTTAGCATTTCTGCCTGATGCGGCTTCATATTAATTCAAAGCAGAAGCTGTTTTCACATATCATACACTAACTGAATTATAAATTATAGTGTATTTTCTCTGTAGAACATGAGTGCTAATATTGAATTTATCACTTTTATATTCGTCCCAGTTGCAGTGATGACGATGTGACTGAATTATTCATATAGATTGTGTGTGTGTGTGTGTGTGTGTGTGTGTGCGTGTGCCAACACATCCACTCATACACACACACACACACACACGCACACACACGCACACACGCACACGCACACACACACACACACACACACACACACACACACACACACACACACACACACACACACACACACACACACACACACACACACACACACACACACACACACCCATGAACTGGTTTGACTGTAACACAGCAAATATATAAACTAAAAGCAATAATTCAACTACAATGCAGTAAAAAATTGGACAGCAAGGAATGGGTTACACTTTCAAACATCAAGAGTGCAAAACAGGCACATCCACTCACACACACACACACACACACACACACATACACAAATGTACACATTCAGATGGATTGGTATGGTTATAACCATATACCCATAACAACTCAGAAAACTGAAATAAGAGGTTGAAATCAGATCAGATCAGACCCAGAAGGATTAAGCTCTGATAAAAACATTCCTGTTCATTTTTGTTACTTTTTATAGAGTTTTAATATTTTGTGTAACAACATTATTTCTCTGTGTTCAGGTTTGACTGTAGTAATAATAATTCAAAAACTGATGCTTTAAATCAACATTTCAAACCAAAATAATCTAACCTTTACAAAAAGTTGTCTTTGAAAAGGTCTAAATATATATCCAAACCCACAACTTAATAAAAATAAGTATTTATGTCTAAAAACAATTAGAGAATGTATAGGCCTTTTATATAGATCTATGTAGGAATCTATGGGCTAAACCATGGAATTGCAGATGTTTTTTCTTATTTTACTGCCACCAGATGGCACTAATCTGCCTTAAAATTTTATATTATTATTTCAGTATTATTTTCAATGGGAAAATTTGATCATAATTATTATATGTTAATCGGTTTATTCAGACAATATTTTAAAATGAACTGATTCAAAATAACAATTCACTCATCCACTTGATTCACTGCATATAATCACTGTGTGCCACTTTATAATTTGTAGTATAATATTATAATACTTATTACTAAGAAATAATATATTTAGTGTGTATATATATATATATATATATATATATATATATGTATATATATATATATATACACTAACTTTATATTATTATACATATTTAGTGTATAATAATATAAATGTGTGTGTGTATATATATATATATATATATATATATATATATACACACACACATTTATATTATTTAATGCATTATGCAGATTTAGTTTAAATAAATAATTTAATAATATTAAAAATATAAACAAATATTATAAAAAATGTGGCATTTCATTATGTATAAATTATTTATAATTTATTATTATAAATGAATGTTTTCTGGTTTTATTGGTGGTATTTATTGTAAATGTATATTTTCCTCATTGTTTTATGCAAGATATTACAATATACTAAATAACTATTTATTTATTTAAAAAAAAAAAACAAAAAAAAAACATACTTTTTATTTGTAGCTAGTTGTGGAACTAATTTTAAAAGTGGCTTGACTATTGAACTACTTGAAACTGTAGCTTGTTAGTCATACAATATAGATGTGTATTGTGAATAGCTATAGACTACATATAAAAATGTAGTGTATACTACTACAATAGAAAAAGAGCCATGATGCAAGCGTCGAGAGCACTGTTGTTTTATTGGAAATATTCTTCCCATTTTATGGATTATTTCTGGCTCCACACTGGAAAATAAATCCTCTTTTAGGGCTTGTCTTTGTCAGGGGCCAGTGGAGGCCTTGCTCGGATAGACATAAATATGGTATCCCACAAGGCTCCGTAAAGGTTGCTGAATTATCTTTATGAGGAGAACCATCAATGGCTTTGATGGCTTCTCGCCGGGGCTCTAAGTACCCGTCTATTGGGCTACACAACTTCTCATGCATCTCCCACACACACACTAGTAAGAAATGGGGGGAAATGGATGGAATGGATGATCAAGTCGCTCCACAGTGGTCTCCCTGAACCAGCATGTGGGTGTTTCGTTCTCCCTCGCCCTCCTACAGTATTTATGGGAGCCCTGTGTCTTTCTGGCACTTTAATTGGGAACGAGAGTGGACGGTAGATGAGAAGCGGGCCAAAAGCATGTGATTGCTGTCATGCCAGAGAAACGCAGCAGCCAGAAAAAGAGGGGGAGATAGAAGGAGAGAGAGCTAGAGAAAAGAGAGAAGCATCAAAGCTCTGGGAAGGAGGCCAGGACACTGCTGAGTCTGACACTTCCTCAACCGACGGACTCTTCGCAGTCAGCGCTGTTTTGTTGCCTTGTCACGTAAAATGCAACGCTATGAGGGCGGAATCTCATTCTCGTTTTTGATTGATTTATTGTTTTCTCCTCACCCACTCTTGCTTGCTCGACTTTCTGTTGCACATGTTTCTTTTCTTGCATTATTCCCCACAAAAACAACCCTGCGCCATAAGAGGAAGACATGATGATCTGTCTGTGCTACCACTCCTCTCTCCACTCCGAACCTATCACATGTTTACTTGTAGAAGATGAATGCGGTGATGAAAGCAGACGTCTTTGACGTAAAATTGGCCGACCCCCTCCTCCCATGCACCAGGGATGTAACTACTGCTGTCTCTGCCGTCTGATGCCGGTGGCTTGACAAGCACTCCGCTCTGATCTGACGCCATAAGAGTTGCTCTTCGGCTTTTTTAATTTTAACCGAATCGTGTCGCACTGGTAGGCCCACCTTTCAACAAATGGCATGTAGAGGTTTGACTCTCGACTGATTCGTGTCCTGACTTGATCTACGTTAAAAAAAACATGCATCAGTCGTGCATGTTGAAAGCAGGACACCAGCTGTTATTATCAGGTCACGGTTATAATGTAAGCCTTTGAATTAAACCCACACAAGCATATCGGTTTTGGAACATCAGGATGTGGTCATTAATATAAAGAGGGTTATCATGTCACTTTGTATCCCACACATCGATTCATTCTAATAGCCTACATTCGCATTGATTTTGTTCTAATACATCATTAGCTATCATGCTGAAAGCATTATCCGTTAGCTATGAGTTCATTTGATGTTCGTGATTCATGTTCGTAACTGACCCTTGTGCTTGTTTGTGTTGTGTGTTAATGGTCAGATTGACTGAAATTGCTCATATTATACTGCACAGTAGCTCACTGGTATAGCATGATGCTAGCCACCACATGGTCGTGGGTTCGATTCCCATTTATGCATCTAGCAAATTATCAAATCCATAAACCCTGGGAATCAAACACAGGACCCACTAGAAGGAACATGCACAAAACTTGAAATGCACTCTTTATATGCACATTTATGTTGTACTACATAGTAAAATAGCCTTTAGAAAAAGTACTCTGTTGGTACACCATGATATAGTTGGAAAAGTATGATATTTTGATATGGTATTATTTGATAGATTACTGTATTCATTTTTAAGGTGTTTGAAAGAATGCCATGGAATCAATATCCAAACCTACATTGGAATGGAATGGTACTTTTTTATAATGGGTAAAAAGAAATCATCTCCACTTACACATGATTCACTCTGACAATATTTCCACTTCCTCACAGTTATTATGAAAAACACAAACACACACAGTAACAGCCCTTACCTTTCCAACATACTGCTTTCCAGTTCCCGTCCACTCCTCTAAGAGAAAGAAACTATTCCACATCCATCCTCGTTTAGTGCGTTGTAGAGTCCGTCCATCCCGATCTGACGTGCTAATTCCAGGCACCGGCCGGATCAGTGCACCACTCCAGCCCAGCAAGCAGAACAACAGGAGAAAAGTAAGTTGATTGATTATCATTGTATCCGATCACTCCTGGAGAGTCCTTGATAAGGAATCAATTAAGAAAGAGAGCTCTGCGTTGAAGATACTGCTGAATGGTGGGTGCGACGAAATGGGGCATCTTATCCTTAATTCTCCTAAATTCTGTCTTCTTGGGGCCTGTGATGGATAGAAAAAGATCATTAAGAAGCAATTTCAGCGCAATATCAGCACAAAGCTACGCCTTTGCTAAATTACCTCGGGGTCGAGTGCCACAGCATAGAACAGCACTCTTTAAATTTATGTTAACTGACTAAAAACGTATTGGCTAACTAGAAAACGAATCGTTAATATTGATTGATCACAAAGGATTAAGTGACTCAAATTTTAGCACACAGCTCTCTCTCGGTGGTCTCTAATTGATGAACTTCATGAGCCCAAACGTCTCTAAACATTTACTTTCCTCACTCTGCATAGATTTGCGGTTACCCCCAAAATGCGGCAATAGCCAAAAAATCGATAGCAAACTCAAAATGCTGAGGACTTCCACTTCTATAACACAAACTAGTGTAAAAGAAGCAAAGGCAGCGGCTCACTGGAGCGGTCTCTCCTCCAGGACTAGTTCTGATAGGTAATTTGGAGGATGTATGCATAATTTATTGGCTTTTGGAAGTTAATCCTAATAAATCTTTCTTCCCTCATTTGACGAAAGCCCATTTTCCAGGAGTCTGCAGGAAAAGGCCAAGGAGCCAGGTTAGCCTGACAGGCATTCATTACGGCAAACGTCTCCAGGGGTCTTGTGAGCAAACGAGGAGCAGATTCATAATGTTGTGGCGTTTTTGTTTAACGATCTGAATCAAAGAAAAGAAAAGAAGGGGAGGCTTGGGAAAGGGGGGGGGGGGGGAGAAATAAAACACACACGGTGTCAGCAAGGCAATCTCGGCGAACAAAGCGATTCCTTTCTTTGTCTAAGAGCAAATTAGGGCTTTGGTTCTATTTGATGTGACTGAAGTTATGCATGTAAATGAACACTGTCTTGTGAATACGAATCAAATAATTTACTTAATGAGATATGGATGAAGTTAGGAATTATTCACTAGGCAGCGTTTGAAAGTGTGCAGACTACTGTAATTTGTGGAATCACTGGCTTTGCTAATGCGAGTAATGAATTTTGTCAGCCCCAGCAGAGGAGGCCTTTTGTGGCCCAATCTTCCATTCAGACATATGTTTCAATGCAGCCCAGGGTTAGCTGGTAGGGCACAACTTTGACATTCAGAAGGTCCTCATGAATTAATCATGATTTTTTATTTTCACGAGACCAAGCTGAGTCATTCACATCCGGTATGAATCACACATTGGCACGAACTGAGACGTTCTGAGCGTGGAAAGTGCCGCCCTCATTTGATTTTAGAGTGAGGGTCGCACTGATCATACAGGGGCATGTAATCAGCAGCTGGCATTGAAAAAACCTGCTCAGGTCTCTGGCGTGACCTTGACGGACAGATCCAGATAAATATCCATCTGTCAGTGTCATGGTCCACGACCAACTTGATTGATTTAACGGTTTCTATGACACGTTTTCCATCCGCAATCTTTGCTCAAGGGTGAGCGCGGACAAAAGAGTAATAAAAATGAGTTCTGATTCATGCATGTTTATTGCACGCTCTTTCAAAGCCTGATGAAGCAGGAGCTGCCCTCTCAGAGTTTGCTCTTTCATAGCACTGATGGATTTAATGGAGTTCTCAATGATGTGTCATTTAACCATCAGTTTTATCATAGATGTTTCTCCTAAAATTGCTTAGGAGAAATAAAAATAGCCACAGATTGCTCACACTGAGTAAATGTATAGAGCTATAAAATGAATGTGGATAGCAGCACAGATAATGTATAGCCTAATGCAGACTTAACCATTTTCTCAGAAGAAAATGAAATCTGAGAAGCGGGAGATGGTTATCATTTTATATGTTTATTATTTATATATATTGTATATATGTATATTATGTATTGCTTGTATTTTCCTAAAGTCTGCTAAAATGAACGGCAGTTCAAATCAATAAATGCTGTTTAAGGTTGCTTAGAATTCTTAATTTCATTCAAGTATTATTTATTTGTATTTTATGGTTCTCCTAGGATCCCGCAGAAGAAATAAATAGCCACAACTGTTCACATACAGTACAATAAGAGTATAAAGATATAAAATGTATGTGGAAAGCAGAACATATCATTTTGACTGTTGCAGAATTTCTCATGAAGAAAAAAAAAAATCTGAGAAGTAAGAGACTCCATTTATGTATGTATGTATTAAAGCTTCCAAAAATCTGCTAAAATGAATTATGGCTCATATCCACAATCCAGTCCTCCAATAAATGCTGTTTAAGAATTTGCATTCTTCTTTAATAGAGTTTTCAGTTATGTTTCAGATGATTTTCTTTAAATCCCTCCTTAAAAAAGAAGAAATGAAAAGCCACTAAATAGACAATTATTGAATTCAGTAGGTGAGCTATACGTTAATATGTAGATAAAATAGCTATCATAGCTTTTCAAAAGATTAACTTTTGGAAGAATGTGATGTGATTATGTATTTATTTATTTAGCGAACTTTGTTATATTGGCAAATCTGAACACAGTTTGAGACATTTTTGAGATCTATTCTAAACATCTGTGGTTCAAATTGTTTATGTACGCTGTCTACGAATTGATGTTCCATTGCTGTTCAAAAGTTGTTGTTTTAATGGAGTTCTCAAGAGAGTTATGTCTCAGTACACATTTTCTTTTGTTAGCCAACAAATAAGTCAAGTGCTAACATGCAGTAAGAGAATAAAGCTTGAAATGTGGACAGCATAGCTCAGATACTTTGATTTTGGAAGAATTTGATGCTACTTTTTTATTGCAGACTTTGGCATGCTAGGAAATCTAAGCACAGTTTATAATGTTGTTGAGATCACAACATGAGATTACCAAAAATCTGAGAGATAAGAGATTCAAGACATAAAAAAATCTTATCCACAGATACTGCATATTTACTTACATTTTTATGCTGAAGTCACAAACAATTTGTGGTTCCCATTGTTCATAAACATTGTTTAAGAATTGGCATTCTTCTCCTCAGGGTGCTTTTGTTTTCATTAGGCATGGCGAGTAGAGTTATCAAATCACACGCTGTACAAGATTTTTGCAAGTTAACAGCATAATAAAGGAGAGAGAGGTGTTGCATAAATCCAGCTCAGTTGGGAAGATGTTAACACTACAGCGGTGAGAGGATGTAGCTTGTGAAGAGGCCCAGACAGGAGATTGTGTGTTTGTATGATGACTGCAGGACTCACAGGGTGCCAGAAACTCAGAGGTTTTCTTTTCTTTTTCTTTTTTTTTTAAATCCTGTTATCGTGCACTCTTAGCCTTTCCACTGCAATGTCAAGAACGTTCTGGCAAGAAAAAAAACCCGAAATTGTGTGCACCAATTTATGCGTGGCGATTCTCATGATTGCATTTTCTAATTATCATTCAAGGCTGTCCTTGAGGTTTAATAGCATTCTGGATATTAATCTTTGCTACAGCATGCCTATTAAGCATTAGGCCAGCGAATCTTTTTTTATTATTATTTTGCCTGTTACTATACAACAAAGACTAGCTATCTTGCCAGATGTTTAGGACTGTCACTTAATTATCTCACTTTGATTAGTGCATTAAAAACTTGTTTATGTGCGGCAGTAAGGGAGGATCCGTGATACTATAGGGGGAGGAACGGAGGAAGCGCGAGGGAGTCGAGCGAGGAGGAAGAATGTTCTCACTTGTCCTATTAAGAGTGTCTAATTAGTGTGTATATGTGAATTTGGGCGTATGTAGACATGCTAGTCGAGGCATAATGAGGTAATGCTATATAATTATGAATTAATTGGCAGAGAGGACAGCGAGTTGTCCTTCCGGAAAACTCCACACAGCTGACCCCCGTTGATCAGTGTGAGACACTAAAAACACTTTGTGAACTGTATTTTGCGAACGGGCAACAAAGTTCAAGTTTTGTAATTTGCAGACTTGATTGACAGTGATATACCGCCCAAGTCTGCAGGATCAGACCACTAGCGTGAGCACAGATCCGCCAAAGTCTTTCTATATAATTGCCGTAGTCCTGTCTGCAAGGTAGTGCTATATTTCTCCTGAGGTTTATAAAAGCAGTCTGGGGCAGCGCTGTCTTTGGGGAATACATCTGCCAGAGTTCAACATAGCTTCGTTCACTCATGCTATCTGCCTCCAAACACCCCCTCTTTCTCTCCTCAGTATATTCCCCCTAAGACCATATCAGACACGGATCATTTAGGGAAACTGGGTTATTTCTGTCCACACCTGACTGTGTTCTGATGGATGTCTGGAGCCATATGTGGGATACGGAGGCTTGTGTCTGTGCATTTGTCGTGCTTATTACTGCCGGTGGAAGTTTTTTCGATGCTTCTCGTTTTCGTGACCTTGACATCTCGAGCGTTAAAGGACGGAGACTTCATTCAGGTTATAAGTTTGACAGGAGAACTTCACTTCTGGAAACAGGAGGGACAAATCGCTTAATAATATATATAGACTGCATACGCTCTGAAAGATTGAAATATTGCCCGAGGCCTGTCTGATTTCTGACAATCGAAGCAGCCTCACGGTCTGTCCAGATTACTCGCAGGGCATCAAACTCTCTGCCACGGTCAGATAAAGATGGACGTGGAGTTTTTATTGTAACATTTACTATGGCAGAGCCCTTGCTTCACTTTAAATTGAAGGCTGGGGCTTGTAGAATCAGGATTGTGTGGTTTAAAATGTTTGTTTGTGAAAGGGAAGTCATGAGGGTTTAAAATGATTGACGATCAACCATGGTGAAGACTGGGCTTCATTGCTGCTTAGCATTGAATTTTGAACCACTTGGTGGAGCTAACTCTCTCTCAGATAACTCTGAAGTTCTCTTTCTGTGTCTCGCTCTGTTTCCCTGTGTATATCATGTGTCTTCAGCCTAAAATGCTGAAAATAAATGCTAATAGATGTGCACATTATCTAGGAATTGGATTCTGATTGGCTGTTTACCTTCGTTTTCTGGCTAATATAAATTTTAGGTTCATTGCAGGATAAAACAAAACATACTTTTCTATATTTTGATGTTTACATATGTTTAGTTTGATGTTTTCATATATCATTCCCAAATGAATGATTTATTGCTCCTGAGCTCTTTCATAGCTCAGGATATTGTCAGTCTTATGTTTTATGTATAAACTTTGACATTTAGGCAAAGTATAGAGCTATACAATTATCATGAATATAACCGCTCAGAATTTCATATTCATCTTGAAATTTGACCTTGGAATCTTGCAAATCTGAGCAAAGTTTGAGACACTGTTGAGATTTCTTCCAAGGGAGACTATTAGGATGTTTTTCTCAACAGGAAAAAAATCAGACTTTAGGAAAAGTCTCCTTTTGCATTCAGTTTAAGAAAATATCGAGACTTTATGTGATTTATTCTTTCATATAGATTGTTTCCAGAAGACGAATCCATATAAAACAGATACGAAGAGTTACATAAGCCTGCAAATGTCTCTCTAGACATTCTTCTCCTAAATGTGTGTGCTGCCAGTGACAGATCTTCTATTCACAGGCTTTTGTGTGTGTTTCCAAGTGAATCGTTTTGCATTGAATGAGATGCTATTAGTGTGGCTAATTTAGAAAGCAGAAATGCAACGAGCACTTTAGAGGTTAATTTGTGTTGGACAATAATGACCACTCACTAATGACTTCCAATACTGAGATCCAGTTGATCGGCTGTATTTAGAAGCAGCATATCCTAGTGTTTATGTGTGCATGCATGCATGCGTGTGTGTGTGTGTGTGTGTGTGTGTGTGTGTGTGTGTGTGTGTGTGTGAAAGAAACAGTGAGAGTGAGTGAGTGATTAGGCTTGAGCAGTGGGGTAGACTCTTTCTGTGTCCAGTGCAATACATATTTATGAAATGTTCCTGCACGTCTCTTTCTCTCTCTTGCGCTCACACACAGACACACGTACGTACATCGTTTATCTTCAAACTGAGGCAGCCAGTGAAATAGCTGCCAAATGACACACAGGTCAAGGCAATAATCTGCTTATCAGAATCAAGCAAAAGCATCTGTATAATTGCGGGATTCATAGCAGAACGTTTGTCAAATAAAATTACCGCAGAGCAGCTCTGCCAGCCCGTATGAAGTTTTTAGACACATTGTTTGCTGTCTAAATGTATGTATTTATTTTGTATGCACATACAACAATCTTATATGGTTCTAGCCAAACCGTGTCAATCAAAATGATTTCATCATAACTAACAATAATTCTCCATTTGATCTTAATCAACAAACTTTACCTCCATATTTGCTAAATAATAAAAATGTTTCAGGAAAAGAAAAAAGAAACAACACACCTCTAAATCTGACTTCTCATGATTTCAGATGTCTAGAGATAAAATTCAACAACACGAGAAAACAGTTCGAACAGTTTCTAGCCAGGAATTCCCTCTCAATTCCCCACAATATAAACTCACTTTACTGAAAGCTCAATAAATCCCGTACAGTAGGTCCTTGAGCATTAATATGCAGGTGAAACATTCACAAAAGCATCCTTTAGGTTCTAGACACATTTTCTGAAACCACCTGCAAAAGAAACTAATCAGCCGTCTACTCACACTCTCTTGCGTTTGCCACGTCTTTCTCAGTTGCTTTAAATCCGTCTTAGCCACTCTTTAATCAAATAGTTCCTCCAGTGTAAAATGATCTCCACGGCAACCACTCTGCAGGGCACATCTGTCTTAATGATAACCTTTAGATTCAACGAGCGAGAGAGAAGATTACGTACATGACTGCTCTCTTTCCGGACTCTCCTCATCCGTCTGAGCAAGAGTGGGGACCGAGAGAGCACAAGAGCAACAGAGCTAGAGAGGGAGGGAGGGACGGACGAGAGACACACAGAGAGAGAGAGAGAGAAAGAGAGAGAGAAAGAGAGAGAGAGAGTTTTACCTTCGTTGTCTATACTCCATTGTTTTCTGCTGTGTTTTCGGCACACTTCTATATCTCCTTAGCATAAGCTCCACGCTTGTCACCTTCCCTCTCAGTTTTCTCTGTAAGACTGAACATTGTCCTGAAGCTTACTGTGCAAGAGAGAAAGAGAGAGAGAGGGAGAGAGAGAGAGAGAGAGAGAGAGAGAGAGAGATGTCTGAATGCTCTCTCTCTTTTATTCTAGTCCCTTTGTCTTAAATGCTTTTACTTGTCTTTTTACCTGCATTATGTCTCCTTTTTGGTCTGTCTGTGTATTATTTTCCTTTCACATGCATTTCTCCCTTTCTTTTTCTCTTTTTGAGTGTCAGGGAGATTGTGGCAGTGGGATTGAGCCCATGATTGGCTGCCACTCAGTCATCGCCGATGAAAGACAGCGGAAAAAAAGAAGGGTAGAAAGAGAAGAAGAGGCTTTACTCCCCTGGAGCTGCGGTTTTGACTTGGCTTGCCACAGATTGTAGGGGGTGGGGGGGTTGGAGAGATACACAGCCAACGTCCGAGAGAGGTGGAAAGTGAGAAAGCAAAAGGGAAGAGGTCAAGGAGATGAGGGCCACGGGCGTTAGAACCGCAGGCAATAGATGGCGGTAGCGATCCACAGCTAATGGACATCGCGTGATAGATGGACTCATCGATGCTAACTGTCCAAAGAGATCCGAGCTTGATCTAATCAGGGTTCAATGACAGTGGAATGAAGGAGAAAGAGCCCATAATAAGTAAATCAACACCAGGAGAGAGGCAAAAGTGAGGTAGGAGTTGGGGGCGGGGTGGACCATGTCCAGGCACTCAGCGGGAATGTCATTACCAGCTCTCTCCTCCGATTCATATCAGTCCATCACCTCACATAAACCGAACCGATGGAGAAAAGCTGGATTTTTTAATGCTGCAAAGACCAACTGAAGAGATCTACAAGAGCATTGGACAGTTAGGATGATTTAAAAATCAATACAGATCAACATATCCACCTGAACCGGTAGATCTATCTATCTATCTATCTATCTATCTATCTATCTATCTATCTATCTATCTATCTATCTATCTACACATCAAATTGATAAAAATGACAAATTATTACAAATTGATGTTCTTGTGAACTTTCTATTCAATTACACAAATATTAAGCAGCCTAACAGTTTTCAACATTGATAATAATAGGAAATGTTTCTTGATCAGCAATTCAGCATATTAGAATGGTTTCTAAAGGATCATGTGTCACTGAAGACTGTAGTAATGATGCTAAAAATTCAGCTTTGCATCACAGGAATAAATAATATTTTAAAATATATTATTATAGAAAACAGATATTTTAGATTGTAATAATATTTCATAATATTGCTGTTTTTAACATATTTTTTATCAAATAAATGCAGCCTCGTGAGCATTAGAGACTGATTGAGTTTTGTATATACCTAAAATACTTAAAACACAATATAAATGATACATAAAACTTTAAAACATGAAACATGGCTGTGGTTGACATGTCGTGCAGTAATGTCTCACTCAGTTAGGACTGAGAAATTACTCGTTGCTGGAAGCCTGGCTAGTACACCGTGTTACATTACTTTTACAAAAGGCACAAAAGCAGGTTTTAAATTTGTCTTTAAAGAAAAAGAAATGTCATGGAGGTTGGTCTCAGAGTAGTGATGGGCTCAATTAACACAGTCTGTGTGGTGTAACACACTGCTTTGTTGTAGTGCCAAGTTCTCATCTTCTGTAATTTAAACAGAATGTGTGTATGCACTTCTGTTGTTTATGAACATGCACAATCACTGCGATTAAAAGGGAAAGACAAACCTTTTTGGAAATGTTTTACAGAGATACTGTGAACACAGGGTTTATATTCAGCCTGTGGGGAATGATGGGAGACCTGTACAGCTCCAGAGATACTTGTGCCAAAAAGAAAATAAAAAAACTCTTGGTTGCTATATCCAATTCTATTTAAAGGAACTGTTAATTCAAAAATGATAAAAATGTTTCTTCATTGGAACACATTTGGAAAAATGTAGCATTACATCACTTGCTCACCAAAGAACCCTGTACAGTGAATGGGTGCCATCAGAATGAGTGTCCAAACAGCTGATAAAAACATCACAATAATGAATCAGTTAATGTTTTGTGTAGCAAAAAGCTGTGTAATTGTAAGAAATAAATCCATCAAGGATATTTTTAATTTAAAATTTTTAATTAAAAAAAAGTGCATCCCCTAGTAAAAATAATAATTAAAAAATGTCCATGCCCTGTTGTTCCCTCACATCAAAATCCACTAACACATTTACTTAGAACTATTTTGGCTTGTAAACATTGTATGATCTGTGCATATTTCTCTCCTGATTCAGACAAGATTTTATCTGGAGAAAGCAATATTATGCATAGAGGATATTGCAAGGTAGCAAGGTAGCAGTCTGTCTACCTTGCAAGTCTGGGGCTTCAAGCTATTGCATGACGAAAAAAAAAATGAGCTAGATTAATTTCAAAACTATGTCTGAAATTAGACATTTCTTGTACCATCTCCTTTTATTCAGTGAAATACATTACCACATGAGGCACTACTGCTGTATGATGCTGT